>BSBK01008900.1:0-75000 GCA_027943335.1 Chamaecyparis obtusa | reverse complement strand
AAAAGAAATATTATTTAGAAATAAACAATCATATATTAACCTTGGCTAATACTCGAATAAACAAAGTTTTCTTCTCCTGCTTAATAATCCTTAAGGATTACTATTTCATTTTCTAGGTTAATTATGTCAATTATTATATTGAAATAACATCCTTTAAATTTATCCATATAAAATTTGTGTAGAAAATAAGATTAAGTTTACTATGAGAATTTTAGCCAAAAATAATAATAATTAAATTAAAGAACATTTATAAAACTTTATCATCTTACTAAATTCTTCGATTTTAAAAAAATTACTAAGAAGATTAAAGCCATAACTAAATTTAATTAGCGATAATGATAAACCATAACAAAGGGGAAAAACAGCCATAATTATTAAACTTAATTACTATAAACATATTAAAATTTACTAATCTTCTAAAAATATCTCTCATAAATATATCACTAACTTTATAAAAACAAAACAAATATTTCCCCAAATAAATCTTTGCTCAATAAAATAAAAATGGCCCAAACTATGTTAATATCAAAAATCCATAAGAGGAACATAGCCACTAAAATAAAATAATATTTTTATTGAAATGGGCCCTCCAAACCCTAATTTGAAATTAGGGTTTGGGGCCTTATTAAAACTTCTACAAACCCTAAAAGCTCTCATTATTGTTTCTTTGTTGTGCAGGTCTGAGGAAGAAATGAAGAGATGGGTTGTGCTGTGCATCTCACAGTGTGTGAGGATGAGCTATAGCAAGAGATCTCTTAATCCATAAGAGAATCTCTTTCTATTAAATCGGGTAGACACCATCTGCTATTTTTTTGTTTATGGGTCGGATAGATTTTGCAATGTGGTTGCTGGGTAATAGCTTGAGTCAAGCAAATGTAAAGCCCATAGTTAGTATATTCACTCTCTTTTTTTTTCTCATCTTACAGATCCATTAAATGTAAATCTATAAGCATGCCATAGAAATGGTGAAGTTGCTCACATAACAATTTGAGTGAATTTTGTTTATGCTAAAAGGTCTGGTATACAGACCGACTGAAAATGTAATAGTTTTCATTTAATTAGAGTGGTATCGACCCATTTCTTTTAAACATTGTTGGGCGTTTTATTTATTTAAAACATAATGTATTTCAATTTTATTTAAAACTGGGCGTTCGTTTCTCTTTTTTTTTAGCATTATATTGTAACAATGTATATATCTTATTATTTTTATAGGGTTTTTTAAGAGGACCCATCCTCTGGTTCGACTGTGGTGGGGCAACAACAGTCACTGCCATGACTGTTGCCACGGCAGAGACCTAGGTCTCTGCCGTGACAGTAGTCATGACAGGGACTGTCATGGCTCTAGGCCACGACAGTGCCTAGGCACTGCCGTGACCTAGGTTCACGGCAGCGCTGTGCGCTCGACTGTGTTCAAAGGGTTTCGGCCCTAAAGGGGCTTCGGCCCGACTAAAGCATCAAACCCATTTTTTTTAAATTTCGATATGCAATACGATATTACATTATAAAGTATTATTTATTATATACTATACAATATATATTGTATAGTATATAATATATAATATTATATTATATTTTTTTTTACCGTTTCATTTATTATATATATATCATATAATATTATAATATATATTATGTATTATACATTAACTTATGTATAGTATATAATATATATTATTATATTATAATTTTACAGATTGTTATACAGTGATATGGTATTATTAATTTAAGCCCTTCTTGAAATGTATAATATATATTTATATATATTATATTATACATATTTTTATGTATAATATAATATATATAAAAATTGGACATACAAATAAATAATTTTTAAATTGTAAACATATGAATAGGAACAGAATCTAAAGATGAAGATAGGATATAATTAACTGTTCTAAATATATATATCTATATAGTATTATACTATATATGTATATATATTTATTTATTACAATATACTATTGGGTTCTATACTAACAGTTCATTATATACCACAGATTTAGAGTAAACAATTTAGTTTCTTATCCATTCTATAGTGCATACATATACAAAAAAAATTACTACTGTTTAAGTAATATTTTCTTACAACATTTAGAGTTTCAGTTTGTCATGATCATACATTTCGAGGTTTGATATTCAGATCTCCAGTCTAATTTTTTGAATCTGTCTACAACATTCAACTTAAGCATTTGAACATCTAGGTTCCCTTATTTTCAATTTTGATAGGAGATAATGATCATACTGGATAAACATAAATTACATAAATTTCAATCTACATAAACATACTGTTCTTGTTGCAAGGAAATATATATTAAATCTGATTATCAACTTCAAATTTAACAACCTTATGGCCTCAATTTACTAATATAGAAATTTGAATCATTGTAATAACAATAAGAATCCTTTAACAACATTTAAAACACTTAACATAGATACAGAAAATTTTAGCTTTTTATAAGAAGAAGTCTAATACATGTCATAGAACTAATTTTAACCTTCCTGTACATAACATCTTTCATAATACATATATACTAGAAACTAATTTTTATAAGTAATTTACAATTGTAGATATTTCAACTTCTTTTGAGCAAATAAAATGAAACTAACATTTCCAGTTCATGTCTAATCTAACTATCATTTATGCAGAGAACTGAATTTAAAATTCAGTTAATAGATATAGATTTTAGGACTATATAAAGTGAGCAATAAATTTTGTTTAAATTCAGGAAAACTACTAGAATAACCAGTCTAAATTCCAGCCTTTATAATATTACAATTTCTTTGATATAGAAACACAAATGTATAGGGAAAGATCTCTCAACCAGATACACCTTATAACAGTTTTTAGAAGTTTTCAACTTTAACTTTAACCTTCAAACTTGGACTGCTTCTTCAAGCCAAGAAACCAAACCTGCAAACACAAAACTTTCTTCACATGGCCATGGAGGCTCACCTCCCAGCCTAGGCCATTACATGGCCACCCCCAGCTAGGGGAAACAAGAATAGGATGGTTTACACTCATACAACACAAAACATAAACATTCAAACACAAATTGTTACAAAGATTTTCACATTTAACTCCCTTCCCAAGCTTGCACAAAAGACTCTAAATATAGAAATTTATAGAATGGGTGAAGGTGAAATCTTCTCTTATGGAGACACCTAACTTATAACAAACATCATTTCAGCATATTACCAGCCTTCACAAGGCCCTTCCAACCCAAACAACTCAAATCCATGAGCAACAAAAATACCCTTATGGCCCCCAAACAAACATAAGAAGACTTTCATGGTGCCCATACAACCATGCTTTCATACATAAGGAAATCCCAACTAGGCCCTTCACCCAAGTTCTCCTCAAATCCTCCCAAGGATGAGGAGTGAACTTGCACACCCATAAACATGAAGCAAATTCAAGAAGACAACAAGTTTGAAAGCAAAATCTCAAAATAAAACCAAACAAAATAAGATTCACACAAGGTAATTCAATTCACAAATTTCACATAGTACATTTCTTCAAAAGCATATACAAAATAATCACAAGATGGGAAATCACCAACCTCCTCATAAGCCAAGGCTAAATGAAGAATTGAAAATGAACTCCTCTTGACTCCAAGATTGCTATCCTTCTCCAATCTACTAGCCCAAACCTCTCTAGATCACCTCTCACTCTCTCCAAATCTAACTTGGACAAAAATGAACAAGTGTGTCTTTCCTAAGTCTCTCTCCCCTAAAGTCATTCAAACATTCTTCTCTCATCTCACTTCCCAAGACAATTAGGTTTCTAGATCTTAGACAAAATGACACTTTCCCTTACCTAAGGTTTGGAATGAATTTCAACACATGAAAATGAGAGACATCCTAAATAGCATTTCCATTTTCGTTCATATAAAAAATGGCCCATTTGGAGAGGCAAAAAAGTGGCCTAGAAAAGTGGAAATAGAATAAATAAGCCCCATAACCCAAGTACTAGCCTTGGGGCACCAAAATCTAACGTAAACCACTTCCTAGGACTCCACAGAACCCCTCAAAAACCTCAGTTAATTATGCATCCGAAAATGGAGTATTGGTTTCATAAATCTTAGTTCCTTAAACCACCTACCTAGTTTATGAATACTCAAAACCAACTAAGGAGAGGGTGGGGTCCTTATTCCACTCAAGCATGCCACATCATCCACATGGTGTCAACTGACACCTCACTAAAGCACACATCACAAACACATTTGGCATGCTTTATGGAAAAATACATATATATAATTTTCACAAAAATAAAAATTTACTTACAAACATTCATATACAAACATTGTCAACCACATACACATAGGCATCACGTTTACAAATAAAATCACGATACGACGAAGTCATTCTCTTCTTAGAGTCGACCTTGGTTTCAAACTGATTGCACTTAGATCCTTCCTTGTTTTCCCGACTTACAACCATGTCCATGTTCCTGCACTCAATTTCGATGTTAGTACACCATAAAATCTTTGCATTAATAATCATTTTGAAAAATGAAGTAATAACATCTAAACTTGACAAATATATATAATTGCATTTCATGAAACATTACATAATCCACATAAGCATGTAATCCTAAACTTATCATAGAACCATGATTCCACCAATATTCATTATACTTAAAGATGACATAACAAATGCATAATGTAGAATTCATATTTCATAGATAATCATAGAACCAAAATGAGCATATATAAAAGTATGACTAACATGATCATCATAAAAATCTATAACAAACATCTCATAAGATCCAATGATAGCACATGTAATCCAAAATAGGTCAAATGTCTATACTCAAGGTATCATCCCGATGAATCAAATGTCAAAATGAATGTCGAGCTAGGATGGGTCGGGATAGGACCTCACACTTACCTCACTAGCATTATCAAGTGTAGGCCAATTCAAAATAGCTTCACCGTTCTCATGATCTATTTTCAAACCATCAGCTGAAATCACAAATTCTAAATACACAATTTCCTCTTTCATGAATGAACACTTTTTCAGATTTATCAGCAACTTTTCTTCTTTCAACCTCTGCAAAACTTGTCTAACATGCAACAAATGTTCTTCTCTGGTTTTACTGAATATCAAAATATCATCAAGATATACAATCACAAACTTACCCAAGAATTTCTTCAAGATTTGATTCATTAATCTCATAAAAGTACTCGGTGCATTAGTTAAACCAAAAGGCATAACCAACCACTCATACAAACCTTATTTTGTGTTGAAAGCAATCTTCCACTCATCACCTTCTTTGATTCTGATATGATGATATCCACTTTTCAAATAAATTTTGGTAAAATACTTTGCTCCAGTCAAACTATCCATTATGTCATCCATTCTTTGTATAGGAAACCTATATTTCACTTTTATCTTGTTGATTTCTCTGGAATCAGTACACATTCACCATTCTCCATTTTTTTAGGTGCCAATACAATAGGTACTACACAAGGACTCAAACTTTCTCTGATCAAACCTTTCTCCAACAATTATTGAATCTGTCAGTTCAATTCCTGATTCTCGGTAGGTGTCAACCGATGTGGTTCCTTATTCGGTAAACTAGCTCCAGGAATAAGATCCATGCAATGATCAATGCTTCTCTTCGGTGGCAAACCATCAGGTACATTATCAAAAATGATTTCACTATACTCGGTGAGTAACTTATCAATCTCCTTAGGGACAATATCCTCTGTTTTCTTACTTAGTTTTTTAGGAATCACAAAAAACATACATCATTCCTCTTGAAATCCTTAACGAACTTTCTTCCTTCCATCAAGCAAACTTTCACAGATGTGCAAACATTACTAACAGGTTCTTCCATCAATGTAACAAGATTTGTCTTCTCCCATCAACCCAAATAGTATATTTATCCAATCTCCCATCATATATAGCATGTCTATCATATTGCCAAGGTCTACCCAACAAAATATGACAACAATCCATAGGTATGATATCACATAACACCTTATCATAGTACTTTCCAATTTTCAAACTCACATAACATTGTTCACTTACCAAGAGTGTATGCTCATCTTTGATCCATGGAATCTGATAGGGCTTCAGATGTTCTAACCTTTTCAAATGCAACTTTGTGACCATTTTCTCAGATGCCAGATTCTCTGAGCTACCACTGTCAATGATTACCTTCCAAACTTCATCAGAAACTCTACATCTAGTCTTGAACAAACTTTTCCTTACTGGATCTTCCTTATTACTTTCACTCCAAAGTGCTCTTCTTACCATCAAGTTATTTTCCATCTCAGGTTCATTTGATGACTCTTCTTGCACCAAAGCATTTTTGCTGCTACCGACCTTCTTATTTGCATGTGTACAATCAAATGATCTATGCCCTTCTTCTCCACGATTGTAACAAGTTCTTCAGAAACCACCTCTATTATAACCACCTTGATAGTTACTGCCTCTAGCTCTAGATGAACTTTCACCTTTCCACTCGGTCTTGCCTTTATCCAGAGTTGTCTTTTCAGGTTCAAATCTACTATTTTCACCATAAGATCTACCTCTTCCTCTAGGAAATCTACCACCTCTACCTCTACCTCTTTGCCTCTTCTCATGCCTCTTATTCAATTTCTCCTTAGTTTTCAATGCAAATTGATAAGCCTCTTCAATGTTCTCCAATTTGACCAAACTGATTTCCTCTTGGATGGAAACTCTCAAACCATTTAGGTATCTAGCAATTCTTTCCACATCATCTTCATCATGTCCAGATCTTATATCTAGTCTATAGAATTCCTCAGTATATTCTTTTACCGAGCTATCTTTCCGCCTCAAACTTTGCATTCGCCTAACTAGGCTAATCTGATAATCACAAGGTAAGAACTTTCCTTTCAATTTATTCAGCATTTTACTCCATACCTTGATTTTGTCTTTTCCTTTCCTCTTTCTATCCAGCTGCAGATGTTCCCACCACAAGGATGCATGACTCTTCAACTTTGTGCTTGCAATTTTCACCTTCTTTTCCTCAGGTACATTTTCATATTCAAAATACTTTTCCATCTCAGTGATCCAATCCACCAATTCATCATAATCCAATTTCCCACTATACTCAAGAGGATTTAAGTGTGGTGTAGACTTCAGACTTGTCAAAGCCTTCAAGAATCTTTCCTCACCTTGATCCATCATAGGTGTAGGTTCTGCATTACCTTGTTCTACCTCAATTTCATCATCACTAACATCTTTAAGATGTCTTCCTCTTCTCTGGGCTGTTTCAACAGCTTCTAATCTAGCAGCAAGTTGTCTCAACATGTCTGTCAATCTTGGATCCACATCTTGCCTCCCACGAACCATCTTGAAAACTCTCTGCAATTGCAAGTCAGATTGAAATCTGCTACCCCACAACAATTCAACTAGGGCTTCACAAGAAGGAACCTTCAAATCTAGATTCGCAAACCTAGATCCAGATCTCACCTCGCCCTGATACCACTTGACACAAGGGAGGAAAGGGAGAGGGGCCAATGGCACACCCTAACCAGGTCCACCTTGCAGAGATCACACGTGGAAGCAACACCACAACAAGTGAGAGAGAGAATGTAGATATCTTTCATATATTATCTTCAAATTTATTCATACATGTCAGGTTGTAAAGCCTTCCCGATTTTGGCCAGATATTACAATCAAGTATAGAAGTCCTCAAACATGTGAGGATCTGCCAACAATCTCTAACTTTCTATCTTCTATCCCAAAAACTACTTCTCCAAAAATTGACTCTTTAAACCCTAACCAAACAACTGCATTTATACAAGAGGCTACCAAATCAAGTCGGCCTTCAGATCCATAATCAACAGAAGGAATGACCATATCTAGGTCCACACGCTTCCCAATGATGAATACCAGCATTAAATCCACAACCCAAAATTAAATGCACAAGTCGGCCTAAAAAAAAAATCCAAAATAAACAACTTGTCAAGCAAGGAAACTGAGCGCCAGACAAGCATCACTGAGCGCTAGGGAAATTCACTGAGCGCCAGAGAGATAATCGACCAACACCGACGAACAAAGGAAACCGAGCAACACCAAACCAACTCGGTCAAAGAAGGAACCGAACAAAGCAGGAAACTAAAACATCTTTTTGGTGACACAGGATTGCCAAGGACCTGAGATGTTCCTACATCACTATATCATTTTGTGGCTTGTTTCAAAACATCTATACTAGATGACCAATAGAGTTGTGGCAGAGTTACTTTGGTCAAGAACTTGTGTGGCTTGTTGACTAGTGAGCAGGTGTTAAGATACATATATATGCAGAGCCTAGTACAATGCAGTACATGGGAAAAGAACATGCTCTTGTAACCTCTAATCATTGTGGTGATATTGATTGGCTTGTGGAATGGATTTTGGCTTTGTGTTCTGATTGCCTTGGTGCACTCGTTGTCATGGAGAAATCTTCAAAGTTTCTTCCTCTAATAGACTGGTCTATGTGATTTTCAAAGTATATATTCCTTGAGAAAGGTTGGGTGAGGGATGAGGTCAGCGTTCGAGATATGCTTCTTATACTCTATTAAAGAGAGTGGTATGAGTGATCCTTATGGTGTTATGTCCAAAATGTATGATTATGTATCTATGGGATGTCTTAAATGAAGTATATCATCTTAAGGAGACTTCAAACTTTATCAACAAAATGTCACTTGAGCGCACGATGACTATGTATATTTGTGTGCTTAGAGGAATGTAATGTTTCCCATCAGTTGATGTTCTAATCTAATGAGCACATTATAGCACTTGAAAGTTCTCATCTTTGCTGAAGACATTAAGATGATCTATTCATTTAAGTTACTTAAAGATATAAGTCTCTCAACTTAATATTTGGTGAGATGGTTACATTGACAGAGAAGTAGATAAGGATGGAGAAGTGCCTTAGTACAACTCAAGACTCAGTCTTCATCAAAGTTACAAGTTTGAAGAGTAATCATTCAGGTGGTTACTAAAAGTGATCACTTAGGTAGTTATCCTAAGTGGTTACCCTAATTAGTTATTCTAAGTGGTTGTCTCAAGTAACCACCTTAGGTAGTTTGTAATGCCCCGCCAAGGAACCCAGGAGAAATTATCCTAAACATGCAACTAAGTTTACAGAATAATTTTTTTTCTCTTAAGTGTTTAGAAACAATAACAATAATGTTTAGTAATGCGGAAGCAATGCAATATAATTTACAACTCACATATAAATACAACTCAACATAGATTACAAATCTCAAGGGTTCCTTAACGTAGATTACATAAACATTTATTAATTACTTTAGATTAGATATAATTACAAATCTCATGTATGCAAATGAACGATAAAGACAACATCATATAAAAGATAACATAAATGTGTGTGTAAATTTTGTACCTGATCTGTAGACACAACACTTCAGTAAAACATTAGAGGTTAGCTATAATCAAAATCATGCAAATTTGAAATCTAATTTAACCAAGTGATTTACTACCTTCTAGTAGGTGCGAGATTAATGTTCTCAGATTGTTATCGAGATCAGTGACCTAGACGACACCTAAATGAAGAATTTGAATGCCAAACTAATATGAAATATGAATGCAATTAATCTATTTTTTTAATATTTTCTATGCAATAATAATGAAAAATTTGATATGAAATCTAATCTATATAAAATTGATCTGCTAAAATGATCTAACAATGATATGAAAAAGAATCTAAATGAATGTAAAAAAAACAAATTGATCTCACAATAGCCTTGATTCGCAATAAGCTTTGATTCTCCAAATTCCAATTCTTCAAAATAGTTGTGCAATTCGTAGATGACTTTGGAAAAGTAAGCTTGCAAAATTATGAGATGATTTGAGATGAGCTGAAGCCTTGATTTTATAGAAATCCAGGGCTTTGGAGGTGTACGGGAAAAAAAGCCATAAATCACTCAAATAACTCAGGTTGATTTTTGAGTTATTTTTAAATAACAGATAATTAAGTCACAAAAATCATGCAAAATCACAGTTCAACTCGAATTAGAAGTTTAGATCAACTTTAAAACTCAAAAAGATGTTGAGTTTCAAAAAGCTAACAACTTGCATTGATTTTCCAATTTTGAGTTTAACTGGTCTTTTTATGTGCACATGGATAATTATGATTTAATAAATAAATAAAGTGATTTATTCTCCACTTAACTGATTTTTGAAATAAAATAATTAATTTATGGGTTAATTAACTATTTTATCAAACTTTTATTAAAAACTATATTATTAAATAATGACAACTTGCTTTAATTAATTAAATAAAAATTTAATCAATTATTCATAGGATATTGGATTTATTGTCAAAATTAAATAATACAATTAATAATAGATAGAATTAAATTTAATTACACAATTAAGTGGCAAGATATTAAATCTAATTAATTAAATATGAAAATATTCAATTAATCAAACTTAGGATAAATGTGATTTATTGCCAAATAATCATTAAATTAAAGATAATTAAGATAATTAAGAATATTGCTAGGAATATTTTCCGATGTAGAATTTAAGATAATCAATTAGGATTCGATGATGTTTAGATGTGCCTTAGATTAGGATTTCGATGTCGATTTTATTCGAATTGAAAATGTAGGAGATTAATGAACTTATAGCCCATTTTTGGGGTATTACATTTTGCCCCTCTTTGAATTACTATGTGAAGCGCAGTGGTTCAAAGACAGTCTATGTTTGATAAAGATATGAAACTGATGTTTGAAATTGATAATTGATATGAGACAGAAGCTGATTGATATTGATTTGATATGGAGATAATAGATCCTGAATGACCAAAGATAATGTTCACTATAACAACAAATGAACTTATGATTGCGAAAAAGTGTCAAAATGCCTGATTCCAAACCTTATGATTGCGAAGAAGTGAGTGACCGGTTCTAGACTCAATTGTCTTAGCAGAACTAGCAGGTATCACATCTGAATCCTTCAATTGCCGAAGAACCAAAGAAAGAACACTATGATCCGATGGTTGCAAAAACTGATACAGTTTACAAGATTAGGAGGATACCAGATTGATATGGATCGACGAATCTGATATGCCCCAAGTGATGATAGATTTGCCCTGAGTGATGAGGTCTTTTTTGATGAATCAGTAACTAGACGTGCTTGTTGTCTTTATTACTGAGGAAAGATATTGATAGAATTTGATTTACAAACTTTGAATGATGTGCAATACCATGCCCCCTTCAGGATTAAAATTGAAATCTGACAAGAAAAGTCAGCGTTGATAGTTTAGAAGCATGTTAATTGATTGGAAAAGTGGTTATACATGTTCAAGAATGTATTCTGCATCGTTTAGAAGGTCCCAAAAGACCAAGTTTGACTAGGTTAAACCATGAGTTGACCATAGTTGACCAAGTTGAAATTTTGATAGTTTGATGTAAGATAATCAGTTAAGTTGAATTATAGATTTCTATGATGATCGAAGGTCGAATATGCAAGTAGTTAATAATATAAACAATCTCAGATTTTGATTTTGATCCCAAAAAAAGATTCTACTTGCTGTTTCGTTGGAGGAACCTTCATGTGAGATTCAACTCTTGTTAGACTTGAAGATGCGATTTGAAGAATCATTTAAGCATTGAAGTTCGTTTAATCATTGTGAGATCATGCAAACATGCAAAATGCAAAGAGACATGCAACCTAAGACCTAGGACCTAGTCACTGATCATGTGTCGATTTGTTATCATCATTGAACTTTTAGGTAACCGGATAAATCAATACAATGCCCACTAGCTATGAAACCATAGACATATGAATATCGATTTGTATGCGCAAGAATCAATACAACACCCACTGGTCAACAACCATGGATACATGAATATTGATTTTATTTTCAGAATGTCAGATTAGATATAAGCACCAAGGCACAAATGTCAGGATGACTTGAATATCATGTCCATTTTGATATAGCAATTTGTATAAGCATCAAAACATAAACGTCATGATGACCTGAATACGCCTTGCATAACAAACACATCAAACAACCAAGAGATGATCCTAAATCCAGTGTGAATTACTCGTAGTGACCCTTTATCGTTCACATCCTTAGGTAAGATCGCGTTTCACAGTAAGAGAAAGAACTCACTCAAAAAGACAATAGTGAGATCAAACTTCTTTGAAGTTTTTGGGTATCAATGGTCGAGGTATGCATGGCCATCCAATTCGAGATAGAGGCTCTTACAGTCAGACACCATTTCAATCTAGAATTTCTAAAGATGTTAGATTTTCACATACAAGCAGAAGATAAAAAAAGATTATGCCCCTAGTCATCACTCTCTAAATCCTATAAAAAAAATCATCGAAGAGCTCGAAGGGACACAATATGCAAAAATCTCAATGTGAATCAGTAAGCATACAAGGAGATAAAAGCATGAAACACAAATTGTTTTCAATTTGTGTTGATGTTTGATTTCGTTGTTGTAGATGCAAAATCCTTTCTGAAGAGGAGACTGACTGACTGACTCAGATATAGCTTCAAAAGGACTCTGACTGGATATGATACGTCTAAGATACATGGGAGACCATAGGATACGACATGTGATTGCCCACAAGTTTGAACATTGATAGAATACAGACGCTTGAGCTGGTTGGTGTACAGACCGACTTAGTGAAAATTGAAAATGCAAAAACAAACTAGGAGATATGTACAAACTAAAGCAAGACTGAAAGCTAGGAAAGACCAAGATTGTGCTGATAGATGGAGCATTTTGAAACAAGTGGCACCCATTTGCCAGGTTTTCACCATCTTGGCAGAGATTCTATTTTTGCTACCAAGGCGCCTGTTTCTAGGTTTTCACCAAGGTACTTTTTCTCTTTTTTTTCTTTTTTTTTTCTTTTTTCAATTTTTTTAAATTTTTGATATTTTTTGATTTTTTTGAATTTTTGATATTTTTTTAATTTTTTGTGAATCATCAAGGCGCCTATTACTAGGTTTTCACCAAGATGTTCATTTTTTCAGGACTTTTTCTGATTGTTAAGATTTTTTCAGGATATTTAACCATAGACTGAATGCCTTAGGTGTAAAATTTCTTTAGATGGAGAACGTTGATTGGTTCTCGAAGCTATTCTCCTTCAGTCGTTGAGAGTTGATAGGCACCAGAGCCAAAAGTAGCAGTGATGACAAAGGGACCCAGCCAGTTGGGTTTGAACTTCCCCTTGCGTTCTCGATGGGATTGATTTTTAGGATTTTCTCTCAAGACTAGATCGCCAACCTGAAATTCTCTGTGTCTGACTTTCTTGTTGTAGCCTCTAGACATTCTCTTCTGATATACTTTGAGATGATCATATGCTGCTTGTCTGTGCTCATCTAGTAGTTCCAGTTCTTGCAACCTAGACACTCTATAGTCATCATCAGTTACTAGACCATGCATTTTGATTCTTAGTGATGAGATTTCAACCTCAATAGGCAGTACCGCTTTAGACCCATAAACTAAAGCGAAAGGTGTAGCCCCAGTAGGTGTTCTGATACTTGTTTTGATACTGGTTTTGATACTTGTTCTGATACTAGTTTTGATACTTGGTATACTTGATAGCATCTTTTTTCATTGCAAACTCCCAAGCAAGATCATATCGTGCAGTCCCAATGTCTAGCAAGGTGGAGAACAATAGGGATTGAAAAGCTGGTGGAAGAGATGGAAGACAAGAATAAAGGATAATGAAGGGAAGAAATCCTCAAGGGCAAGCTCCTCAAGAATACCCAAGCTAGGGAAAAAATTATCATGTAAAGCACATTTGGACAAGGAATGAAAGGTCAGCATAGGATAAGTCACAATAGCATAATGCAAGAGCAGGAAAAGATGCATTCCAAAGGAGTAAACATGTCAAGAGGTTTCATAGCATCATGTTTTACTTTCTTTTTTCTTTTTTTATTAGATCAAGACCAAAGGGGAAAAGGATAGCGATAGGCGAAAATGAATGGAGGAAAATAAATATGAAGGCTAAATAGGAAGGGAATGAAAACAAGATCATCGTAAGATAGCTCACAAAATAGCCAAATGTTCGTGTATAGATCAACATTGTCAAGATCAAAGAGAGAAGATGAAATTGATGAAATATGTAGAAGAACTACGCATGATGCCTGATTGTCAAGTTTTCATCATGGTACTTATCCAAGGCACCACAAGGGAGTGGTTTTCACCATAGGATGAATTTATTTCTCTTTACTTTTGCTACCAAGGCGCCTGTTTCCAAGTTTTCACCAAGGCACTTTTTTTTTCATTTTTTTTTTTTTTTTGGAAGAAGGCAAGTTTTTTAGATAATGCTCCTTAAAAGGATAAACCATGATATGCCAAGGATTTAAAATGATATGCTCAAAAATGCTGATAGGGAAAGGGAGATGGAAGAGAAAAATGGAGGATAAGGTTTTATATAAAGCGAGTGAGGTTGGAGGATAGGAGGAATATGCAAATGAGGAAAAAGGATAGAAGGTAGAAGGATAATGAATGGAAGGATTGTGAAAGGGTAGGTGGAAAGGAAGGCAAGATCAATGTCAACATATACCTTGAAGGGTGGCGAGAGGATGGAGGAAATGTGAATGAAGGAATACGTGAAGGAATATGGTGAATGGATAGTAGAGGTTGTGGTTTAGGCGCATGGAATGGAAGAATATTTTTGGAGGGAAATGAAGTGGAAGCCTTTGGAAGCTTGAATGTCAATTTCACTTTTTGCTCAACACCAGACTCTTTCAAGAGAGACTTTGGAATCCATATAGCCGTAAGTTTTTTATTTCCTTTTGATGATCTAGAGAGAATATCTTCAATGATGGATTTTGGAACCCATACTTGTCTTGTATTTTTTTTCTTAGATATCTCTTTTGACTTTATGCCTCCATGTCGATTAGAGGAGACATGGTGATTTTCTTTTTTCGATGGATTCTTGTATTGCTTCTTTTTCTTGTATTGAACATTCAAGTTACTTCCAAAAGACTTGGGACTTGTGGAAGAAGAAGGAGGATATGACTAGTTTAGATGGGTGGGTGGATGAAAAGGATTCAAGGGTATGCATCTATGTTGATCTTGAGGAAAGATGGGAGATGGAGGGACGTAAGGACCCAAGATGGATGACAAATAAGGAGAGTTAGGAGGGAAAAGTGAAGGGACACAAGGACCCAAGATGAAAGGCAAACGTGAAGCCCTTAGTAGTGGTGGAAGAGGTCCAAGGATGGAAGTGGAAGACGCAAAAGGATAATCAATAAGTTCCTCAACATCTATATGACAACCAAGGATATCAACATCTTTAGAGTGAGCATTAGGATTTTCAATAGAATCATGGATATCTTGAATAGGAGCACCTTCTTTGATAGGATTGTTCAAAGCTTGCAAAGACTCAGGAAGAGTAGAAAGTGGAAATGAACATAGAGTGGTAGAACAAAAAGATGGAAGACTTTGATCTTGACAAGGATCTTGGGATAGCATAAGCGCATAATTTTTCTCTTGATTTTCAATAGGCTTAACATTGGAAGTAACAACACCATTTTTAACAACCTTAATGGAAGTATCATATTTGGAAAGTGCAAATGTAGTAAGGTTATTTTGATTGTCAATAAGCTCAACAGTGTAAGTAGTAGCTTGATCTTGCTTAGGCGAAGACTTAAGACATGGTGGAATGCATGAAAAAGGGTGTACTGGATCAAAAGAATCATGAAGCGAATAAGAGACATTGGGAAAAGGAGTGGATGACATGGAGGGTTCTTGATCTTGATCTTTCTTTCTATTCTTTTCTTCATCATTTTTAGAGTCCTCTTGACATGGAGCCACTTCTAAGGACAAGGAAGCATGTTGGGATTGTATGGATGACTATGGAAGAGATGGTGGAGGACTAGCTGAAGTAGGGATTATAACATATGAAGGCTTAAGCTCTTTAGGTTTAGCATCATTGAAAGTATTTGTAGCCAAGTGAAGGTTAGCTTGAGTTTCTTTAAGAGATGGCCCTGGAGGATAACTATAGGGAACTGCATGAAAAGTGTCAGGGCTTGTGTCAGATGAAGGTTCTATGAAAGATTTGAAAGACTCGGAAGCTTTAGGAAATGTATGGATATTGGAGGAAGTAGGGGATGGAAGGGAACCATCACCAGACAAAGGTTCAACATTAACATGATCTTGCTTGAGAGTGTAATCTTTATTTTCAGCCTGAGAGTTCTTAGAGGAGAGATCCTTATAGTATTGACGTTTCAAGCTAGCACGATGCATTTTATAGTCCTCAGCAGTAGTAGATGGATCATAATCAAGGTATTGTCCATAAAAGCCATCAAAGTCTCTTTCAAAATCAGAATCATATGGATCACCATCACGATCTATCCAATGTGACGGCCCATTTGTAGTAAGTAGGAACACGCGACGAGGAGGACTCTTAGGAACAGAGGTCTCATAGGTATCATTACATTGTCTATCATCATAGTCATCATAGTCTCCAAAGCTGGATGTGTCACTCTCCGTGGAAGAGGTATCATAAGGGTTATCACATTGCTCAAATTCTATCCGGGCACATGGTGACATGTACAAGTCTTTATCAAATGGAAAAAAGGATAGAGATTCCATGGAGAACTCTTTAGATTCCTTTTCTTTCTTAAGATTGTTAAGTTCAACTTGCATAGCTTGCAGCTGCTTCATCATAGCGGTGATTAGAGCTTCTTCCTCTTGTGTACTGATTCTTTGAGACATGTGTACTGATTCTCAATAGCTACTGTTCTATTCCTGACACAGTGATTTATTCGACAGATTCTGAAATAGGCTGAAAAAGCTAAATATCTGACAATTTTGATAATTTTCTGACAACTTTCAAAAATTTCTCAAACGACACTCTAAAAAACTCGTACGACAGTGGGTAGGCTATGAAACGACAGTTGCAAAACTTGTACGACAGTTGGGTAGCAATGAAACGATAGTTGAAACTCTCATACGACAGTTGCAAGATTTTGACTTTAAGAATTTGCTGGCAGAAAGACTCATACGACATTGGGTTCTTTACCATACGACAGTTGGGCAGTAATGAAATGACACTTTGAGAAAACTCGTATGACTTTCTGACCTCCTGAGATGACTTTTGACTCCAGAAAGGAATTTCACTTCAAATTTTGCAAATTTTGAGTTTTCAGATCTGAATTGTTTCAAATTGTATTGTCCAGATTTGAGGATTGTAACAGATTTATCTATTTTCAATAACCAAATAGATAAACAAGCACGCAAAATAGCAAGCACGTGATTTCAAACATGTCTGAAAATGATGAACAAGGGAAAAAGCAACCTTGCACATGAACAATCAAGTGACTTATTCATTCTAATCCTCAGAAGCGCTAATTGTGTATGTTCCAAAAATGTTTTGCAATAATGCACATATACCTTATAAAATGAAAATTTGGCCTCGCTAGGGTTTTTAGTAATGGTTTGACTCTGCAACTTTTATGATCCAAAGGGGTGAACTCCAATCCCGGTGCACCAGGGTTTTGACACAGTCTGAGAACTTAATCTTCAGGAGCTACTAGGGAGATCTGACAACCCAACAATGAACCATACTTGTGGAGATTTCTTCCACAAGGACATTTATATAGCGGTTGTCACTACCACGGTGAAAATGGCTATTACCACTTGAGGTTCCGTCAACACAGTTTTCCCTATGAAGGGATTGTCCGCTATGGTTAACCCTCTCTAAAGGTGACTCACAGTATGATACCACAAGGAGACTTGGCTCTAGATCCAAGATTTTGATACCTCTTCACTTTTAACCCAAACAAAGCAAGAAGATTAATCCGACACGCTAAGACAAAGTTTGTCTCACCAAGGTCTATGATATCAACCCCACGTGATCTATCAACCCCTCCAGAGAGAGAATGTATCAATCAATAAAGGAAGATGCACTAACCAATTTTGATTCACCAAAGTTCGTGATGTCTACCCCATGTGATCTATCAACCTCTCCTGGGAGAGAATGTATCGATCAATAAGAGAAGACGCACTAACTGAATTGAATGTGAAACACACTAAGTATCCTCCCTACCTACAAGGATTCTGTCATCAAGAAGAATTTCGCTGGGAATCCAATCTCTCAAGAATCACGAATAGTGTTCATAGGGCTTAATTACTATGTGAGCACAGATCTATGTTTCCAAAAGCAAATCTACCAAAAGTATCCAAAAAGTAGAAAGAGGAACACTTAATGCTTAAAGCAAATATGAGATGAGTCCACAAGGTGGAACACTTAACACCTCACACAAGCTAAAAATGAGTCCTCAACTTAGAAAATAAGTGAGTTCCTAAAAGCACAAAAGGGTTGCCAAGTGGAACACTTAACGCTTCTTTCCTGTTGACCCCTCCCCTTTATGGCGCTAAGATTGCAACCACGGAGCGGAATGAGGGGCCGACGGATTAGCAAGTCCAATAACCCAAGATAGCAATCAAGATCAATCACAAGTAATCTAAGACTGCTAATGAATACTTAAGGTGTCACAACCTAGTATTCAATTATGCAAATTTATAGAAAAAACATGCAAAGAAACACTCAAGCTAAACACATGAGAGATTTATTTTAAGGCCAAATTGAAATGTTATTAGATGAAGGAGAATACCTACGATCCTTGTAACACGCTTAGTAGATTTTACTTGATTTTTAGCAATTTTTGTTGAGCTTTACTATGCAAGCAAGCTACGAACTCTCCAACAAGCCAACAAACAAATAAGATATGCAAGGTATATTCAACTTATGAAAACTTTAGGGTTAGATTTAAAAATCAATTGTTAGGAGCAATAATAACCAAAAATTAATCCAAATGACAACTCATATCATGCATTGAATCATATGAAAAATAAGTGCATATCCATCACAAAATTTTAATTTTTTTGCACTGCATTTAACCTAGTCAATAAGATCTAATTTTTTTGATATGATTTTGGCCACAAAAATAGAAATTCAGAATAGACACCCCTGCTAAAAAATAGAGAGCTTTCAAAAAATGCAAAATTTTTAGAAAAATCACTTCATTTGTGCCCTAGAGACCCGTTTTATCAAAATAGACCAGTTTTTGTAAATTGACTATTTGAGCTATTATATCATGTCCAAATTTAAAATACAAAGAATGGACCCCCTGTAGAATTTAAAGAGCTTTCCGAAAATATTAAAATTTCTAAAAAATATGCTGATTTGCGTCAGATATTAATTTTTTCTAGAATTTCAAAAAAAAATTATTAAAAATTCAAAACATCTCAAAAAATTCTAAATTTTTTACTGTAGCTTCTCTCATATATATCCAACTTGCAAAAAAAAATTCAGAGCAAAAATCCAAGCCGTTTGAGAGATAAAATTAAATCTTTGAAACATTAGGGTTTTAGCTCCCCCAAAAAATCAAAACCAGCATGCAAATATGGGTTGCCCCACGGTGGGCGCAAAAAATGTGTGTGTAAATTTTGTACCTGATCTATAGACACAACACTTCAGTAAAACATTAGAGGTTAGCTATAATCAAAATCGTGCAAAATTGAAATCTAATTTAACCAAGCGAGTTACTGCCTTCTAGTAGGTGCGAGATTAATGTTCTTAGATTGTTATCAAGATCAGTGACCTAGACGACACCTAAATGAAGAATTTGAATGCCAAACTAATATGAAATATGAATGCAATTAATCTATTTTTTTTAATATTTTCTATGCAATAATAATGAAAAACTTGATATGAAATCTAATCTATATGAAATTGGTCTGCTAAAATGATCTAACAATGATATGAAAAAGAATCTAAATGAATGTAAAAAAATAAATTGATCTCACAATAGCCTTGATTCGCTATAAGCTTTGATTCTCCAAATTTTAATTCTTCAAAATAGTTGTGCAATTCGTAGATGACTTTGGCAAAGTAAGCTTGCAAAATTATGAGATGATTTGAGATGAGCTGAAGCCTTGATTTTATAGAAATCCAGGGCTTTGGAGGTGCATGGGAAAAAAAGTCATAAATCACTCAAATAACTCAGGTTGATTTTTGAGTTATTTTTAAATAACAGATAATTAAGTCACAAAAATCATGCAAAAGCACAGTTCAACTCGAATTAGAAGTTTAGATCAACTTTAAAACTCAAAAAGATGTTGAGTTTCAAAAAGCTAACAACTTGCATTGATTTTCCAATTTTGAGTTTAACTGGTCCTTTTATGTGCACATGGATAATTATGATTTAATAAATAAATAAAGTAATTTATTCTCCACTTAACTGATTTTTGAAATAAAATAATTAATTTATGGGTTAATTAACTATTTTATCAAACTTTTATTAAAAACTATATTATTAAATAATGACAACTTGCTTTAATTAATTAAATAAAAATTTAATCAATTATTCATAGGATATTGGATTTATTGTCAAAATTAAATAATACAATTAATAATAGATAGAGTTAAATTTAATTACACAATTAAGTGGCAAGATATTAAATCTAATTCATTAAATATGAAAATATTCAATTAATCAAACTTAGGATAAATGTGATTTATCGCCAAATAATTATTAAATTAAAGATAATTAAGATAATTAGGAATATTACTAGGGATATTCCTCGATGCAGAATTTAAGATAATCAATTAGGATTCGATGATGTTTAGATGTGCCTTAGATTAGGACTTCGATGTCGATTTCATTCGAATTGAAGATGTAGGAGATTAATGAACTTATAGCTCATTTTTGGGGTATTACAATAAATACAATTGGTACCATAAGGTATCCATAATAATCCATATCTACTGCACATGTCACAGGATATGTAATACAATAGACAAAATAAAGTACAACATGATATCTCCTGAATAACTGATACAAAGATACAAGGAACATAGAATAAGAAAGAAAAGATTACATCTGCAACAATGAAGGACAAGAAAGAACAACTGCTACAGAGATCATCCAACACTGGTACACGAACGTCGGAATCTCAAATGGAAAAAGAATCACCACCACTGGACCTCATGGAACCTAAATGGTCCACTCCCACCATGCTGAGGAGATAACAATAGACCCCACTCGGATATCAAACATCAGCAATCAACACAATACAAGCTAAGCCGGAAGAGATCCTGAAAGTATTCTAACTCAAAGGTACAATAGGATAACAAGGTATAACATACTCAACTAGAGACAACCAATACACGTAGGAAACCTAAGATGCATAAAGGGAAGTGTCATCACACGAGCCAACTCTAAGGTTATACTGGTAGTCTCTCAAGACCTCGACGCCCTAGTGACTCTATGCGGTATCAATGACCTCTCATGTAGATGAGGTACCAACTATGCTATATCCAGTCCACGTAGGCGACAAACATCTTCCCACTCCCATCCTAGTCAAACTCAATCAAGAACTTAGGCATGGGTGAGGCACACAAGGTCTTATTAATTCATTTTACACTCTCAATGTCATTTAATTATCACTTATTAAGTCACTTGCAATAGGTTATCCTGATAACCACTTGTGGGCTTCGATGCTTATTATAAGCTACTTCCCACCTATACACTTAGTTAACCTACCTAGGTTCACAAACTGAATAACAACCAAAGATAACAATAGAGTCCTCACAACAGTTCCACAAAAATCATAAGGGACATGCACTAATTCCCAAATCATAATACCACAAGACCATTCCCAAGCCTCCATGTAAACCATAACAATTGTTGAGTAAACAAAATCAGGCTATAAAACATTACATAAGTACATACCCTAAACCTCTGGTATCCATTTCCAAAAAGTCAACTAAAAATCCCCAATAAATAAATTAAAATAAATTACCCAATAATGGTTAAAATCTCATCAACAATTCATGTCCATACATTAAGGCATCTCTCAATAACAAAAGAAATCAATTAAATAAAAACACAATGAAACTTAATCTCAATTAATAATATAAACTAATATTATTAATTATAAATTAAACAAACTAATTTAAAATTTAAAGTAAATTAAATATAAAATAATCTAATTAGAAATTAAATTAAATTAAACTAAATTAAAAATAAATTAATTTAAATATAAATATTATTTAAATTTAATAAAAAAATAATAAATATTATAATTTATTATCATTTAAATTTAAATGAATGCATTCAGAAATAATAGTTGTTCCGGTAGGGATTTGTTACAAATGCCCTCTAACTAAAAGATTCTATACAAATGCCCTCTTCAGGCGCAGAATATATTGAATCTCTTTGGGCAAACAATTTCAAACATAGAAAGGGATGCAAACGGGTCTTTTCCCTTATCGGGTGTAGAGACCTTAGAGCACAGTGGTTCCGCTTCATCATCTCAAGCATCAAATGGAGATGTACCGTATCACCATATCTCTCCTCCATGGCGAAATGATGACAAAGAGGGTCATTATCAGTTTGCTCTCGAAGACAATTTGACCTCTCGGTGTAATTTTTTATTGCACGACCTTTTATTTTATTTTTCCAGAAGGGATATGGCTTTAAAAGGTCACGACATAGATCTCTTCTACAATGTATTACTATTTTTAATCATCACTCTTATATGTCACACCTTCTGTGTTTTGCAGATAAAATTCTCAGTAAAATGGGTGAAGGTATTTTTTATTGCTTTTTTTTTGTGTGGTTGGCAATTTATTGTGGTGTTCTGTGTTTTTAAATAAAAAACAATCTAGTTCTAATAAAAAACACAATTTGTGCAGGCACCTTTCGACAGGTCTTGGAATGTTGGGATAGAAAATCAATGGATAATGTAGCCATTAAAGTTACCCCTGGGTTACAGAAGTATCGAGAGGAAGCTTTAATTGAAATTGATGCCCAAAGAGATTCAATATATTTTGCGCCTGAAGAGGGCATTTGTTACTAATTTCGTGAGGACTGCATTACTTTTGTCCTTGGTTGGGGGATTTGTTTCTGATGCCTACCTTGACAGATTCAAAACCTACTTCCTTTGTGGTTGTACAGATTTTTAACGCCCCAAGTTTTCTTGTTAGCTTAAGCCTTCTATTAGCCAAAAATCACATTTTTAAAAAATGGAAGGGTTTCAATTTAATAGCAGTACCTAGGGTTTTGTTCAACTAGGGCTAATGAGTTATTCGCGTGTGTATTGAAGTTAAAATTTTGTTGTGTTAATTATCGTATGGAGATGGTTGCAGAGTAGCCCACTTCATCAAATTCGATGCCATTGATGTATTTTGTGTTATTTTTGTTCGAATTTTGGGGAAGAAATTCTTGAGGTGCACTCGGATCATAAGTTCTCGTCCGTCGCTATCATACAAAGCAATGATATTTGTTATTTGTTATATATATAATTATAAATTATTTGTTATTTGTTATATATATAATTATGTGTACCCTAAAAATAATATTCCTTCATCGATGGCCA
The DNA here is from genome assembly GCA_027943335.1 of Chamaecyparis obtusa. Classification (NCBI taxonomy): domain Eukaryota; kingdom Viridiplantae; phylum Streptophyta; class Pinopsida; order Cupressales; family Cupressaceae; genus Chamaecyparis; species Chamaecyparis obtusa. The sequence goes on along the minus strand of BSBK01008900.1, from coordinate 51,652 downwards.
ACCAAAATTGCAATTGATAAAATTCCTTTAATGATTGTGTTATGTCTTAGTAGTTGTAGTCAATAAGGCTGTAATTACTCTGTTTACTTGTACAGTGTGGCGGTAATTAAACAACATAAAGGATTGATTTCATTATTTTGTTGAAGAATTGCAAGCGGCTCTGTGCAATGAATCTGCAAATTATTGGAGCGCCTTCAGTGAAAGGAAGACCACAAAATTTGTGTTAGTCAAGGTCCCACAGATTCATTACGTGTTTAACTGTTGTGGTTAAAAATAAGTGGGTTTATAAGATAGTTAGGACGAAAATGTTATTGTGGTAATCCTTTTCCACTTGTTAATAATATAAAACAATTAAAAAGTGGAAAAACGACCATTACGGCCATCAAATTCCAGACCTGGTTTCACTCATTCATGCCATTTTTGTCACGGACCATGATGGAATCATCTTAACGTGTGTACCAAGACAAACATAACTTCACCCAACAAAATAGATTTTTGACAAGATAAAGATAAAGACAATGTAAATTAAAAGTTAAAATTTTTTAGGTGAAGGGAAAAAATATTTACATATTCCATCTATTATAATAATATAAATACAATATATTGAAAGTAATTAAAATTTGAATATATAATTTATTTTCTATATATAGTATTTGTTATATATCATAATTTAAAAGAAATAAAAATATTTAAATTATTTGTTATAATATTATAGGCCGGGTTAGGTCTGCCTCCCATATTTATTTTATTATTTTTTATCATTTAAATTTTTTTCTATAAAAATAATCTCCTCAACCAACATGTAGAAAATTTTATTTTATTTAATAAAAATAATATTTTTTATCAAAAAGAAAATCAATACACCAAAATTAATTCTGGGACATGCATAAATTTAAATTAAAATAGCATATTTAATTCAAACATAGCAAATTTATATAGGGATAATAATTACAAATTGATTTTCTTCAATAGAAACTAGGTTTCTAGGCAAAGCTAACATCTAATAATTTTGATTCCACATGCAATTTTCCAATTCAATCTTTTAGCAATGTGTTGAGAAAAAGATATTAATTTTTCCTAAGATTTATTCTAAAGTTTTCAAAGCCCCCAATGAAATTCCAGATCAAGCTAACATCAGTTTAATCCAACTTTCACAACAACAAACCCAACATTACCACATAAGCCAATTTCAAAACAATCCCACACAATCTAAGACACGAAGTATATAATATTTTCAAAAGAAAATCTAAAAAGAAAATGAGGGTTTCAAACCCTACCTTAACCAACGTCTGAAAATCTGAAGTCAAGAAAATCCCAAGACAACTTTCAAAATTCAAACCTTCAAAACAATCACAAAACAATGCCCACCAAAACAAGTTTTCTTTAATCTCCCAACTCTTCCAAAGCTCCTCTAAAACCTAATAGATGTAATGAAAATAATACCCAAAATCCCTACATAAAAGAAACCTATCCCTCTTAGGGTTTCCAAAACATGCAAACTTAAAAGCAGAACTCAACTTTCTCTCTCTGTAGTTGCATGATAAAATAACTCAATAAATAATGCCCTTTTAAAATCAAACTCGAACTCAACTTTTTACTTTAATTAAAATTTCAATTTCATTTAAACCAAAAGTGCAACTAAAATTGCATATAATTATTTAATTAGTCAATAAATACTTTAGCACATAGTTAACTATGCAAACTATTTTTTAAAGAACATGGTCTGATCTGTCATTTTAGGGGTTTCTGGCCTAGCCTCCCCCTTCTGCACGAGTGGGTTACACATAAATGGGAACCTTTGCTTTATGATATGGTTCACATCTTCCCTATAGCAAAGAGTTTTTTCATCGCTAAGTTTGACCTAGCTGAGGATAGAACGAAGATTCTATGTGATAATTTTTTATGTTGGGAGGATGATAAATTTATGCTTATGATTAAACCCTGACATCCAGATTTTAATCCTTCATCTGAAGTATTCAATAAAGTCCCTATATGGGTCAGACTCCCGAACCTCCCTCTTCACCTTTGGCAGGGCTCCATCCTTGAGGTGGGGGCATTGGGGGATTTTTTGATACTAGATCATGATTCCTACAATATTTATCATCAACCTTCGCTCATATTTTAGTAGATCTTGACATTTCAAAGGGCCTCCCAGCTGAAATAAAAATAAAATCAACATTAGGATTCTAGATCCAACAGCTTAACTACGAGGGTATCCCTTCAGATGTCGTAAATGCTTTAAAATTGGCCATTTCTCCTCCCAATGTGGCCTAGAAATTAAGAAAAAGAAATCTTCTCCCTCTTGGTGGAAGGGAGCTTTTACACAACACTATACTGTTTTGAAAAATTCTTCCCGGGCTGGTAAGAAGGACGATTTTGTTATTCTTCCAGCTGCCCCTTCTTCTGTGGTTGTTGGGAATATTTCTGAGACTGTTGGAATTAACTCTGCTCTTTCTCCGTTGGTTACTGTTGATGATGGACCTGCTGAAGGTTCTGTGCCTGTTGGTGTTGAACCTACTTCGACTGTTGTCGTTGGTGGGATTGGGGGATGTTGGTATGGCTGGTGTTTTGGGCCCTACCTACTTTGGTTCAGGGGTTCCTCCTATTGATAAATCTTTGGCTGTGTTTTCTGTTGGCTTGATGCAGGAGCATCCTGGGTGTAAGAGCAATCTTGCATCACCCAAAAATATTTCTGTTTTTATATTCAATAAGGGCTATTTTGTGCAGAGCTGCTATTTATGGAAAGTTACTATTTTTGTTAATTTTCGTATGTGCTCAAAATGATCTGATTTCTTTCTTGGAGGTTCATTTTGGTCATATAAGTCTGCCAGTAAAGTTTCATTGCCAGATCAAGTGTATATTGGAAGATATTGAAAATTTTCGGTATTGGCAGCAGGGTACAGAAACTTTGAACTCAGTTTTGAAGGCTTTAGAGGCCCCGGATGAGGTCGAAAATTTGGAGGACGGGCGCTTGCATTAGTTTAGCCTGTAGAGCGCTTCGTGGCGTTTCCAAAATGGGGTTATAATAGCCGATTGGGTCAACTGGTGATGACTTATGGTCTTCGGAAGTTGGGCCACCTGAAATGACGGAAAATAATTTTTTTCAAAATTTATGTTCGGGTTTCAAAGGCTATCTTGAGCCGACTATGATGTAATAAAATGTAAAATAAAATAATTCTAAGTTTGGTCGGCTTTATTGGCTAAAATTCTGGAACCTTCCCAGGCGGTGGAAAATTGCCTATATAAGGAAGGCTGTATTATTGTCTTAGGCAGTTCAGAATAGTTCTGGGTAGTAGATCTGGGTAATAGTTCGAGGCTTTATCCTACAGGATATTGTAAGGGAATGCCCATGTGGCTTTGCATATTGTAATTCTGAAAGTTTGTAATTCCACATTTGTGGAGATAATAAGAAGCCAATTTTCTGTTCTTGCATATTGTTGTTGTTTCTCTATTTCTGTTATGTGTTTGTGGTATTAAGGGGAGCACCCTTCATCATGGCCCGATGCTGGATGATTAACTGGAAGCTTCTATGTTGGGTGTTGGGTCCTCCGCTTTGGATCTTTTGTGTTGGCAGGATGTGGTTGCTAAAGTTGAAGATGGTTGGGTTACTGTCAAAGGTAAAAATTTAAAAAAATCCTCTTCTTCGTTTGACATGACCCTTCGGTCTCATAAAAGGGGGACAAATGGATAGCTCTCTTTCTTAACGCAGTTGATTTCCAATGATTTATCTTGTTGCGTTTTGGGAATTCATGCATTGTTTCATCCAAGTTGTGGGTGCCTGTGGTAAAACCCTCACTTTGGTCTTGCTCTGTTTCATTTAGTGGGCTTGTTTAAATAGCTTTTGTGACCTTTTTGTAAAAGGTTTCGAGGTCCCTTCAAAACCTATTTTATCCTCAAAAAAAACTATGCAAACTAATTAATTTAAATATTAAATAAATCAACTAGATCATTTAATTTATATTAGGATTTAATAATTAATTAAGCCCTTTAATTCCAAATTTAAATCTTTTAATTTAATCAAAGATATTTAATCAACCTTAATAATTAAAGGCGACAGCTATCCTCCCGAAGGAATGCACCACTAATGAATTTTATTTTTTCTCAAATCTGCAAAAATGCAGAGTTTTTTTTTAAAAATTTGTTGGTTGTTTTCAATCCAGAATGAGCAGATGAAGAAGAACAGATCTTGAAATTTTTGAAAAAATCCACTGTTTTCAAAATTTTTAAAATGGTACGGCGGTGCATTCCTTCGGGAGGATAGTCGCGTCCATAATTAAATGCTCTTTATATCAAATATTTCCACGTCATAAAATATAACTTACTTCAATACCATAATTACTCCTAATTTAATTAGTTAAATCACATAATTCACACAAACAAAAACACTTGACTCCCAAAATCTAAGAATCAACTAACTCCATAACACACAAACAACAAAGGTTCACGAATTCACGTCATCTTGATGCATTCAGATAAGGAACTCAATCATAAACTTGTCCCTTAATTTAAAACAATATTGACTTGGGTTGGGGTTTGGACCTATGTGTTATCTCCCCTCCCTTACCATTTGAGATATTGCAATAAGACATGCTCATCCTGACAATTCAAGGAAGTCAATGTCTGGTACCTGAAATCCTGCATAAAAGACGAGCATGTACATACATGTATAGATATATAACAGACAATGGTGGGGATCAGTCGATCGTGTGGATCTCGCAAGCAACTACGATTCTGTCCCTCAACCACATCAAACAGAAATATAAAACACACACGCCAACCATAGACATGCAAGTATGGGGTTAGTAACACCATAAATGTAAATAACATCCTAACATATAAATTATCATCAAAATATAACCATAACATATACATCATCATAAGCATTTAAATTAATATGAAAATAACTATATTCATCTAATTGAAAATACATGATATAACACATAATCCAAAATTTCATATTTAATCAAATTAATAATCCAAATATCACTGAAATAATTAACGCACACATAAAAGTGGCCTACAAGAGTTTGGCAAAGATAATTGAAAAACAAACTATGAGGTGTAGACACTACATAGTTACCACAAGTTGTTATACGATGTAGGTAGGTAGTTACATGTGGTGGTTAAGAAGTTATTCTAAGTAGTTATGACACTCATGTCTATATATATGAGGCAAAACGATGTAAAAGGAGGGAACTTTTTACAAAGGGGATATTATGGAGAAATTTCCAAAGGAACTTTTAGCTTGACATTTTGTACTCAAAGCTTTTTGAACTTTGTATATTTTCAAGACGACAATAAAAAAATGCATTTAGTTTGTATCTCTAGATGTGTTCTTGAGTTAACATTACTGATTTATCATATGTTAAGTTGGTAGTGTCTTTGTGTATTTATGGAATCCAATGGTTTCTGTTCAAATGACACAGATAATTGATGAAGCACAATCATGCCTTGGTAACTTGGTCTAAATGTGATAAGATAACTTGTTTCTTCGTTTGTTGAGATTTGTTGTCTTTATTTCATTATTGCATATTTAAACTTATTATGTGCTCAAATCCCCTTGTAATTTGTTATCCACTGTGAATTTCAGCTAGTATTTGTATGTCTACAGTTGGGGTTTATGTTATCTATTTGCTTTAGTTTTGCTTTCTGTCCTTTTTGTACTTTCAAGTGAAAAGTACATAAAAAATCTTAAATACCCCCATCATACAAGGGAGCTGCCCCTCTCAAACACAAAAGAAGATTGCAATTTGATCATGATCAGATTTCAATCTCTCCAATTGTTGGCAAGGTTGTCATTGCTCTTTAGGCGAAAAGGGTCAGTTTTAAAGAAGCACTCACAACACTTTTTTGGCCATCTTTTTGGAGAACTAAAAAATCTTTCATATACAATGCAGTACTAGCTAATGTTTGATTTGAATTCTCAAACCCATCCACACAACAACATATGTGACGTTTTGGGACTTGACTATGACATCATCAAAGACAGCAAGACAGTATTGCCTGTTTGTAACATTTATTAAAACCATCAAGCATTTGTAGAGTTCCCGTAACAGTGGGGTAACAGTCCTGAATTCCTCATATTCACACATTGTTTGTATCTTGTCGCTCCAAGCATTATAATTTTTGTCAGTGAATTTCAAAGAAGTAAATCGCACACACTAAAATTTAAGTATCAACTGTGACAGACAACAAATCAAAAAGTGAATAACTAATAAATCTTCAACTTTACAGCCATCAATGATTTAGATTGGTATTGAAGATTTAATAAAACTCATTTTGAAAATTCAGATCTTCATATTGGTGTTAGAGAGTGCCACATTTGCATGGGTGACATTAAAATTTTACACACCATAATTGCTCGGAAGTTTTAAGCTTGAGAGAAAAAATTGGAAACACATCTCCAAATTCTAGCACCCTTGCTACCAGCATAAATTTCTCTCCACATACAGCACCTCTGTCCCTTTTCACAAATTGGAGACTTGCAACTTTAAATCAGATTTAGATGAAATTCAATCATCTACAAGCTGTGCATTCACAAACCAAGCATAAGACTGGTGCTGATACCAATTGTTATAAGTGAGCAATTAAAAAGACCAGGCACGCAATGGAATGCCTGTGTACATCTCTTTGTTAATGAGAAAGTTACATCAGTTGAAGCTTACAGCGTACAAGTTAATAATAGTATTAAAACTAATATATGTTATATTTTAATGTTAAAATTAAAATTAAAATTAAAAAATGTGAAATTTAAATTATGAATAATAAATTTTGAAATTTGAAAAGATGTCAAGTTCAACAAGAGTAAAACTGAAAAGATTTATTGTTTGATAGTTCTTTGATTATCAATATCATGACACCATTCTTGCTAAAACATTGAATGATTATCTTTTTTGTTCTTCTTGCTCTCTAACATCCTGATGATGGATCATGTAGTATGATCCGAAACGTTGATGGTCAAAAACTCTACACAATCTAATTCAGAAAACTGATACAAAATATACATGAATTGTGGAAATCTAATAGATTTGATTGAATTTTCAAGTTTAAATACATAAAGATTAATATAAAATATAGTGTCAACATTCAAGACTGTTGACTCAAGAGTTCATAGTACATATTGAAATGCTGATATGCATACAAAAAGTTGGTTGCTTGTGAAAGCAATCTTTAGCAACTTATTGCAATTCAAGGGTTTTCAACTCCATGGTTCAATCATCAACCACTCTATTGGGATTTCTTCGCACGCATATCACGTAAGGCTTTTTCAAAGAAAAATCACCTTGTCCACATGAAAACCTATTCCATCCAGTCCTAATAATTGAAACATTTGCACCTCAGCGACAAATCTTTTTTAACACATCCCAAAACCCCTGTATTACCTCTCTATCCTCATATGGAGAATCTATTTGACTACATATGAAATCTCTATTTTTCTGCCCTTCTTTAATAAGATTTCAGATCCACTAGAAATTGCCAATATCTTTGAGTGCATAATTCAACGAACACACAACAGGGTGTTCAAAATATATACTTAATTAAAACAAGGGCAGAATCTATAACAACTTGGACTGCATGCAATGCTCACATCTCTTTTAATTGCATCACACAATTGCTTCTCAAGGAACTTTAAATTTTTCTCTTGCCTTGAAAAACCCATTGCCTTCAAATGATAATGATCTTTGCTACATGTTGCCATGATATTAAGAAGTGGACGATCTCCAACATATATCCAGCCATTCATCACAATGGTATATTCCTCTATAAACCACTCTTTCATTGGTGAAATCTGTTTTTTATTAGATTCAGTGGGTAAAGGCGCCAAGCCATTTCAGTTCAATAAAAAACCATTGACAAAAAACAAAACATGGCTTGGAGTGCAAGCCCTCAACTGCGCAGAGTCTAACAGCTAAAGCAACTAAGCAACCAAAGCAGTAACTAAAAGACTAAGCTAACAGAGTTCAACTAGGAACAGCAGTAAACAGAGTTTTAACTAATCTGAACCATTGGTGCAGATTGTTGCTCTTGTCAAACTTTTTCTTTGTCAATTAAAGTGGTGTGATGAAGCTTTTCATGCCCAGGAGCTTTATAACTCGTTGGTCCATTATTAATAGCTTGGACTGTTGATGTATGTAGCATCGGTCAGATAAATAAAACTGATTATATAATTATTATGAGAATTGAATTATTATATATACATATATATATTAATATATTTAATAATTGATATTATTTATATTAATATATATATGAAAGTTAATCTTTTATTTATTCTTATAATGATTATATAGTTAAATTAATAAATTAGATTAATGAATAGACATGTCCCATGAAGGGACATGTCTCTTCTTGTCTTTAACATGTATATATACATGAGATTGGTGCATTTGGAAAGTACATACTTTTACGGCAGTGCTATTACATTTGCAGCGATCTTAAACTTTACATGGTATTAGAGCTAGACTGCAAATGTATTTAGAACTGCACATAATTTTCTAAGCATGAAGATGAAGTTTTCATACAGGCTTGAATACAAGGGAAAATAATTCAAGCCATGAAACCGCACAATTAAGAAAGGGAAGCATACCTATCCATTTATAGGCTGCAAGCACAGTTATATTCTGAGGATTCTCTCCTTCCACAAGCAACAAACTTAAAAAGGGCTACTACCACTTCTGATTCTCCTTTGTTTGCAAAGTTACGTTCGTGTCTAGTCTCTGGATATATATGACACAGAAAAATAAAAAATAAAGATCGCATTGGAGTTGTAATACAAGCAGGTGCCTCGTTCCTTTTCCCTCTAACACGTTTTGTGTTTGAACGGACATATGGATATATGGGCAAAATCATGGGTAGAAACTCTTCTCTCATGCGGCTCTGTACAGCAAGTGATTGAAAGGGAAAACTTGTGATCAGTTCTAAGACAAATATTTAACTTCTCACGAAAAGACCAAACCTTATAAATATTGATTGCTCTGAAGATTTTACAATCCGGATAAATCCGCTCGAGACTTTATCAAGTGTGCACTGCATAGCATTCGGTCGTCATCTCAATAATATGATATTGGAAGTTACAATTTAGTATAAGAACCGTGCATAATAATCTATCATCTATTACAAACTTGGTACTTGTGGAAGAATGTGATTATCAACGATTAAGAGGACCAGATGATAGGTATTCCCCATGGTCGAACAACAAATAAGAGTCAACAGAGGTGGAATGATAGAATAATCATGGAATTGATTAGTTAATGACAACCACTATTAATTCAAGCCAATGATTAGTGAAGAATAGTCATTCGACTATTAGAAAGGGTCGTATAACCTAGCAAGTACATTGATTCATAACGATACACAACAACGGATAATAATCGATAATAATAAGTTATTGATTAATTGACTGATTCCATGCAGACATCTTCAACAACAACAACTAAAGGAGTGTGGTTGAATGAAAGGGTGTGCGTGGTAATAAGAAGACATAAATTAGAAGAGTGGTGGTCCTGTTCATGCAACCATTCAGTATTTCAGTGATATATGGAGTTCGAATAAACCTCCAATGATAAATTTATATATATATATATATATATATATATGCCAAGTTTCTTACGGGGTTTCCATTATATAGCTTCGATGATGGGCAAGCTATTGAATAGCGACCAAAAATCACATCATCATCTCTGCTGCCTTCGACTGTTATATGTGATGTCTCAGACGTGACTGTTATGTGGTATTCGGCTCACTTTCCTTATGCCATAGCATTGATGGTTATAATATTCCTCAATGATACTGGATGCTTGACTTCAACGATCTCCCTCTATGAACGTTACACCTGATGCTATAATTTTTATATATATTTATCTCAGATCCTATATGGATTGCTCTGTTTAGAGCATATTGCCTCATGGAATCCTTGGTGCAAAAGCCTAAAGATTTATTCAGAGATGACATCTCTTGTGCATAGATTTATTGCTATCTCAGATACAACAAGATCATAAACAAAATTGGAGATCGATACAACAATCATATATAAGATAGTCGATAAATATAAATATATACGGAGATATATAGCAGATTGTCGAGACTCAGATTTGTAGTAAAAGATAAATACATATATTGCGCAATAATCTTTATATTGGTAACAATCTGATATACATTTTGTGATCTCAGTTACTTACGGTGATATTCAGGCAGTTCGATATATATTCTTGAAGATCAATCCCAACATATATAGTCATTTGGATAGATATTTTAGAGGAGATATATTTGCATCCATTGGGCAAGCATGGGGGCAAGCATGGGCCTCTAGAACATTGAATAGAGTGTGGTGCTAAGGCACTATTTGAGTATGCCTATTTGAAGCAATCCACTGAGTAACTGGTGGAAGTGGTTCGTCTCAAGTGGATTGGAATTAAAACATGGGAAGATGAACATGGTGTTGATCTATGTTCGCCAGAAGGAAGCCTATGAATTCTCAATTTAGACAATGTTTGTGCCTTTGGGGAATGTTTGGATGTTAACGTGAGGATGCCAATAATGATATTGACTTGGAAGATGATTTTGTGATTATTGCCGAACTCCGAGAGGTGCCAAAGATTTAAGTATCATTGTGTATTTGCAATCTTGAATAATTGATATGCTTGGTTCCGGAATGGATTTCTCAAGGATGTGATGATCGAACTCCTAAGTGACATGTGATCGACTTAATCATTCGCTATCATTATTGATTTTCAAAGCCTTTGGGTTGTTATCTGAAGCTATCAAGAAGGATTCCTCCCTAGCTAAGAGGGAGTGTTGAATTTATCTTCGGGAGGATCACAATAATGATTCAAGTTGGTGTCAGAAATTTTCAGAGGGAGTCTGACAATCCATTATAGACAACCTTGGGAAAAGAGGTCAGGAGGTTGATGCACAATATTTAGCTTCAGAGGGAGCAACTAAAGGTTCTGCATTTGTGGACATCCGAGAATTTTGATTAAGAGGGAGCTAACCATGTCAAGATGGGTTCCTTAGTGATCAATAGCTAGAGGACTGCGATTCATAGGATGGAGTTTCAGCATCAGTGATCTATTATTGTTGTATCTTATAGAGATTCCTAATCACTATGTAAGAGGCATAGTAGAAAGGAAAGTGATTCAGTTGGAATATATTAGTACAAGAGATCAAACTGCAGACATTCTTACCAAAGCACTTCCCAAGGTGAAAGTTGATCATGACAGATCCAAGCATATTGAAATTCCTTATCATTATGTAAGAGATATGGTAAACAGGAATATTGTCAAGTTAAGATACATTTGTACTGCAGATCAGACAACAGATATTCTTACCAAACCTCTCTCTCGAGTGAAGATAGATCACTTCAGAAAAGGACTTGAGGTGACGATCTCTATGATAATGAATAGACATTATATGAGATGAAGATCTCTAAGATAATGTTCTGCAACAGTAGGGAACTACTGGCAGATCTGCATGAATTAAAGATCATATTGTGATATAGACATTTCTATGCCTATGAGTCACAATTTGGATAAAGGAAGAATTTAATCATTCTCCGGATTTTATCCTGTGTACTGGCAGATCTTAATTTAGGATCATATTGTGATATAGGCTTGTCAGTGCCTATGAGTCACAATTTGGTTAAAGGAAGAATTTAATCATTCTTCGGATTTTATCCTGTGTACTGGCAGATCTTAATTCAGGATCATATTGTGATATAGGCTTGTCAGTGCCTATGAATCACAATTTGGATAAAGGAAGAATTTAATCATTCTCCGGATTTTATCCTGTGTATTGCATCACATGTAATACTGTTATCACAAGTATTAGTGATAATTCATATTATAGGTTTAGTAATATGACAAAGTATCATGTGTACCATGATACTACATGCTTGGAAGAATTAGATAGATATAGAGTACAAATCTATGCTTAGTCATCGTAACGATGTTGCTAGATATGTTTCTCTCATTTATATTAAGTTAAGAGGGAGTGTTAAATCCTGATAACTTGATCATATTAATGTTCTGATTTTTTCAAATTAGACAGATCTAAAATGCATGTAATTTCCTTTATATATGGCCTCATGATAAATACATCTCCCTAGAACAGATTGGCGATTTGCTAGGCATATTTATATGCCTTGTATTTGACTATTGTAGTTAATTGATAATTAACTATTAGTTAATGGACAAGGGCGCCAATTTGTAGAGGAGTAGGTTGTTTCATGGAGGGTCGACCTAGAAAGGGTTGTCTTATGAAAAGACAAGACCCTTGGTTAATATATAAGTAGGACATCCATCCTGTGTAAATTCCTGAGAGATGTCGACTTCTTAGACAATGAACACTTGTATTTGATGTTACAAGTTGACGATCTTGTAATGTTGATTCGTTATGGTAGACATTTTGATATGTCAGTGCACATGCTATAATAGGGTTATATGTAAAGGGAATGTAATGTTCTCTAATTGCTAAATCCTTGTATCACAATTTGAGGTGATATGAAAATCAGGTATCACGATCTAAGGTGATTCCTCATATCACATGTTTGGTGATATGTAAAACTAGGTATCACGTGTTAGGTGATTTCTCATATCACATGATTGGTGATATGTAAAATTGGGTATCACGTGTCAGGTGATTCCTCATATCACATGTTAGGTGATATGTAAAGTTGGGTATCACATATTAGGTGTTTCCATATCTCATGAGTTATGTGATATTTGCCTTCACGAGATATGTGAGATTTCTTATTACAAGAAATGTGATATATGATTTTATCTTCCCTAGCTAAGAGGGAGTGTTGATGTATGTAGCATCGGTCAGATAAATAAAACTGATTATATAATTATTATGAGAATTGAATTATATATACATATATATATATATATATATATATATATATTAATATATTTAATAATTGATATTATTTATATTAATATATATATGAAAGTTAATCTTTTATTTATTCTTATAATGATTATATAGTTAAATTTACTAAATTAGATTATAGAATAGACATGTCCCGTGAAGGGACATGTCTCTTCTTGCCTTTACCATGTAAATATACATGAGATCGGTGCATTTGGAAAGTACATACTTTTACGGCAGTGCTATTACATTTGCAACGATCTTAAACTCTACATGGACCATCTCCTCAAAAGAAGGTGAGTGAGCAATACTAAACAGTGTTCCATTTGCATAAAAGAAGTTTGAGATCCTTACATTAACCACATTTGAACTATGCACATCAAACAATTTTCCAATGAGTTTGGGCTGCCCATGTGTAGCGTCTGAGAGAATACCTTACATTTTGCACAACCACATCTCTATAAGACATGTCCATCTCTAACTCTCTATGTTGACTTTGAGTTGCCCTTGGTATTAAAGTGTGAAAACTCCAATGAGGCACTTTGCCAATATTAGCTCTATCTTGATCCCTAATAGCTTGATATCATTCTAGCTCATTCAAACAAGGCTCAACAATGTTTTACATTGCATGAAGAAAATGAGCCCTCACCTTCATGTATGTGCTCTAAAATGATAAGGACAAAGTTTAGATTCGATGGCGGTTGTTCCACTTGACCTCGTCAACCCTAAAAAACAATCATAATACTTCCATAGTGGATAATTAGCCACTTCTCCCCTCCTGGACATTCTTAATAAAAAAATGAAAATTAAAAAACAATAAAATATAATCTTATGCAATTTAAAAACTAAAACTAGGAAGTAATTGTACAAAATAAGATTTTAATATAAAAAATATAGGAAAAATACTCAAACATACATTGTAAAAATGAAATTTGAACAAACCATAATAAACCTAAATGCTAAATTTAACTGTTAAAATTTTACGTTTTAAATTTAAACAATCGATTGTTATATTGTTAATGTTCTCAATTGGTAGGTGAGTCTGAGCATTGAAACTGTTTTTTAATAATAAACATTGAAACATTGAAAACTCACGAGAATGACTATAACTTTGTAATATTTTAATCATAATTGGAAAACTCGCCAAGGCCTAAGAAAAAAGTTTAGGAAAAACCTAGCCAATTTTTGACAAAAACTCGGCAAAAAACTTGGGAACTTAAAAAATTGCTTAAATTTAATTAGAAATGCCTTTTTTGGCAAAATTCAATGAGAAGATGCTTCCAATGAGTCAATAAATGAGAACAAAAATGAAACTAGCTTAGTCTAGATATATTTAAACACAAAGTGTATACAAAATCGCATTCTCAAGAGGAATGTTGATGGTTGGAAGCAAAATAGTAAACAATTTATGTAAAACTTAAAGTAAATACATCATTACAATTACACCTTCCTCTTCCCAACTCTAGTAAAAACTAAGGGAGAGGTAGAACTAGAGGGTCTAGTCCTAGAAGTCTGCACTGGTCATGACTGTGCCTCCTCGCTCAGTATGTCTGACTCAGTCTATGGCTCGTCCTCCGTCCTAGATGTAGCTCTGCCTCTAGCTTCTCCTGGCACTAGCAATGACTAATTCAACTCAATGTCATCCACTATGAAACCAAATCCACCCCCCTCCTCCATAGCCTGCCTCTCCCAATCACTAATGTCATCCTCTTCAAAAACCACTTCAGATCGATCGAAATCAGTTCGCAAGTGTTTGGAATGCAAGTGTTTGGAAGACTAGTTTCCACCTCTCAGCAAAATACAAGTGAAGAAATGAGAAATGAAATTAATTTGGGCTGTTTTTTGCCTTTAAGTGTTGTTATAAAACTAGAACAAGTTTTTAACAAAAACTCGGTGAGTTTTTGCCAAAAATTCAGCGAGTTTTTGGTGCCAGTAAAACTCGTAAAAACTCGCCAGGCCAGAAAACTCAGCCAGTTTTCACAACTCGGAGAGTACTCTGCCAGTAGTACATCTATGATTTTAATATCAGGCGAGTCTGAGTCTAAATTACAGACATGGTCAGAATCACAAAGATGATAGAACCTACCTGAAATTACTTGGTCACTGCTTCCAAACTATCTAATTCATCTCTCCATTTCCTCCAAATTCTACTGCTCCTTTCAAGCTTTCCATGGTTGTAGTAAATCCACAACCACCACAACGTGTTTAAAGACCCTTTCTTTTGTTTTTTATTTTTACTTTTCTTTGAAGGGGAAGGGACGCCTACAGTTTGAGGTAAACGACATTTCCGGCAATTGGGGACATTCTCCACACCTTTCCACGCTGTGGGAAACCAGTTTCTGAGCTGCATCCCAGGAAATTGAAGATCAGATACATTCCCCTACCACCTTATATATAAGTCATTACAACATTATAAACATAATAGCTTACGTTGAAACTCTGAGTCTATAAATTATGTCTAATAGGTCCCATTGCTATAGTTATATAGTTTCCCCCCTGCAAATTTCAAAATTCTAATTCAATCACCTCCATGTAACTGGCAAAAGAAAATACCCTGTCTAAATGGCCATAGAATTGAACCCAATTGTTTCTCATAAAGACGGATCCATTCAGCCCTGAAACGTCAAGGACTCAAGAAATATGTTTCTTTTATCCACAGTTCTCCCTTAAAATTTCTATATCATATATCATGGCTCACCTCAAGGAACACACCCGTAGGAAGATCAAAGAGATGAGTCTTTACAGGCATAGAAGCTACTTGATCTTTTGAAGCTATTATCAATGGGGTTGTTAATTCATGTGGATTCTGGCATTTGCGATGCTGTTAAATAGTCCTGGTACCATAACCTTGAATTATTTGTTAGTGCTTCCGTCTGAAAAATGTGGTCATGTGAGGACTTTAAGCCATTGCTAAACCATCATTTGGTAATTCTGCAAATAGTTCGATGTATAATCTTATGTGCTCTTGTATTGAGTACATGGTGTGGTGGTGATATATATGCCAATAAGAATGTCTTGAATGCTGTATATGCTGCAATTTGTGGGCAAAGGCTAGTTTACAATGTCATATAATATAAATCAACTTTTCTAGCCAAAAAATATGGTGCCTCCAGTTTGAATTACAAGAAAAAGAACATCACATCGGCAGGATGAGATCAGAATTTAAAACAATAATTAAAACAGTTAGCTCATTGTAATTCAAGTTTTCCGCAGAACAACTGAAAATAAGTTGATCCAAATTTTCCATACATCAAATTGATTACCAATTAGTAAGAAAGCAAAAACTCACATGAGTGAAAGAATACAGAAAGCTCCATTTTCCATAATTGAGAAATTATTGCCACACTCCAAACTTCTATACACATGTAAATCGATTCAGAGATTTAAGAAAAAATAATCTGCCAAATTAATGAACCTCCCAGCCTATTCCAAGGAATTTCTGACAAAAAAAACATTCCTATAAAAAATTGCCTGCCATGAAAAGAGATCTCAGATCACAACAAACTCAAGAGACCTACATTCAATTACTGTATTGTGGTGACCTGATTCCACTCCCCATCCACGGCTTCCTTCCAGAGTGTCACATTGTTATTCCCATCAGCAACTGCCAATATGTTTCCAGTTAATGACCAGCTGACCCTCCAAACAGGGGTCTTAAAGTCATTTAAAACCCTACCCTCCCATTTGTCTCCCTCCTTCCCCTGAGTCCATAAGACCACAGTCCCATCCTGGGAACAACTCGCAATAGTGCTTTTGGGAAGCCCTAAATTGGGTGCCCAGGCCACGTCGCGCACCCAATCAGTATGCATTTGCAGAGCAGGAAAGGAATCCAGCTTCCAGGAACCATTGTTAAATTTCCATACCTTAGCCGTGCTGTCACACCCACCAGAGACCAGCTTCTGGACAGGATCTTTGGATTGCCCTACCATAGATCCGGGAACCAATGCAGACGCCCATGAAACTGCAGTGACACCAACCTGGTGTTGAGAGAATTTTAGTGGCTAATTTTCACTAATTGAAAATATTCATAGCCTATAGGGCAAACAAAAATAAAATAAAAAATTGCATAGAACAAGTTTCAAAAGAATTTTAAAAACAAAAAAAAATTATGTAATAGTGGCTATTTTTGACCAATTGAGTACTTTTCACAAAAATATCATGTAACAGTGGTTATTTTTCACCAACCGAGCATTTTATATAAATTAGTCGAAAAAAAGAAAATCAATGACATGGATTCTTTACTGCTGACGAACTCATAATGAGACTCGAAATGTTGTGATACGCAATTGCAATATGGAATTTCATCTCACAACATTTAATCTTGTATTTTTTCAACCATCCTCCCCTTAGAATCAAGAAGGAAGACTCGAAAGTCAAATTGGAAACTATAGCACGATTTTAATTTGTGTCATTGAATAGGGTAATCATGGACAATAAGGCTTAGAATTCCTGCAATCAATGGAATATTTTGTTCTGATGCTTATTGAACTGGAGAAGATATAAATCATACACTACATAAATAAAAAACTTAAATACCTACCATTTTCAATGAAAAATTGCCTCAGCTTTTTTTCCTCGAAGAAAATAGCCAAACATTTTGTACAAACTATATAAACCCTAACATTCTGAAAAATCAACATTCAAAAAATTGGCAGAAGCAAGGGGAATCTAGGAAAGATTTAAACATATGCACTAGACAGATAAACAACTTGAATATGTACCGTTTGAGAACGAAAATTCGCCTTTTTTCTTTTCCTCGAAGAGAATAGCCAACCATTTTCTACAAAGCATATATAAACCCTAACATTTTCAAAAATCAACATTGACAAAAAATTGGCAGAAGCAAGGGGAATCTGAAGAAGATTTAAACCTATGCGCTACACAAATAAAAAACTTAAATATCTACAATTTTGCAATAAAAATTTGCCTCCGTTCCTTTTCGTCGAAGCAAATAACCAAACATTTCGTACAAACCATATAAACCCTAACATTCTGAAACTCAACATTGACAAAAAAATTGACAGAAGGAAGGGGAAATCACCAATTGAAGGGCAAAAAACTGACCTGGTGGGCTTGATCTATCTTGGTTTTGTCCCATTGTCCGTCCTCCAGGCCCGTATAAACCGTAATGGATCCGTCAGAAGAACCACAGGCGAGGCAGAGGCCCAGCTCGTGGGGTGCCCAGGAAATAGAATTTACGGAGGCATTGTGATCAGCGAAGACTTGAAACTGCGACCATTCGGTCCCCTGCGGTCCGCCCTCGCGCCAGACGATTACGCGGCGGTCATATGAGCACGAGGCGAGCAAAGATCCGAACTTAGGATGCGCCCATGCGACCTGCCAGACGGGGCCTTGGTGACCGGAGAGAGTAGCGAGTAGTGTCGGCGAATCGGAGCCGCTGAGACCAAAGATTTTGATGCTTCGATCGGAAGAGCAGGTGGCCATGCGCTTCCCGTAGTAGTCGATTGCGATGTCGTGAACCACATCTTGGTGTCCGGATTCGACCCGCTGAACTTCCGTTTGTGTCACTGCTGAAGCCATGCTACCTCCCTCGATCCAAGGGGAAAATATACAGTGAAGATTTTGTTAAAAAATTGTTGGTTGATTGAAAGAATCAAAGATTTTAACAGTCTTTTTCCTTTTTCCTGTTTATTCATATGTTACGGCGAAAATCCCTACGTTCGTTTAGTTGTGTTTATACGATAAAACAATTTAATCCCTATTTATATATCATATATTTTTATAATTAGATTTCTCTAGTCTTTATTGTTGTATTTTATTTCTGAATTAGAATCAACATTTCAGATTATACTTTTCGAAAGAGAGAGTGTAAGTTGATAGATATGAAGATTTTAATTTTTAAAATTTAATAAATTTATATTATTTAAATATATGTTAGTAGCATTCATAATAGCAACTCAAAAGAAATTAAATAATATTTATTAATTCAGAAATTTAATATTTTATTAAATTAAAAATTATTTAAATAAACTTTTTAAAATTTAATAGTTTTTGAATTTAAATATTTTAATTATAATTTTAATAATTTATTTTTCATTCAATTTGGTTAAGGTATGAATTTGATTTTGTATAGGGTAAGGCTCATGTTTTATAAGATTTATTATTAGGGTTTAATTTGGTTTATTGTTAGGGTTAGTGTTGGAGTTAGAGTTCATTATGGTTTATTAGTTAATTAGATTTCATTAAGATTTAATTTTGATTATTTTTTAATAAGGATCAATGTTAATTTAGTATTATGATTATGGTTCAATTTGGTTTATTGTTCGATTAGGTTCGAGTTTATGGATCTATTAGTTTTTCATTATGGTTAGAGTTCAATTTAGTTTAATGCTCAATTGGGTTTGGGTTAGGATTCTATTTGTTCAATTAGGTTTTGTATCAGGGATCAATTTCGTTTAGTCTAGTATGGTTAGAGCTCAATTTGGTTTAGGATTTCACTTCAATTTGGTATAAGGTTAGGGTTCAATTGCTTTAGTATTTAATTAGGTATAGGATAAGCATTTAATTAGGTTTATGATAACTATTCAATCGGGTGTAGTGTTATGGTTAGGGTTCAATTTGGTTTAGGATTGGAGTTAGGGTTTAATTTTTTTAGTGTTTAATTATGTAGTGTTATGGTTCAATATGGTTTATTACTCAATTATTAGTGAACATAGGATTATGGTTCAATTTGGTTTAATGTTCAATTACTCTAAGGTTGGGGTTCAATTTGGTTTATTTTAAGGGTTAGGGTTCAATTTGGTTTAATATTAAGATTGAGGTTTAATTTGGTTTATTACTCAATTAGATTTAGGATTAGGGTTCAATGTTGTTTAGGCTCAAATTTTAATTTGGTTTAGTGTTAGTGTTAGGGTATCTATTTGCTTAAGATTCAACTAGGTTTAGGGTTAGAGTTTAATTTGGTTTAGTGTAAGGGATAGAGTTCAATTGGTTCAGTGTTAGAGTTAGGGTTCAACTTGGTATAGTGTTATATTTAGTTTAGTATTAGTATCAAGGTTTAATTAGGTTTATTATTAAGGCTCAATTGGTTTAGTATTTTTAAAATTAGGTTTGGGTTAGGGTTGAATTTGGTTTATTATTTAATTTGGTTTATAATTAGATTTCTCTAGTCTTTATTGTTGTATTTTATTTCTGAATTATAATCAACATTTCAGATTATACTTACTTAATTTTGATAGATATGAAGATTTTAATTTTTAGAATTTAATAAATTTATATTATTTAAATATATGTTAGGAGCATTCATAATAGCAACTCAAAAGAAATTAAATAATATTTATTAATTTAATATTTTATTAAACTAAAAATTATTTAAATAATTTTTTAAAAATTTAATAGTTTTTGAATTTAAATATTTTAATTATAATTTTAATAGTTTGTTTTTCATTCAATTTGGTTAAGGTATGAATTTGATTTTGTATAGGGTAAGGCTCGTGTTTTATAAGATTTATTATTAGGGTTTAATTTGGTTTATTGTTAGGGTTAGAGTTGGAGTTAGAGTTCATTACGGTTTATTAGTTGATTAGATTTCATTAAGGTTTAATTTTAATTATTTTTTAGTAAGGATCAATGTTAATTTAGTATTGTGATTATGGTTCAATTTGGTTTATTGTTCGATTAGGTTCAAGTTTATGGATCTATTAGTTTTTCATTATCGTTAGAGTTCAATTTAGTTTAATGCTCAATTGGGTTTGGGTTAGGATTCTATTTGTTCAATTAGGTTTTGTATCAGGGATCAATTTCATTTAGTGGTATGGTTAGAGCTTAATTTGGTTTAGGATTTCACTTCAATTTGGTATAAGGTTAGGGTTCAATTGCTTTAGCATTTAATTAGATATAGGATTAGCATTTAATTAGGTTTATGATAAATATTCAATCGAGTGTAGTGTTATGGTTAGGGTTCAATTTGGCTTAGGATTGGAGTTAGGGTTTAATTTTTTTAGTGTTTAATTATGTAGTGTTATGGTTCAATATGGTTTATTAAGTTCAATTATTAGTGAACATATGATTAAGGTTTAATTTGGTTTAATGTTCAATTACTCTAAGGTTGGGGTTCAATTTGGTTTAGTCTAAGGGTTAGGGTTTAATTTGGTTTAGTATTAAGATTGAGGTTTAATTTGGTTTATTACTCAATTAGATTTAGGATTAGGGTTCAATGTTGTTTAGGCTCAAATTTTAATTTGGTTTAGTGTTAGTGTTAGGGTATCTATTTGCTTAAGATTCAACTAGGTTTAGCGTTAGAGTTTAATTTGGTTTAGTGTAAGGGTTAGAGTTCAATTTGGTCTAGTGTTAGAGTTAGGGTTCAACTTGGTATAGTGTTATATTTAGTTTAGTATTAGTATCAAGGTTTAATTAGGTTTATTATTAAGGCTTAATTGGTTTAGTATTTTTAAAATTAGGTTTGGGCTAGGGTTGAATTTGATTTATTATTTAATTAGGTTTAGGGCCAATAATTGATTTTGTTTAGTGTAAGGGTTATGGTTCAATTTGGTTTAATGTTCAATTAAGTTTAGGGTTGTAGTTCAATTTAGTTCTAGTTTAGGGTTCAATTAGGTTCACTATTGGGGGGGTGTATAAGAAATACCTTCATAGGATTAGTTCATCAAAATATCAATTCAATTATGGAAAATACAACAATTTCAAAGAAATTGAATGAAAATAAAGACAATAAGCATCCTATGACTCTCTAATTAAAGATGTTAATGAAATGCTCTCAGCAAGCTTCCATTAGAGACAACTCTAAAATGAGAATTAATGCTAAAAGATGAGATATATGCCTATCTTTGCTCAAAACATGCTAAAATTATGCTTTCAAATCAAATTGACTATAATAAGGATGCAATTCTAAAATGACAATGAGATCCTTTTCTCTCGATTTTTGCCTTCTATTTATAGATTTTTCCAAGCTTATGGGGTGGAGTAAGTTTAATCATGATCAAGCTTGGATTAAGTTCCTAGTTTCAAATGTTGAGACAATTTAAATATTTTGTCCTCAAAGCTTGGGACAATGAGACAAAATGAGTGGTTGTGATGCATTCTCAAGGTGAGTGATTGAGATTCAATTTGGCTTTGATCCATGTGAGCTCAATTCTCACTTCCTATTGGTTGATGTAATTCCTTCCCATGTGGTAGGTGAGAGATTTTAGGAATTAATTAATTGATTTATTTAATTTCTTTAGCCATGTGTACCCCTTGAATGCCCGTTGAAATTGATTTAATTCAACCATACAATTAATTAGATTAATTGCATAATTAAATGATTTATTTGATTTAATTCATCATTTTTTGGCTTTGATTTTAGTTTGATTGCTCACTTGGATTAGCCTAACCATTTTTAGATGTCTACAAATGCCCCTCTTCGAATCAATGTGTGAAGCACATTGGTTCAAAGAATGTTTAATGTTTGATTAACTAATTTTTTATTCGATCTTGATGATGCATATTCCTTGATGAAATCCTGATTGATTTGATGTTGTCATTGGTTGATACGATGTTGGATCATGGATATGATGCTCAATTTGAGTAGATTCTCTGATTTCAATGCCCCACTAATGAGTTTGAAATTTTTTACCTTCGACGAATTGAAACAAGTTCTTTGATTAAATCGATGATGATATGATTGCATGCCCCCTTGGAAATGAAATGGAATGCATTTTGGTGAAAGATATTTGTGATTAATCATTCTTTCAATACTTTTGTTCACTTCAATTTCATTTCCAATAATGATTTGATAGTTTTAGCTGATAAGAATGTCCCTCATTTGGCAAAATTTGGTGAATAATTTTGACCCTAGGTCAATTTTTTTTGCTAAATAGCCCCTTTTAGATCAAAAGGCTATATATAGGGATTAAAAAGTTATTTTTATTATTCATTTTCACTTTCCATCTTTGATTTTTCTCTTTGCCTCTTTCTGCACATTCAACGATGGTGTTCCTAATTTATGAGTGTAGATTTGAACAAGGTCATTGATATCAATGTCCACGTGACTATGGACCTTTGGTGAGTACCTTGATCAACTTTGTTTGTCAATTTGATCAATTTATTTGCAAACAATTGGAATTTTTAGGCGTCAGACCCTTTTGTTTTTGCCAACTAAATTAAATAGTGCATACAATAGTTTTAGTAGCATGTACAAATCCCTTTTAGCATGTTTGTGTCACTAAATAGCACATTTGATTGATCAAATGACACATACAAAATGATACCCTAGCTAGGTTTAGCGCATCTTAATGATTAGATAACACTTACAATTAGGTCAGTGCATTTTAGAGTTTTAATAGTGTGTACACCTACTTAGAGTAACGCGTTCAAACTAGAATGACACTTATAACTTGTTGTAGCGTGTATGATGATTTGTTTAGCATGTATGATCAAAATAGAAGTTGTTTTAGTGTGTACAAGCTATCAAATGATGCGTAGAGGCCTTTTTGCAATTTTTTCCCAATTTGATAGGCTTATCCATTTTAAATGATTCTCGTAACTGATCGATGAAAGAAAGAAATTGATCCTGTGATGAAAACAAGTGGTTTGATGTCAGTTCGATCATGTTTGATGAATGTTGATTGTCAATCCTGGTTGATTGGTTTGATTAGTTTGATTGTTTTCTGTCTTCTCTAAGTAGAATTAGGAAAATTGATGACGATGATGATGATATGATAAGATTTTGATTGATTTGTTATAATTCACTTTAGATGATTGATTACTGATAGAATGTCACTTGATTTCATAGATTCACCTCCAAAAGCTATACGTCTAAGGTTTATACCCATGACCGTTGGATATGGTTGATAATTTGAGTGCATATGAGCGATGCTTGATTGGTTGGTGTGATCTATCTTTTCTTTTGGATATGCCTTGATTCTGAGTGAATAAGGGTCTTCTCACTACTATGGCGGAGCGTTGGCACTCTGACCATAACACCTTTCATTTGTCGCTGGGTGAGATGACTATCACCCCTGAGGATGTCTACAGATTACTGCAGATTCCTACTCATGGTGAGATAGTTTACTATGATCAGGTGTACGATGGATCAATCTGTCAGTGTTTGTTAGGAGATCCCACCAATGGTGATGAGAGCATCCCCTAGGTGCAGTTTGTTTCTTTTTCAGTGCTTAGTTTTGGATGTCCTAATCCATTGGTTCATGTTACCAGATCGCAGAGGACATGGATTTGCAGTTGGTTGGGGTTGGATCCTTGAGAACATGATAGCTCAACTATGTCACTTTGATTGGGGCTCATGTGTTATAGTCCATCTATATCATGAGTTACATCATGTTATTTACAGACATGGTGCAATGTTATCTGCTGGCGCTATATTATTATAGCTCTGGGCTTGGGAGAATATACCTATCAGTCACCATATTATAGCTCGAGTTAGAGATCCTAGATGGTTCTTTGCCTATATATATGAGGGTGTAGTTGTCCAGTCACATTTGGGCAAGGTTGGCTACTGGTGTTGGATTTTAAATGATCTTGATCAGGTCAGATGGCATCCCTATATTGTGAGGCTTGGCATGAGGATGCCATAGAGTTACCATTTATGTGCATTCCTTGATGTATGATTAGTCGTACTCCTTTGGTTATCAAGTGCTTCTTCTTCTACAGGGTTATCTGATAGTTCAACAAGATACATGGTATGTCATAGGGTTTGGCTTTATATGCTTGTGTACATGTAGAGGGATCCTTGTGGCGTTTAAAGGTTGACTACCATGTTGTACGAGATGAGCTCCTAGGTCTACCATGTTTGGCTTGGGATATGCAAGATCACATTGTTAATGCTGGCATGATTACTGATTATGCATAGTGGTTCAGTGAGAACCCTTTTCCTCGCTTTACAGATCCTACTGAGCTAGTGCCAGACATTGATGATAGATCAGATGATGATGGTGGTGGTGGTGGTGTGGGGAGAGGTGGGAGATGAGAGAGGAGATTTTGGAGGTCTGAGAGGGCTAGACAAGGTAGGAGGGTTGTTTTACAGGTTGTCACCCCAGTACCTTCCAAAGGTGGTGTTAGGATGAGGGGTGGTAGAGTGAGGATGAGGGAAGGACCATTGAGAGCCCTAGATTAGGTGAGAGTTATCTATTGGGGTCAACATAGGCCTCAAATAGTCAGACATGTACCTTATCCATAGGTTTCCCTAGTTCCACCAGTATAGGCAACACCATCTCCACAGGCTCCTAATACCTTAGTTTAGGATGTGAGATCTTTACATGCTGGATTTTCTGATATGAGGACTAAGATGGCTCAGTTCAGTGCGATGATGCAGACCTTTATGGCCTCTATGGATCAACATGGCACTCATCCTAGTTCTAGTAAAAGTGTGAGCACATATAAAGATGACCCTGGTATAGGTACAGGTGGCACAGATACAGGTGCAGGTGTTGGTGGTGGCATTTGAGCTTGATTTCCATATTTTGATGTATCATATAATTTTTTATCAAGATATTGTTGATGTAATTTGATAGAATTTCATGGATATTTGATATACATTTGATGGACATTTGATATACATATTTGATGGACTCTCTTTACTTGTGATGTCATTATATGTTGGACTTTGATTTGTGATGATATGCAGTTATATATGATCTTTCTATATGCTTTTTTGATTAAAATGCTATGGATGCATTCATTTTACTTACTTTTGGATGGATGTCTTATATATAACATAGCTTAGATGGATGCAAAATGAATGACATGCTTTTATCTTCTTTAATGATTAATGATTAATGATTAATGAATGCAGTTTAATGATATGCCTTAGATGAACTTCAAATGGATATTGAATGCAATGGATATTTAATGATGATTTAAATATGTATAATGATTAATGTATGCTAGATGGATCTAAATGCTCTTTAATGCTTAATGGATAATGATTTTAAGAATTAATGGATAATGATTAATGAACCTGATGGATAATCAATCTAATGATTAATGCATTTTAATTGTAACTTAATGCCTAATGGCTAATGAATAATGTAACAATGCAATTTTATTTATGAATAATGGATAATGAATGGAATCTAACTTAATGTGATCTAACTATAATGCATCTTGATTAATTTATGGATAATGAACTTAATGCAATTTAATGATTAATGGATGCAATGAACCTAATGCAGTTTGATTTTGTTTTCCAACACATTCGATCGAGTAAAGTAATGATGAACCCTTTCAATTTTGTACTTAACTCCACCTCCTTTAGCTTTCTTTACATATTTCAAGAAAAATGATCCATATGCCAACTAACATGCAATTAATCTAACATGGATGCAGCTAGTTGTCTTTATTCAAGAAAAGAATGCTTATTTTCATCATTGAGCTTTTTGAGACTAAAATTGGTACAATCCTCACTGGTTCAACCATGATGATTTGAATACCTCTTTCCTTTTGAATTGCCCACCTGAAGTTGGTACATCTGTCACTGGTTAGATTTTCAACCATGATATTCAGAGTACCACTTTTGTCGAATTCAATGTTGCAAGTGGATTTTGGCATTATGATATGGAAGATCAAAATGGTCAAGGTATCTTGTTGAGTAATCAGACAAAGATTTTAGTTTCACCATATGTACATGTCCTCAATGATTCTTTGATGATCAGGTCCTTAGATGGATGCTACATATTTTAAAACTTCAATCTTAAGATAGTCATGCAAAAATCAAGAAATATCATGCTTTTATCATTTCTTTTCTAGTCCAAGAGTTCATCGATTTGCTAAAAAGACATGATTTCACCAATCAAGTAACACTAAAAAAAATTGCTTTTTTTTTTTTCAAATCCATATTTCAAGTAGAACTTCATCCATTTCACTATTTGTTTATCATTTTTAATCCTAATAAAGATAAGGTCATGTGAAATCGAGGATCAAAGTCAATCATTGTGATATCAAAATTTAGATTAGGAGTCAAAAGTCTAAGTGTCATGCTTGTGGTTGGATGCATTGATTTGTGTCAATTGGTGTCTATTTGATGAATCACTTTGATTTAGGATAAAATACCCCTAGTTTGATTCCATTGTGATGTTGGACTTGGTCAATTTTCCAGATTTATGACAAAATCCTTGGGTATTTACAAATGCAACTCTGGGTTTTATTATGCAATATATACAAATGTTGGTGAATGTAATATATACAAATGTTGGTGAATGCAATATATACAAGGTTGGTTAGGAAATGTAGAATGAGGCTTGACCTGACCTTCAATAGCGCTTGTTTACTGAGTTTTCACCAATTGAATTTATTGCTCTTTTTCTCTTTTATATATATTTTTTTACTACCAAGGTGCCTATTTGCTAGGTTTTCACCAAGGCACTTTTCTCTCCTTCAAATTTTATTTTTTTTAATATATTTTTTTAATTATCAAGGCACCTGTTTGCTAGGTTTTCACCAAGACAACAATTTTTTCAAGATCCATATTTGAATGTTTTTTCTTTCTTCATCCTCAATTTTCCACTATTTTTTATTTCTTCAGGAACTCTTTTTGTTATTTTTGAACTTTTCTATTTTTTTTATTTTTTTCTTCTTTTCTCAAGAATAATTTATCAATGTTTTTAGATTTCTCTAGGAACTCTTTTGTTGTACAAAATAAATAGGATGCTCTCTCATCGATATTATGATACTCTTTCCACTTATACTCTTTCATCTTCTTTAGGTAGAGAGCCTTTTCAGGGGTATGCTATTAGTAGGTTCTTGCAATTCTTCTCCATCATAATCAGCTAGCTTGTATTTCCTTGTCCCAAAGGAAGAAGTGATGAAAAAAGTTCCTAACCATTTTTCTTCCCATTTTCCTTTCTTTTCTCTTTTCACCTGATTCTTAGGATTTTCTCTCAATACAAGGTCACCTACTTGAAATTCCCTTGGCTTGATATGTTTGTTGTAGTTTCTTGACATTCTATTTTGATACACCTTGAGATGATCAAATGCTTGTTGTTGTCGCTCATCAAGTAACTCTAACTTTTGAAGTCTTTCAATTCTATAATCCTCCTCTGTTAATAATCCATGTGATGAAACTCATAAAGATGGAATCTCTACTTCTAGTGGTAATACTACTTCAACTCCATATACTAATGAAAAAGGTGTAGCTCTAATTGGTGTTCTCACACTTGTTTGATATGCCAATAGAGTTAGATTTATTTGGATGTTCCAATCTCTTCCTGAGTTATCCACTATTGTTTTCAATATTTTTATGATATTCTTATTATTCACTTATGCTTGTCCATTTCCTTGTGGATAATAGGTGTAAGATGAATGATAGATCATATGAAATCTTTTGTACAACTCCTTTATGTCTTTGTTCTTGAAGTTCTTAACATTATCTGTTATTATGGCCTTAGGGATGTCATATCTACAGATTATATGGTTCAAAATGAACATTGAAATTTATTTTCCTGTAGCCATAGACAAAGGCACAACTTCGAACCATTTGATAAAATATTTTGTTGTACAGTAATTATGAACTTATGACCATTGTCCATGAAGGTGGATAAATCATCCCAATTAGATCCAACCCCCTTTGATAGAAGGGCCAAGGAGTAGTCATTGGATGTAGTTCATGAGCTGGCACATGAATTAAATTTCTATGATATTGACATTTTGGCATATTTTTTCAAAATGGCATGCATCTTTCTCCATGGAGGACCAATAATACCCCATCCTTAAAAGTTTCTTAGCTAAGGTTAACCCATTTGAATGTGACCCATAAGTTCCCTCATGGACTTATTGCAAAGATAATTTCGATTACTCCTTCTCTAGGCACCTTAAAAGCATTTTGTCAAGACTCTTGTGATACAATGTGTCAAATACAAGGCTATAACGAGAGGCTTGTCTTATGAAGTTTCTTTTATGGTTTTAGGTTTGGTCCAAGGGTAAGGTTTGGTCTTTAAAAAAAGTATAAAGGGATCCATACTAGAGAGAGTCATGTCCTATTAATAGGAAAATGATTTGGGAATTAGATGGTTCAAATGCAGGTTGTTCTATCTCTTCTACCAATAATTTGTATCTTGCGCTTTGATCTGACATCTGTAAAAGTGAAGCTAATGTCTCCATGACATCTTCTACTTTATTCTTTTCCCTAGGTACTTTTTCAAATGTGATCAAAACAAAGTACTTCTTTATATCATCTATCATATTTTTATAGGGTATCAGCTTGTCATCTTTTGTCTAGTACTCATCATTAATCTAATTTATTACTAGTTGTGAATCTCCATACACTTGTAATTCTGTCACTTTCCACTCTAAAGCCAATTTAATGCCAATAACAAGTACTTCATACTCGACTATATTATTGGTGCATGGAAATAATAGTTTTTATGATTTTGGAATTGTGGAGCCTTGAGGTGTGATCAATAATATTCCTGCTCCTAAGCCATGTTGAGTGCAAGAATCATTAATGTAAAGTTTCTATGTTTTTACTTCAATTTTGATGATTTCTGCATTTGGAAATTCCACCTGAATAGGGCATTCATCTTTCAAAGGTGCCTCTACTAGTTGATCCTCTATGAGTTGTCCTTTTATTTCCTTTTATGTCTATATATTCTATGTCAAATTCACTTAGTACCATGACCCATTTAGCTAACCTTCCTGTTAAGGCTATTTTTCTCAATAGATACTTCAATGGATCAATCTTTGCTACGAGTTTGGTTTTGTGCCCGATAACATATAATTTTGTAGTTTTTGTGAAGTAAAAACTATTGCCAAACATTCTCTCTCTATGAAACTATAGTTCAACTCATACTTTATTAAAGTCCTTATGTAGTAGACCACCTTCTCTTTTCATTCTCATCTTCTTGAGCCAAGAGTGTGCCTAAAGAATGTTTTATTGCTGAAATATATAATAACGAAGGCTTTCCTCTTATTGGCGGCATCAATATTGGATGATTCATGAGATATTTCTTGAGGAGCATGAAAGCTTCTTCACATTTATCATCCCATTTGAATACTACGTCCTTATGAAGGAGTTGAGTGAAAGAGTGACACTTTTCTACTAGTTGTGAAATGAACCTTCTTATGGATTGGAGTCTTCCTTGGAGAGATCTCATTTGACTCATGTTTCTAGGTGCCCCCATCTCCATTATTGCTTTGACTTTTGTGGGGTCTACTTCTATTCCTTTTGCCAAAACTATATACCCTAGTAATTTGGCAGATTGTACCCCAAAGACACAATTTTTTGGATTTAATCTCACCTTGAATTGTTCTAGCCTTGTGAAAATTTTCTCTAAAATTATAAAATATTATTTTCTTGAATGATATTTTTCTAGGATATCATCCACATAATCCTCTAAGAACCTGTGCATCATAGCATAGAATATAGTGGTCATAGCTCTTTCATATGTCACCACTACATTTTTAAGACCAAAGGGCATAACATTCCAACAAAATGTCCCCCAAGAACATGTAAAAGTTTTTTTTATCTTGGTCAAGTTGGGTGCAATTTTTATTTGATTGTACCCACTAAACCTATCCATAAGAGAGAACATAGAGTAGCATGTTGTCAAATCCACTATTATGTTTGTGCTTGGTAAGGGGAAGTCTGTTGGAAGTTGGATTGGAATTGTTGCATTCCAATATGTTTGGGAGATTGTTGGAAGACTGTCTAGATGCTGGAACTTAGTGTTTGTCATTGATGTCAACATATGTTACTGACTGGTTATTCAGAGAAGCTTGCAGACAAGTTGCAAATAATTGTATGGACACACTATAATAAATTAGCACGTGCGAATTGAGATGGAGAATCTACATGATGTCTTGGGTTACTAGATGTGATCACACATGATTATGAATTGATCTAACTGAGTTATGGTTGGTTTGGTGATGACTTGTTTTTAGGAGACAGAAACTATGATTTTCACAGAGTTGATTGCATAACTTTGCGGATAGCATTCATGGTTGTTTAAGTCATGATGAGTGAACATAGGTTCTTGTTGGACACTGTCTAGAGAGCTTATTGTGACCATATGGAGTTCTGATCGTACAAGTGACATCATTTATGGTGTGTGTATTAGCGAAGACCTATTTGGAAGACAATTTGGAAGATGTTTCAAGTAATTTGATGAGCGAGTTTGATTTATGGATCTAGATGATTAATTGATCTAATTGTTATGTTGCAACATTGTAAGAGGTTTCATGTGCATCTTAGCATGGGTCTATTTGTATTTTGTAAATAGGATTTATCCTATGTAGGTTGACCCATATTTAATTGTTGTAAATTGTATATAAGGATTGAGATCCTTGGAAAATAAGTGATGCAAATATTGTAAAAAATGTATATGTGAATTGCAGAGGTGAATGTGAGCTTGAGGCTGCAAAGGTAAGTTTTAAGGCAAATTACCTTTGAAATGTTTTAACTGCAATAAGGTTGGTCATTTTTCATCTAGATGTCCAACTAGAGTACCTAAGAATAAGCCTAAATATGGAAAGTACAAGAATGATAAGGAATGCTACTATGCTAGTGATGGATCTGAAGATTTAGATGATGAATTCAATGATGTTTTGGGTTTTGTTGCTATCAAAGAAGAGGATCTTGTCCATGAAGAAAAAGTTTTAGTTTCTCATGTTGATAGGAAAACTGATTGGATAATTGATAGTGGATGTTCACACCATATGACTGGTGACAAGGATACATTTATTTAGCTGAAGAATTTTGATGGTGGAGTTGTAAGGTTTGGTGATAATACTCCTATGATCATTATTGGTAAAGGATCAATTAGTTTGGATGGAAAGACTAACATTGAAGATGTACTGTTTAAGGATGGTTTAAAGCATAAATTGTTGAGTGTTGGATAACTTGTGGATAAGGGTTATCTTTTGGAATTCAAGGATGGTCATTGCTCTATCAGAGGAGCTAATGGAGAGTTGATCACATCTAATACTAAGACTATGGGTAATATATTTTAGTTGAACACTACCGAGGTCAATTATTTTGTTGCAAAGATTGATGATAGTTGGTTATGACATAGAAGGTTTTGTCATATCAATTTTAATAACATGGTAAAGGCATCTAACAATAATGCTATTAGAGATCTACCTAAGATTGTGAAATCTGCTAACACTACATGTAGAGAATATGTTTTGGGAAAGTAGACAAGAAGCAGTTTTGAAAGTAAAGGATATTCAACAAGCAAAAAGTTGGAGCTAATTCATATAGATCTTTGTGGACCTACTCAGACTAGGTCATACTTTTGAGATAGGTACTTTAAATCATATTCACTAATGATTACTCTAGAATGATGTGGGAAATTAGAAGCATTTGGGACTTTTAAGTTTTATAAGGCAAAAGTTGAGAATGAGACAGGCTTGAAGATAAAGTATTTGAGGTCAGAAAAAGGTGGCGAGTTCACTTCACATGAATTTAATACCTTTTTTGAGAAGCATGGTATTATGAGGCAGACTTTTGCACCTAGGACACCACAACAAAATGGAGTTGCTAAAAGAAGAAATAGAATAGTTCTTGATGTAGCAAGAACCATGTTGATAGAAGGAAAAATTCCACATATGCATTGGAGAGAAGCAGTCAATATAATAGTATACACAATGAATATAGTACAAATTAGAGAAGGTACATGCAAGACACCATTTGAGCTATGGTATGGTAAGACACCTACTATTAGTTATTTCAAAATATTTGGAAGTAAATACTACATTAAGAGAGATGAATGCATAGGAAACTTTGATGCTAGAAGAGATGAAGGTACATTCCTTGGCTATTCTACTAGAAGAAAAGCTTATAGATGTTACAATCTGAGAACTAGGAAGCTAATTGAAAGTGCTAATGTGAGATTTGATGAAAGATTTCAGGTTAGAGAAAGGTATTATGACTTTAACCCCTATGAGATTAAATTTGAAAATGTGAATGAAAATCATAATAGTGTGCAGATAACAGATAATGATGATGAGACTGAAGAAAATGAAGCATCTTAGGATATTTTGATGATTGACAATGGCATAAGTGTGGAGTTGAAGGAGCATATCACACCCAAATATGTTTAGATATATCATCCTAAGGATCGTATCATTGGTGACAATAGTAAGGGAATTAAAACAAAATCACAAAATAAAGAGGAGAGGTTGCAAGTAGAACCACAATCCAAAAATGAGGCATGTAGAGATGAATCATGGATCAAAGACATGAAGGAAGAAATGGAGAAAATTTAGAAGAACAACACTTGGGAGTTGGTTCCTGTAAGAAGTATGGAAAAATGAAAATAAGTTAAGGAAAGAACCCAAGAAAGTGTAATGCAAGAAGGTATTTTACCATAACCATCGAAAGTGAGACATAACTTTAAGATCAATCACCATAACCATGAGAATTCTCCAAGGATCCAAATAATGAGACAAATATTTTGAAAGGGGAAAGTAAAGAAAACCCCTTGTGACATTATGAATGAGGCCATAGCCTAAAATGAGAGAGAGAAGAGAGAAAGAGAGCAATATTCTCAATACAATAAATTCATCATGAGAAATGAGAGAGAGGAGCATCTCTTAAATAGAGATGAGAGAGAGGAGTTAGAATGTAACTCCCAAGTCTATGAATGCCACCATTCATAAGTGTGTGTGACAAGTGTCAATATCCTCTTAAGGAGGAATAAACTAATTTCCTTATTAAAGGAATTACAAAAAATGAGTTGTCCTCCCACTTGGACTAGAGGAAAATAATACATGAAGGATACCTTGGTTTATCCTTATTTAAATAATACAACCAATGAAAGATTATAAATTCTAACACCCCCCTTTAATCTTTACTTGGGAAATTTACAACAAGGGGTATCAAACCCAATTTTCAAAAAATCTGCAACTTGTTCTTCAAGATGAAGTAATTTGATTATCTTCAAGTCATATGGTACTTCTATAGATCCAAGAGAAGTACACAAGTCCTTTGAATGTGATCAAGTGGAAGCATTGATGAACTACAACTGATTTAGAACTAGAATGAAGAATCTATAATTCAAGATTACTGAGGAGTTGCTGATTAGATATGCAAGATGATTAAATCAGTATTATGTTGTCATTGATGTCAACTAGCTTGACAATACTTATCTTGTAAGTTACTATACCGACACATCTAAAGGAAGGTGAAAGAGATGAAGAACATAAATATCTACATGAGGAAAATGTTTATGATAGATGAGGACAAGGAATACACTGAGTAACTTGTTGATGAGTCTATGAGTTGATGAAATTAACTTTATTATGTTGCATTCATCTATGATGAAGAATAGAGCTGAAAGACACAAAGCAGTGTTGTCGGTAAATAAAGCATTTCAGTATACACCAACGAAGTGTAGTGTATACTGAGCACAGTATTAACCGAGCTTGTATTCACTGACACATTTCTTTATTAACCAAGCAAAACAAAAAGAAATTAAATGATCAATTTAGCCGATAAAGTGATGAGTTGTAAAGTCTATGAAATCAAGGTAATAGATAATGTTTGTTATGAAGATCGATGGCTAACATAAATAAAAAAGGATCTAATGGAGCAGATTGAAACATGTTACTGACACATCAACTGAGGGAGCTTAAAGCAGCAAAATCTATGAATATGATTAAGTGGCAAAATCTGATGGAGGAAAAGAAAATGATTTACTCATCTATATAAGAGACATTGGTTTCATTATGAAAGGGATGCCGAAAGAAGAAGATATTGCAGAATAATCACATGGAGAAGTTTTTTTGATCATACTGGTTAATAAGAACCAAGCTGCAAAATAGTTACCGAGCTACAGAGAGTTATTACTGATAGATAGTAAGTTGATATAGTATTGAATCTGAAGTGTTATATTGGTTAGAAATATTTGATTGAGCTGAAAATTGATTTGTAAACTGCAAATTGAAGTTGTATTTAGGCAGATTATCTACTGTTACATATTTAACCATTATACATAGTCAAATCTCTTAACTGAGTGGACTATGAAAGTCTTTTGATGTTTCATTCATAGAGTGAACATTATTATCCTGTCAACCCCAGAGTGACTGCTGGTTGGATGATAACTTTTGGTCTAAAATCCTCTAACAAGGTCACACCTAACAGTGTGTTTGTAAACCTTTAATAGGGTTGGGTCTTCACCGACCTCACTTCAGAAGAGTGAACAATTTTGGGTTGCTGGTCCTAGGTGGTTTTTCCCTTTACAGGGTTTCCATGTTAAATCTCTTGTGTTATGTGTTGATTGTGATATTTTACTTTGCATATTAAATGTTAGATTTAATCGATAATTATTACAAAGTTTAGACTATCAATTGGTAAATACACAGACAATGGAAGTATTATATGTTTACTGACTTGCAGAAGTAGTAGAATTGTTTTGGATTATACATTTTGAATTGGGACACTGGATAACTGATTCACCTCCCTCTCAGTTATTCTAACAATCATAGCCACATCTTCATAAGATTTGTGAAAAATCAAGAATGTGGCTTGATGGATCACTTGAAAAAAGAGGCATAGAACAAACAATAAGGCACCGATCCACAAGTAGAATTACATTATATAGTCAAGTTAGTAAATATTTGTTATTTTAATAATTATAAGAAATGGTCATAGAGGAACTAAGAGAGATGATGATAAATGTACTTGTTCACCAACATGCAATGGAGTTAACATGATATCTAAAATAAATCATAAGCTCAAAATGAACATGATAGGTATAATAAAGCTCTCATAAAAGGAACATACTAATGTGCAAATAACCATAGACAAGGCCAACTAATGAAACTTGCATCAACATTGCACCAATCACATGGATATAGACAGTTCACTAATGAGTCATCTCACTGCAAGTAAATGGGTAGCAAATCCACAACCTGCATGAATCATGATCTAGGCAACGAAGTATGTAGAGAATTATCACATTAGTATAATTATAAAATAAATGTAAGAGAGACAATGATAGAACATGTGCCTTAAGCATTAGATCAATTCAAGATTCTGATTTGTCAAGCATGATTATGATGCAGATCAAGGAAAGGTTTATGAGGAGAAACAACACATTGCCTTCAAAAGAAATCCATCATGGGTCAAAAGGTATTTCAAGGGAAATATCCTTACCATGAGGAAAAAGATCAAGATAGATCATGTCAAATTTCATGAATAAAATTTTGCATATGTGGAACCAAATGGAGGACAAAGTTCCATAAAATATCATACTTCATATTTAGAACCAAATGGGGGGGAAAGATCCATAATATATCATCCTCTCACCGAGGAACAAAGTGGATTGAAATAGAACCAAATACTTTCAAAGTGGAACAAACGTAAGTGCACACCAATTATAGGATGGAGGGATACTCCACGTGCCAGATAAGGCAACTATGAGTTAGTTAAAACTGTCAGGTCCACCATAGTTAGCCTTGAAAAAATGGCTCCTGATGTAACTTACACAATATCAAATAAAATTCATATAAACCAATGGTATAAAACCATAAACTGCTACCATGAGCATGTAAAGAGATGTTGTAAAAGCATAAAATTGTAACTATGTGTAGATAGATCAATAAATCATAGTAAAATTGAATCAAATCATTGAATAATGTTAGAGATTTGCCAGTAAGCCAGTGTTGACTGTATGTTTGTCATTAATGACAACATATGGTAAGCAACGTGCATTGTAGTTATATGTAGTGAGCCTTGAGCATATGTTGTATGGCTATGTTATTAGCATAATATCATAGACGCAAAGGTTGATTATGAGTACAGATAGTTGTGCAGTTGTTTGTAACAATAATGTTCCTGACAGTGTTGCAAGCAAAGTTCTGTATACATAATTCATAGTATGGTTACTATGGAGCCTTGTACGTTTATTTTTGTGTTGTAGACATAATAACAAAGCTATGTTCATAGATGTAGAGTTAGTTGTGTAGTTGAAGTTGAGTTATGATGTTTCTATTTGCCAGTCAGTTTCAAGAGATTATTTGTTGAGAGATGACAATAGTTATATTATTTCTGTAGTTGCGCCTATCATTATGGTACTAGTACATTTGAGATCAAATTCTGATGGCCATTTGTTAGATTTGCAATGCTAATTTGTCAGCATTTTGACACGTGTCTGTCGCAATTTTTGCATTGGAAATTGTGATGGAAGAGACATATGTCGATTTACCAACACCGCTTTATGTCAAAAACTTGCACATGATAACATCTTTGTTATGGCATTTCCTACGGTCCATCTATCATAATTTTGATACAAAGACCTATCAAAAATATACAATCTCTGTTGGAACTAACTGTCGAAAAGATATCCTTTCCGACATTACAACTATTGGAATAGCGATAGATCTACTACCAGCTTCTGACAGATACACCCGTTGGTGACATAGCATTACTATCGGATGATTTTGTCAAAAATTTGATATCTACGACATTTTAACTATTGAAAGAGCGATGGTAGTGCAACATACGTTTGACAGGTTGTCCTATCAGACGTATAGCATTACTGTTGCAAGAATTATTGTAAAGTATTTTTCTCCGACATTGTATTTGTCGAATTTATAACACTTATGTCAGAAAGAATTATAAAGTGTCAAAAAATTGATAGATATGCACATTAAATATAACACAACTCAAGAGACCATCATAGGTTGTCTCTTTCTTCAGTCTATATTATTGACATAATGTTTTACCTTTCATTAGCTCATCAAATCCAGGGATTTGAAAGAATTTAACAGAATATTTTCATGACAACGTATATTATTTAAGTTGATGTTGCACAACTTTATCTACTTCGTGCACTTGTAGACTATGAGGATGATGATAAAGAAGCATGGCCATGGGAGGAGATGCTTCTTTATCGCTGTCCTCATAGTCTAAAAGTGTGCGAAGTAGATAAATTTGTGCAACGTCAACTTAAATAATATACGTTGTCATGAAAATATTCTATTAAATTATTTCAAATCCTCAGATTTGATGAGCTAATGAAAGGTAAAATATTATGTCAATAATATAGATCGAAGAAAGAGACAACCTATAACGGTCTCTTGAGTTGTGTTATTTTTAGTCCTAGCTACTGGGTAAGGCCTGGAAGACTTATACCTGTCGATCGTCGAGAATAATCACTCCCTTGCATTTATGTACACTGCACAAATTGATCCCAGTATCGCAAAAACATTTTACACTTGTACATCTTATCAATATTGGAGGCCTAAAGTAATTTTATATGATCACTAGCACATTTCATGCATGGATGAGAAACAATATCCAAAGTTTCTAGATAACCATTTTTGAGAAGAGGAATGAGTGGAGGCCAAAGAAGGGATAATTCCATAATAGAAAGGAAGACATATTTTTAGCCTGGGTCTGGATCCTACCCCAATTGTCAAAGGATCCAAGGCCAGGTTAGAAAGATGTCTTCCCATTCTGTCTGCAACATTGTGTCCATCCATGATCTTAGGAATATCATCATCTTTCCACTCTTCATTTGCCAAAATATATTGCTTCTTTAAGCTTGTAGAGTAATCTTATTAATAAAAGAACTCTTGCAAACATTAGGGTACCCACATATCAAAATAGTTGATGTTATTGGTGCTTGTGCTCAAGGATATCAATTCATTGTTTTGAAATAGCCAAATCATTTTTATTTTGATTGTAGAGAAAAGGAGTGGGAGAAAATGAGCAAATGAAAGTTGATCGAGTGTGAGAGAAGGAATTGCATTTTATTTGATCATGAATGCTCTTTGAAATGACCAATCATGTTTTCTATTCGATTCTTTTTGGTTCTTTTTTTTCCCATATTCAGTAGATAAAAATCATGGTGGCAACCACTTAGCCATCTTTTTGATGTTCCAGTTATTTTACAAAGATACAGGTATGTGGATTTATCATTCAGTTGCTTGTAGTTATTGGTCAAATGCAAATATTTTGTCAAGTTGAAAGGGCAAGATATCAGTTTGGTATTTTTGGTTTATGTTAAAAGTTGATTTGGTAAAATCCTCAAAAAACACACTACATGTTCTAAAATGTAAAGAAGTTGAATGTTAAATGTAAGATATATATCTCATCCATAGTAATCAAAAGAAAGGACATGAAACTTATAAGGAGATTTACTAATCCAAAAATATAAGCAAATATGAAACATGATTGGTACCTTATGAATTGGTTTTTGAGGTGCACAATCTTCATCAATCTCCTCGGAACAAGACCCCTCCTCACAAAAAATGCATTTAACACAAAAAACAAATCTACAAAACTGAACCAATGGCATGTTTAGAACAAAGAAATAGATTGATAATAATATGCTAAAAATTCTATTATGTTTAATACACGCAAAAGGACCAGTCCCAATAATTCTTAAACATACTTTATTTGATATGATAATAACATGCTAATTAAACTGATAAAGGTGTTATCTGCATTTAATCTACCAATTACTAATTACACAAAAAACAAATTTACAAAACTGAACCAATGGCATGTTCTTCGTGTGGTACAAGGAAGATTTGGCTATGAAAAAAAAAGTGAAACGGCCTCATCATTTTTATTTCAATTGGATAGAGGAGCAAAAGCTGAGCGTGAGAGAAGGTATGTGATTTCTTCATCTTTCGAGCATCTGGCATCATATTCGACTGCAAATTTCAAATGCATTGCATTTTATTTGATCATAAATGCTCTCTGAAATGACCACATTCTACTGGTTTTGTGCCCTAGCCCATGCTTTATCTCCATTATTTGATGTTATTGGTGCTTGTGCTCAAGGATATCGATTCATTATTTTCAAATGTTTGGATCATTTTGGTCGTGACTGTTCCTCTAGTACACAGTCATGAAATGTAACTGTCTAATGATTATATGTAATGTTGAATGGATTAAATGCTTTATTCTTGGTAGAAGTGAATGGAAGGAATAGTGTGTATTAAATATAATCTAGTCACTTATTGAATGCTTTGGAGACTACTGGTTTGACTGTCCATGCACTATCAGTGACTAAGATTCATTAAATGATACAAAACCCTTCATTTTGGGGTTATTATGTGTGGATTCAAATGTAGGTTTGATTTGGTTAATGTTTAGAAGAGATCAATAAAGTATTTAAAGACAATATTACATGTTTGGAGAGGTTTGAGAGGCACTTATCATGACTGTACCCTCACAAACAATGGTATAGACTGGTTTTACTAAGTTTCCTTTCTCTATTTTGAGGTTTCCTTTCTCTGCTGTAGGGGTACAGTCAGAGGGTTCATTGACAAAATGATCCTTCGAATGGTTACTATGAATATGAATGATTTGATATAGCATATTGCTCATTTTACTTGAAGTTTGGAATAGCTTGTGCAAGGGTGAACGTAGTTTTGATCATTTTGGTCGTGACTGTTCCTCTACACAGTCAGGAAATGTAACTGTTTAATGATTATATGTAATGTTGAATGGGTTAAATGCTTTATTCTTGGTAGAAGTGAATGGAAGGAACATTGTTGGTGTTAGGTTTCATTTATTATTGAATTCAATGGTTTCCAAGATGTGTTGAGGAGTTTTCTCCTTGTTTAATGTTAACTGTTCCTGCATAATCCACTCATACAATAGTGAAGTTAAAAAACTAAATCGATGGCATGTTTACAACAAAGAAATAGAATGATAATAATATGTTGAAAATTCTATTCTATTTAATACACGCCAAAGGACTAGTCCCAACAATTCTTAAACATACTAGTTATTTGATATGATCAATTGTTAATAAAGGTCTAATTTTGTAAACTGCTAGCACGAAGGAAGACTTGACCTAGCCAAATCTTCCTTGTACCACACAAAAAAATGTGTGATAACTATGTCTACTCCAACCTTAAATGTTTAAGAATTCATCATATCAAATAAAGTATGTTTAAGAATTGTTGGGAGTTCTATTAGACCTTTGTTGTAAGCATGCCATTGGTTTTCAAATGTTTGGATATCCATTTTTTTGAAATGTTGACTGTGGTTATCAAATGGATATCCCGTGAGCTTCTAGCTAGGCATCATTTGTAGTGATAGATTAGGGCATCAAATGTATTGTATAATTGATAGTTGAGACTTTGTTAAAAGGAAATAGGACAAAGAATGATTTTGATTTAGTTTCTCTATTTTGATCTCTAAGTAAAAGAAATGGCTTTAGAAATTACCATAATCTTCTAAATCGTCCAATGACACCTAGGTCGGAGAAGAATGAAAGATTGTGCACTATTTCATCCTCTTCCACCTAATTCAAATATACTGTAATAGTCTTGGATGATGGGCATAACGAAACCCCCACACACTCCACATGCCAATTTTTTAATCTTAAAAAAATGTTTGGATTGATGTCGGACGTCTATCATCAATGGCGACGTCTGTCCCCAAACTTCCTCCATTGTTCTTCCTATGGCCACCCTTACTCCAGTTACATATACTTTTAAAATTTAAAATGACAAATACTTTCAAAACTTAAGATGGTACATATACTTTCAAATTTAAAAATGATTGCAAATAATATAATAAAATTAAAAATAATTCACAAAGATATATGTATCATATATGATATAATTCTAATATATATTATAATACTATATATTATGTTACATATATTTTATATATTATTATTATTTTTATATTATGTTACATTTTAGTAATTATTATATTGCATTAGATATATTTATATTATTAGAACTATAGAGGATGAGCAAACTAATGATTAAATATTATAATTTAAACCAATCAAATAGTACAAAGATTTAAAATCTTAAAATTTAGATTTTTTAAAAGATTTTATTATAAAATTATAGTATCATAAATTGTTTAAAAACAATTATATAATAGAAAATATTACTTAATTTTATAACCTAAAAAACTACAACTCTGAGAAATCCACATTTCAACCTTCTATCCCTACAACAGTCTTCCAATACATCTTGAGATTCGACTTGTCTACAATATTGTCCAAGGATTGAAAGTTTTTCCCAAAAAGTAGGCCATAAGAAAATTTGCTTCTTAATACATTTTTCTTTATCTATTCAGCCAAAAGCTCAACTAGTAAAGCATTAATCAAGAAAAAAATGATTAGTCAATTTACTTCTACTACATTTGTTATATGAATTCTATATGGTTCTATTTATACATAGATGTCCATGCACATAAGTTATAAGTCAATAGATTGGACAATAT
Source organism: Chamaecyparis obtusa (assembly GCA_027943335.1). Lineage (NCBI taxonomy): Eukaryota > Viridiplantae > Streptophyta > Pinopsida > Cupressales > Cupressaceae > Chamaecyparis > Chamaecyparis obtusa. Next base: position 9,669 of record BSBK01008900.1, on the reverse strand, counting down.
CACAATCTAAACTTTCAAATGAAACTCGACTGAATACATCTATTATGTATTATTAGTGTCAATAGATTAGGCAATATCACAACACTGCTACCTTGGTTTTATTTAGATATTTTGTTAGTTAATATAATGATTTTTTATTATTAAAAAATAGATAAATAACTAAATAGCATCTTTATAATTTATGATAATTTACAATGATTCAATGCTATCTTTAAAATATGAATTATACGAGATTCATTGGCTAATTTTTCTATGTGAACTATTTCAATGTTACATGGTTGAGCTAAGCATTAATGTTTATTTGAAGTATTAATGGAGACATTTAATTTTAATGCTCAAAACAATGGTAAAAATGCTAATTTTTATTTTGTAGGTGAAAAATTATCCTATAAGCTTGACAAAATTCCTTACTTATCAAAGGGTAAATATTAACTTTTAAAAGCAAAGATAAAAACCCCAAAATAGATATTCTTAAATAATTAAAGGGTGAATATTGAGTTTCAAAGTAAAGATAAAAGGGTCAAATTACATATATTGAGTTATATTAAATAATAATTTTTTTAATGAATATGTCTTTTTGTTAATATTTAAATAAAATTAAACACTATTCATAAAAAAAATAAAATACATTAATTATTAAATAATTAAAGGGTGAATATTGAGTATTCTTAAATAATTAAAGGGTGAATATTGAGTTTCAAAGTAAAGATAAAAGGGTCAAATTACATATATTGAGTTATATTAAATAATAATTTTTTTAATGAATATGTCTTTTTGTTAATATTTAAATAAAATTAAACAATATTCATAAAAAATAATAAAATACATTAATTATTAAAAAAAAACTTTTATTGCATTCAAATTGGACTTATCCAAGGAAAGACTATATGAGGAAGAGAAAATGATATATATAATTGTTATATGTATGGATTGAAAATAAGGTACTTTTTGTGTTTGAATTGTAAATTTGTCAAAAAATAATATTCCATTATTAGATGAATATGTTTTGATTAAGAGAAAAATAGGTTTTGAAGACATTAGTTACAAGACAAAACCTCTATTCTTATCTATTTGATATAGGAATTTTGGCTTGTCTTTAGGCGCTCTACAACTAGGGCTATTGAAGATTTCTCTGTGAGGAGGCCTTCCATGCCTGATCACTGATAGGCCACCCTCGTACCTTTGTCAGGGCATTAAAGAGCCACTTGTGGGTTTATGGGAGATGGTCAAACCAAGTTTTTTCATTCTACTGCAACTGGTTCGAACATTGTTGGAGATGTTGGTAAAAGGACCTTCAAAGAGGCTATAGTAGAGGAGGGGAGGTTGCTTGTGGATGCTAGATTCATGAAAGATCCTTCATCAAGCGTGGAGTCTTATATAAAAGATAAAACCAGAGGAGGTAAGGGTTTCCCTGTTGCTCCTTGATTGTTTCTAAACCTAACCTTCTTATGTCCAAAGCAATTGATAATGAGAAGGTAGACTCAAAGACATTGTAATTTTTTTAGTAGTGCCAAAATTTCATCTTGGGCTTTCATGAATGATTAGTTGTATAATGTTTGGACCAAAAAATTAGGGTTTCATTATAATTTTTACACAATGATTCAGAGAGTTTTGTTTGTTATTTTTTTAAAAAAAATCCTCTCTATCAAAGAGAAATGGTGAAGCACCAATTTTGAAACATTGGTTCATTGATATTTTCTTGGATGCCAATTATGATGAGATTTTGGCCTTATTGTGTCATAGAGGGGTCACGATTAAAGTGTGTCCCTGTATCTTTGGTATTTATTTACAAACTTGAATTCATTGGCATGGTTATTAGAATGGAGGAGTTAGTTTCTCTCCTACCGTGCATGGATGCAAGGTTGTAATTAATCTTGGTGTTGATCTCCCTAAGATCCTAAAAATTGAGATGGAAAAAGAAATTATATCTTGCCTAATTGAAATTTTGGGAAGATTGAATGCTTGTTTTCTTTATCAGAGAGAGGGGCATTGAAGGAGGAATTGCCCATTGCTAAACCTCATTAAAGATAATGAGAATTTGAAGTTGGACAATAACCCTAATATGTCTCTTAACAGTACTATCAACAAGAAGGGTGCGAACCCTAAGAGCAAGAGCTCTTCTCAACCTAATAACAATATTAACAATGCTTGTAGAGAAAATATAGAGATGACTTAGAATGAGTTAGAGATAGTTAAAAATAAGATTCTTAATGATCAGATGCTACACTTGAACCTATCCTTGTTGATGAGAGACATAGAGAGTCTATGACTACAAAAATAAATGAGCTTAAAGAAGCCCTAAGGAAAAATTCTATCTAGAAAAAAGAAACTAAACTTATTGAGGCATGTAAATCTTCCTAGATTGCCCCCAAAAACACAAAACCCTCAATGCTCAACAATTGGTTGTGAATAAAATTAAAATAATGTCATTAACTAGAATCATAATGAAAAAAATATAAAAAATGGTAGGGATTATGGATTTGCCTTGAAAGCATTGAATTTACTTGGGGATAATGATTAAAGAAAGGTCTCTAACCCCTCATAGAAGTGCATATCTCATGATGGGGTGACCCCTATCATTGACTTTGAGGTGGGGGAGCCTGAAGGTGTTGTGAATTTAGGGGATGCCTAATATATCTTGGGTTCCTGCTCTTACCATGCCGAGGTGGATAAGGGGAAGCGTTAAAATCCATCAAGGATACATATGATTTAGAGGACCATCTCTCAAAATAATTCCTCATGTTATGATCCCAACTATGTTAAGCCCCCTTATAGGACCCCCCAAATGGGTGCTAATAATAATAATTAATTTGTCATTGTGAATGTTCTTCTCTCTAAGGTTAGGCACATAGAAGATGTGTCTGATGGATTGGATAAAAATACCCTTGATTCTATGGAGGGTGATGTATTGAAATGGGCCATTGTTCCCTTTGTTTGCAAGTTGGATTATGATGTGGTGGATGAGGCATTGAAGGTTTTAACAGACATAAAGTCTAGAAAGAAGACCAAGGCCAAGAGGAGTAAAAAGGAGGATGTTGTAATCAAATAGTTTCCCACCACATTTTGAAAAGATGATAGATAAGTTGAATAAATCAGTAGATTTTCCTCCATTGAGCTGCATTATCTACAATAGCATTATGAATTGGGCTAAAAAATCAGCCAGCAAATTGGGTATTCCTAGAGTATCATTCTAGATAGAGAGTACTTCTCTTCTCCCTCTTCTTGTGGATAAGGGACACATTTCTCTCAAAGTTATTTTTGTTGTAGGAATTATCAAGACTTGGTTTCTTCCCTCAATTTCTTCTCTTATACCTAGCTCTATATGAGATCACTTAAAAAATAAAGAAAGAAAGGGATTCTACAAGTAAAGTAAATGTATTCTTATGCATGATTTCTGATTTTGATTGTGTAAATGTTTTCTAAGGGTTGAAATTTAAAATTGTGTGCAAATATTATGGATAGTATGAATTTTGAAATTCATATGTTTATAACAACGTAACTTGGGGATGCATCCCCAACATAATTTCTCTTGTCCCCATACTAGGGACATTTCCAAGATAGGTGGAAGACTAGGGGACATCCCCACTTCATCCCCACCCCGACCGTGATTTTCAAAAAATGACAAGGGACATCCCAAAAACTTGGGGACGCCATCCAAATTTTGGGGGGGAGGAGGGATAGATGTACATATCAAGGATGGATAAGGATTCCTTGGGGTTGCCTTGGAAGTCCTTGAGATAGATAGGCATCCCCAATGGGATAGGCTACATTTTCACTTATAAAAACACATTTTTCTTTTATAAAACTCTTTCTTTTTTAATATTAAATTGGCCCCTTCCTTCCAAGTTTTCCCTATCACACTTATTACTATTTGGTAGTTATTTCCTGCTATTTAAGGTCCTCTAATTAGTATTTGGAAACATTACATTAAGAATTGTGAAAATAAGAATGTTGTTACAATCATGCTACATGGTTAGAATCACATAACGAACTATTTGTAAGGTTTTGGGAAAGTATGAAAAGTGCATTATAGAATTGGAACATGTATCTTTATGTCATTTTGTGGCAATACATCAATGCTAGGTTGGTTTTGTGTTGACTTGTGTCCTTTGTGGAAGATTTTGTGAATATTGGAGGTTACATCAAGGTTCCATCTTGTTGTAACAAACCTATATCATGATCATAACTATATTGTACATGTATGTTTGCATTAATAACAGTCCACTTACAATGAGCTAGAGGTTTAGTTTTAGGGGTATAACTATGTAACCCCAATTTAGATCATTTCTAAATGTGGTCTAGAGTGAGAAGAACATTGGGAGACATATACTTGATCCACTAACTACAACAACCCTTTCTAGAGTCAATGTCAAACCTGCAACAGTTAACTCCAACATAGTTTCCAAAGTTTTTCATGTTAGTATTTAACAGAAATGCTATTTCATGTACATATACTAATGTGCAACCAATTATCTTTGAAAGAAATTGCAATTGTTGGTGTAATTAAGTATTCACTAATTACACTTTACTTAAGTTTACTTAGGATAATGCATTACATATTAATTGTCATTGAGATGCCTAAGAGTTTGCATTTCATTTTAGTACATATGTGGTGTAGGAGAATTTCCACTTGAGGTGGTAATATTTGTCATCTCATACCTCTTTATGTGTGAGATCCACCTTTAGTGCTCTTATCACATTATCATCCTCTCATTGTTGCACAAACCTTGTTGTATAATGGAGGATGATCCACCTTTGGTGGACATGTAATTACACCTAGTGTGATTGATAGCTTACCACTTGCATATCTCCTAGTTATCATGGATTGCCTATATATTCAAGCACATCTAATTTGTATTCATTCAATTGGATATAATCAATTATTTGATCATTTTTCCTATCTCTCTTGTGCTATCTATTGATCTTCTAGATCTTGGCATTTCATTCTTTTCCTTAGGAAAATTATTACATGGTATCAGAGCCATAAGAGTCTTCATTGCATAGTCATTGGAGAGCCATTGTTGCTTCAACTTTTGGAGGGCCACAAACAAAATATGGGATCAACACTTTGTGGAAGAATTTTGAGCAAGATCAGACCTCACCATTACATCTGAGTGGCCATTCTGATGAATTTTGACTATAGATTTTCCTACCTTAGGAAAAAGTCAAATTTGAGGCAACTTTTTTGGCAAATTGGACCCCTAAGGCCTGATCTGCAATTGGGTAATATTCTTGGCCAAATTGCATTTTAGATCTGATTATTATTTTTATTTCCATCAATTATTTTTCAGATCTACAATTATTTTGTCTACATATTTTGTGGCAAACATTTGGCCTATCAGGCCTATGTGTTGGACAAAACAAGTTGTGTAGTTATTAGATCAAATCAGATTGGATAGCTATAAAAAAGGAAGAGCACGGGAAGTATAACCCCAACCCACATCATCAAGTGGGATCTAGATTAGGCTCTCAATCCTTAACCTGAAGTTGTCACAGTTCACATTAGAAAACATTCAACTATCAACAAGTCTAATCGGTGACCGATCGCAGAGACAAGCATGGTGGGCTAGGAAATATTTACAACATAAACTCCAATCCATAGCGAATGTGGGACTAAAGTCCTCCATGACTATGAAAAAAGTGCCACCTTCGAAGCCTCTCTTCAACCATGATGAAAGCCACCAAGGAAGCCACTCACAACCAAACCGTAAGAGACAAACCTCATGTCCACCTCATGGTCACCGACCAAGCCCATATCCTAACTTTTGGTTAATTGGTGTGGACCTTTGCTTAAAAATAACTCTTGGAAACAAAAACCCATGAATGTCAAACTAAATAAATAGTACAAATGTACCCTAGTAATATTTGTCAAGTCAGATATTTTCCATGTCACCAGTCATCCCTGACACATCAGCTTGCCAAGTCAACATTACCACATAAGTCTGAAGTTTTTTTCGTATGCCACTATTTTCACTATATTAAATTTGATGGGCATTTAACTGTCACTGGGGTGATTTTATTTGTAGTGTTAACGAATAGCTAGCCATAAAATCTAACCTCATGCTTCCATCATCATACTATTATGGGTATGTGTAGGATCATGCTATACCAAACTATGGCCTTAAGTGGCAATGGAAAATTAGAAAATCAGGGTTAGTCAACTTGACATAAAAAGTTGAACATCTTATGAACCTTATGTGAAAAAGTTGTAATAATAGAATATGTAGGAAATTGAATGTAGTTTCTAAAATACTAGCTCTTGCTTGAATTTTTTCTTATCTAATTGTTCAAAATTTTAGATTTCAATGCAATAGTACAAAAATTTTAGGGAAAAGATAAAAAGTACGTATATGTTTGACCACCTTAATCACAATACAATGATGATATATTTTCCCAAGATTCTAAATATAAGTAGTAGACTCATTCATGGATGTGACACATATTTTTTTGTAATTTTTTGCTAAATAAATAATTAATTATGAATTTTCTGCTACAAATTTTTCAGAATAAAATAACTCTCATGTTTGACCACCTTAACTAATTCTAAAATTTACAAAATTGAAAATTTTTTTTCTTATAGTAGTCAAAGCATAGAATGTGACTCGTGTTTTGGATTTCAAAAAGGTTAAACGGTTTGAAAGTTATAGTTGTTTTTTAATTAGTATGTCAATTACGACTTTAAAGATAACTCAATTGCAAAATAAGTAATAATGACTTACTGAACTCGAAATTTGACAGTAATTATATTGATGGAAAGCTAATAATGTCTTTAAGAAACCCTTTTCATTTCATCAATTTTGGGTGAAAAAATAGTCATCAGCTACATGGTCCAAGTCTCGATATAAAAAACAATCACCTAAACATGCCTAAAGGGTTGACCATCCATAGTTGGTATTGCCGAAGAAAATACGAGGCCTAATCAGATTACCGATAAAATTGGATATCCAAAATTTTTGGATAATCGATAAAATTGGATATCCAAAAATTTCAGATATTTGATAATATCGGATATTCGAAACTTCCCGCCTAATTCAAAATTTTAATTACACTAGTTTTCTCAATTTGAAGTTTCATATTAAATTGTATTTTATTTATGTTAATATTAATTGAGTTAAGTAATTTTTTCAATTTTAAAATATATATTACATTTTTTTTAAAATATTAATATTACATATTAATAGCATAACATTAATATTACAATATAAATTTTTATATAAGTATGTATTATATTATTATTATTTATTTCTGTATTGTATAATAGTATAATATTAACTTATTAAATATTCATATTATATGTTCAATATTATACCTAAGGGGGAGAGCTCTCTCTTTGGTGTAGAGGGAAGGGTGGTGGTATTAGTTACACAAGAAGAGTTTAGAAATTTCAGAGGTTTAGGCACTATGATCCACCTAAAGCCTTAAGTGCGTTAGAGACTTGACTTAACAAAACCTTTTCCAAGACTCCTAAATGATATTTTTTGGTCTTATAGGATTTCAATAACTTAGATTCAAGGATTTCCAAGGTTCTAATTCAATCCCATACTCCCATTCTACAAAATCCTCTTAATCTATCCCAGAGGCCTAATTACCCAGTCTAGTAGCATTGCATCAAGTTTAAAATTGAAATAACTCTATTTTTTTCCCAAAACACTTGACAAGATAAAATCATTTACAAAAACCCTTTTCAAAGTACTATAACATATCAAAACTTTTCATATGGTCATTTTCAACAAAGGAAGTATATGACAGAGGCCTCCTATGAATCCAACTCCTAGAAAATGTTTTTTATGCTTCCAAATGTCCAAATACAAAAGGAATTTGTCTCAGGGTCTCTAAAACATCAAAAACCCTAAAATGGTGTCTTCAAACCCTTAATTTTAGGGCTTTCTCAATCTCTGTCTTCCAAACATTTCTGCATCAAATTGGTGAACACCATCCCCTCCAATGTCCTAAGATGTTCCAAAACATAAAAATCCCTCCTTGTTTAGACCGAACACCACTGCTATACTGTATCCAAAATCTTCATTGGGTTATTCTCACTGTTTCATGACAGTCAACCAATGTTGCATTGTTCTCTGCAATTAAAAAGGTTAAAATCATATTGCACATGTTAGATTCATGCATCCCATGAATTAGGGGCCCTTAGAATTCATGGGATGGCCTTATCTTAAAAGAAGACCAAACTCTTACAGAGAAAAACTCAAAAATATATCTTGTCAATTAACACCAGGCATCTAAACTTCTAGCACAGTGGGTATTAAATGCATTCAAGAAAAATAATGAATGAAAATGAACTTCTATTACATCTTAGTGAACGACAACAAAACTTCTAATACATCTTATCCTTTCCATAATGAACAATTTAATCAAATTGTAGAGATCCAAGATTAGTAATGCAGGAAAATGTATTCTGTTATTATATGTTCAATCCGTACACACACCGGATATATCTCGTACAATAGATTTCCTCATATAAAACTCCCTATAACCATATCAACCAACTTTCAATGTTAGGTTGATTGGTTAAGGCTTAAAACCAATAAACTAACATTTCCCTCTAAATTCCTAATAGCCGTTAGTTTTTAAATATTTGAATTTAAAACCACAAAAATGGCTTTATTGGATATTTAACCCTTTTCATATTGTTTCGTAATGCCTTAGACCTATCACATGCCCATCCTAGACTTCTTAAAACATAATTGAGACTTGGAAAACATTAGTCCATTACAAACAAGCTTTTAGTCCTTTGTGAGACATTACACATTTATTAAAGTATTGCATTACTTTAGGGTCATAGGTTCTAGGATCCTCTAATTGATCTTTTGACCTTGATTGTACATTTCATTCATTTGATTTCCTTTGGAGTATCTTTAAGGTCTTCACAGTCTTCACCTCTAGATTGGTTGTGTGTGGTGCTCTTGCACGACTCTCTCTCTTTGTCTCTCTCTCCTACTCTCTCCTACTCCTCTCTCTCTCTCTCTCCTCTCCTCTCTCCTCTCCTCTCTCTCTCTCTCTCTCTCTCTCTCTCTCTCTCTCTCTCTCTCTCTCTCCTCTCTCTCTCTCTCTCTCTCTCTCTCTCTCTCTCTTTGTGTCTATCTCTGTCTATCTGTCTGTCTGTCTCAGTCTTAGTCTCAGTCTTTGTCTATCTTTGTCTCTCTGTCTCTCTCTTTGTCTCTGTCTCTGTCTCTCTCTATCTCTGTCTCTCTCTGTCTCTGTCTCTGTCTCTATCTCTGTCTCTCTTTGTCTCTCTATCTTTGTGTGTGTGTGTGTGTGTTTGTCTGTCTCTATCTTTGTCTCTATCTCCATCTCTCTCTCTCTCTCTCTCTTTGTCTCTTTGTCTCTATCTCTATCTTTGTCTATCTCTATCTCTGTCTCTGTCTCTATCTCTCTGTCTCTATCTCTCCTGTCTCTCTGTCTCTATCTCTGTCTCTGTCTCTGTCTCTATCTCTGTCTCTCTCTCTTTGTCTGTCTGTCTGTTTGTCTATCTATCTATGTCTATCTCTATTTGTCTCTATTTGTCTCTATCTCTCTCTGTCTCTCTGTCTCTATCTATCTGTCTGTCTATCTCTATCTTTGTCTCTCTTTATCGCTCTTTATATCTCTATCTCTCTTTGTCTCTTTGTCTCTCTATCTCTCTATCTCTCTATCTCTATCTCTGTCTCTGTCCGT
>BSBK01008899.1:1932500-2115123 GCA_027943335.1 Chamaecyparis obtusa | reverse complement strand
ATATATATATATATATATATATATATGTATATATATATATGTATATATATATAGTATATATATATATATATTATATATATATATATATATATATATATGTATACATATATATCTATATATATATATATATGTCTATATATATATATATATGTCTATATATATGTATATATATATGTATGTATATATATATGTATGTGTATATATATATATGTATCTATATATCTATGTATGTATATATATATATGTATGTATATATATATGTATGTATATATATATATATGTATGTATATATATATATATATATCTATATGTATATATATATATATATATATGTATATATATATATATATATGTATATATATATATGTGTGTCTATGTATATATATATGTGTGTGTCTATATATATATATATATATATATAGACACACACATATATATATACATAGACACATATATATATATACATATATATATATATATATATATACATATATATATATACATATAGATATATATCTATATATATACATATATATATATATATATAGATATATATATATATGTAAATATATGTATATATGTATATATATATATATATGTATATATATATATATATGTATATATATATATATATGTATATATATATATATATAGATATATATATATATATATATGTATATATATATATATATATATATATATATATATATATATATATATATATATATATATATATATATTACTTTTGAAGGGACTTGAGCCTCATGCTCTTTGGATACTCCTTGAAAAGGTATGATTGAATGGGCCAAGGTCGCTGAAGGGTATGCTCAAAGATGTTGAGGGTGATGGTAAGGGAAAAATATGAAGGATAAGGTTGATGGAGGATAAATATTTATGCATAGGATTGGATAAGGGAAATGGATGAAGAATGAATAGGAGGATAAGGAATATGTATAGGTGTGGAGTGGTTAAAGGAGATGAATAGATTATAGATATGGGGGTTGGATAATGGGGATGATATTGAAAGTCTTGTGTAGGGGTAGGTGGAAGTGTAGATAAACATCAACATACACCTTGAAGGGTGGTGAAGTAATAGAGGAACAATGGTTGAAATAGTTGAAGGCTTTGATTTAGGAGAGGATATTGATCTTGGGACACAAGGACCCAAAATGGATGAATAAGATGGAATATGTTTGGGAGAACATGGAGTGGAAGCCTTTGGAAGATTTAATATCAACTTTGATTTTTATTTTATATTCAATTCCTTTAAGAGAGGCTTGGGCATCCATATTTTCTTTGATTTTTATTTTTTTTTGGATGCTTTAGAATGCATTTCTTTGATTAGAGATTTAGGAATCTATAGTTTATTTGATTTTTTTTCTTTTCTTGATGGACCTTTGTAGTCTTTTGGATATCTCTTTTTTCTTTATATTCACATGTCAATTAGATTAGACATAGAGATCTTCATATATAAATGGATTCTTGAATTTCTAATTTTATGTTGTAGATCCAAATTTCTTCCAAAAGACCTAGGAATTATGGATGAATAAGGTTGATATGACCGGTTCATATGGATGGGTGTAGGGAAATTTCTCTAGGATACATGTCTTTGTTGATCTTGATACATGGTAGGATAAGTGGATGGAAAGCTAGGGATGGTAGGTAGGGTTGATGTAGTGATATAAGGGACCCAATATGGATGTAAGGGATGTAGGATTTGTCTTTGGGGTGTATGAACCAAATATGGATGGAAGAGATGAATGATTTACCATTGGGATATATGGGCCAAGAATAGATTTGGAGGATGGTGAAGGTAGATTCTTATATGAAAATGGAGGGATATAAGATGTGGGAGGGATATCAACATCTTTAGAGTGAGTCATATGGCCAAGGCTCTCATCTTTAGGATTTATCTTAATACTAATGAACTCATGAATAGATTGGATAGGAGAAAATTTGATAGGTGTAAAAAAATCTTGAGGGGATTTATTATCATGAAAGGGATTTGGAGGTATGAAAGGTTATTTAGGTAGACATGAAGGATTATGACAAGGTGATGATGGGGTACTCTGATCTTGACAAGGATCTTTGGCAAATACAAAAAAAGTACTTTTCTTTGGATTTTCAGTAGGATCATTTGAGATGGTGGAAGAAATATCTTGACCTTTCTTAGGAGGTGGATAAGATATAGAAGGTGGAGGAATATGTATCTATTGAGGTGGAGGACTAAGTTTCTCTTAGGGTGGAGGGATATCTTCTTGGAAGAAGTGAAAGAACATGAATATGGGATCTTGTGGGGATTCAATAGATACATGTTCTAGCTCAAATATTTGATAGGAAGGGGTAAAATATTTATCTTTATCTTTATTGGTAATTATTTCTTCACACTTTGGATTATCCTCTTGATAGGAGCCACTTCTAAGGATGAGGTAGGATTTTTTATCTGCATGAGGGATTCTTCAAGGATAATGAAGGATGAGTTGGAGAAGATATGATAAGAATTAAAGCACATAAAGGTTTGGGATCTATGATCTTTGAGGCACAAAAATGATTTGTAGAAATGTGTAAGTTAGCTTGGATTTTTTTTAGAGGTATCACTTAAGGGTAGACATAATTATCATGAAAAGTATTAAGTTCTTTGTTTACTAGAGGTTCTTTGGCTAGCTTTTCTTCTTTAAGAGGTGAATGAATGGTGGAAGAAGTAGAGGTTGTATGAGGGTCGTTGGTAGACATACTTTCATAGTTTAGATCTTGCTTGAGAGTAGTATCTTGTTCTTCATTACATATCTCATTATATCTTTGCACTTCAATTATGTCACCATCAGTGAGATCTTGGATTTTATGTTTCAACTCCATGCAATTTGAAGTTTCATGTTTGTTATGTCTATTATTGGAGGTTTGTCAGTAAGCTAGTTTGTTGACTGTATGTTTGGCATTGATGACAACATATGATAAGCAACGTGCATGGAAGCCTGATGGAGAGAGATTAAAGCATATGTTGCATGGATATGTTATTAGCATGATACCATAGATGGACTGGTTGATTCTGAGTGAAGACAGTAATATAGTTGTCTGTATCAGTAAGTGTTCCTAACACGTCCTAGGAAGAGTTCTATATGTAATTTGTAGTACAGTTGTAGTAGAGCCTTGCACATTTATATTTATGTTGTAGACATATGTATGATACTATGTTCATGGATGTAGAGTCAGATATGCAGTACAAGTTGAGTTATGAAGTCTCCAGTTGGCAGTCACAGTTTCTTGAGTTTATCTAGTAGAGCCAAAAGTGTTTATGTTTATATTGTTGCAGTATTTTCACCTATCATATCGGTAGATGTGCTTGGATTTATGTTTAGAGGAGATTTAAGAATGTTTAGTTAAGAGCGTATGACATAATTCAGCATGAGAAGGAAGTTGGAATTAATTTGGAGCTGACTATGTGAAGCATCACGTCTACTAACATGTAGTTGTGTGGTCCTAATTTGTGTTGTGTGCTTAGTAGAGTCAGCTCAGATGTTATTGGAGAGTTACATTGTTTCTCTAATATGATTTCAAGATGGTTCTAATAGGCTAACTTGATTATATTATTTAGGGAAAGATATTTATAAGTAGTCATTTTTTATGATTGCTAAGCATGACAGATAGTTAAAAGAATATAGAAGAACAGTGAGTGCAAAGAATTGTACCATCAATAGAAGGTATATGTGATAAAGAAGAAAATCTATTCTATTCATTGGAACTGATCAAAACAATAGGTCTACCTCACAGTTCACCAAGATCTAGATATAGTGTGTATCTATTAAACAAAAGGTTGCAGCCTTCACCCCTTTAAGTGGTGTGCTCCCAGATAGTGTGTCTGACCCTTGACCAGGTCACTATACTAAATGCATTGTAAAGAACAACTTCTATCAGGGTTGTAAGATCTTCTAACAAGGATCATAATACACTAGTGTGGTTCTTAGTGGGTGTCAATTCCCACCTGGGTTTTTACCTATTTGGGTTTCTCCATAACCTAAATTGTGGTGTTGTGTTAAGTGTTATCTTTTTGTGTTTATTCTTAATGTTCATATATACTTAACTAGATAAAAAATTGAAACTTATAGATAATTGATTCATCCCTCCCCCCTCTCACTTATCTCTTTGGACTATTCCTAACAATTGGTATCAAAGCCAAGTGCCTCGAAGGGAAATTTTAACAACTTGAGGTTGATCAGATGGCATTCTTTAGAAAAAAATTTCTTAATTTTGATGGAGAGAACTATCTAGACTAGAAGAACAAAATGATGACACATTTGAAGTGCATTATCTTTGAGATTTTTGAAGTGGCTACTAAAGAAGTTGAGATTCCTTCTTTATTAGATCTTGCAAAGGAAGATGAAACTCTTAAGAAAAAGGAGTTGTTCACTTCAAATGCTATTTCCAAAGAAGCCCTTATTAGCGCCTTATCTGACAGTGAGTTTTCAGAAATCAAGAAACTAGATAAAGCCTATAAGATATGGAAGTATTTAGAAGACATGTTTGAAGGAGACATCCAAGCCAAGAATGTGCATAGAAAGACATGGAAGAAAAAGTATAATACATTAGAGATGCTACCTAAAGAGAACATTAGAGCCTACAATCAAAGGATTAATGAAGCAGTTACTAGAATTAGAAACAATGGAATTTCAGAGGAAGACATAATTAATGGATAAGTTGATGACTACTTTAAAACTAGAATATGAGAGAAAGATAAACATCCTAGATGAGACTATGCAATTCTCACAAAACTTCAAAAGAGAGACCTTAATCAGCAAGATTATAGCATTTGAGATATCAAGTTTGAAGACAGAGCCTAAAATTGAAACAACCTTCAAAGATTCAGTCCATGGTAAGAAATTCTTGAACACTTCTAGTAATTTTGATGAAGATGATGAAGAGAAGGCACTAGATGATTTCATTGATATGATTTCTAAAAGAGAAAAGAAAGGAAAAGGAAAATATGAAGGTGAGTTACCATTCAAATGCATTTCATGTAACAAGATTGGTCACTTTGCATCTAAGTGTCCTACAAGAGTCAAGAAGTTCAAACTAACTACAAGCCTAAGTATACAAAAGAATGTTACTATGTTGGTGATGGAGTATCAGATGAAGAGTTAGCAAAAGATGAAATTGGATTCATTGCTCTTGAAGACATGGAGAAAATTTATGATGAAATGGACCTTGAAGATGAAAAGAAAACACAATAATTAGCACTGATTTCACAAGCAAACATCAGGACAAATTGGATCATTGACAGTGGTTTCTCACATCAGATGACAAGAGACAAAGATAGATTTATACATTTGGATAGGTACAAGAGTGGCATGGTTAGATTTGGTGACAACACTCCTAATCCTATCATAGGTAGAGGAGCCATCACCTTGGATGGAAAGAACAACACTGATAATGTTCTTTATGTTGATGGTTTGCAGCATAACCTATTGAGTGTTGGATAGTTTCTTGACAAAGGATATCAATTGGAATTCAAAGACAACAAGTGAATCATTAATAACAAGGAAGGAGAAATGATTGCGTCAGGTTCAAAGACTAAAGGTAATGTTTTTCAACTTAATTCTGAAGCAAGTTGTTTTGTCGCTAAAGTACATGACAATTGGTTATGGCACAAAGGACTATGTCATATCAATTTTGACAATATAGTGAAGATAAGTAATGTTAAGGCAATAAGAGATATTCCTAGCATTGAAAAACCAGTGGATACAATATGAAAGGAATGTGTCATGGGAAAGAATGTAAGGAATTCATTGAAAAGTAAGCATAATTTGGTAGAGAACAAGTTGGATCTGATACATACAGACCTATGTGGACCAAATCGAACAAAATCATACTATGGTGAAAGGTACTTTATTTTATTTTTTTATGATTATTCTAGAATGATGTGGGTTGCATTCTTAAAGGATAAGTCAAAAGCATTTGAGAAGTTCAAATTATTCAAAGCTAAGGTAGAAAATGAGTCTGGATTAAAGATAAAGTGTCTCAGATCAGATAGAGGAGGAGAATTCACCTCTGATAGATTTTATGAGTACTGTGAAGAATATGGGATAAAGAGACATATAAGTGCTCCTAGAACCATCAGTATAATGGAATTGAAGAAAGAAGGAATAGGATTATACTTGACACAACGAGCACCATCATGATTGAAGGAAAGGTTGCACACACCTATTGGAGAGATGTGGTCAATATTGTAGTCTATACTATCAATAGAATTCAATTGAGTCTAGGTGCAGACAAGACACCTTATGAGATATGGTCTGGGAATGTACCTATAGTGAAATACTTTAGAATCTTTGGAAGAAAATGCTACATCAAGAGAGATGAAGCTATTGGCAAGTTTGATGCAAGAAGTGATGAAGTTATTTTTCTTGGTTACTTTACTAACGAGAAATCTTATAGATGTTTTAACTTAAGATTGAAGAAGATCATTGAAAATTCTCATGTTACAATTGATGAGAAGTTTATAATTAAAGAAAGATATCATGATTATGCACCTACGATTAAAGAAGAGCCTAAAAATACCAATAAAGAAATAGTTGTTGAAGAAATGTTTGACAACATTGATTTACTATTCAATGACCCTCAAACTAGTGAAGAAGAATCTCAGAAGTCAGATGAGAGAGTCACTTCTAATGTTCATAAATTCACATCTAGACATCATTCAAAGGAAGACATCATTGGAGATCGGAACAAAAAAGTCATGAGAAGATCAAAAGCAAAGAGTTCCACAGCTAATAAATAGGTATGTTTACTTTCACAGATTGAACACCTAAGTGTTGAAGATGCATGTAATGATTTAGATTGGAATGAAGCAATGAAAGAGGAGCTAGATCAGATAATTAAGAATGATACTTGGGAACTATTCCCCAGGCCTAGTGATAAGAATGTGATTGGAACCAAGTGGATGTTTAGAAATAAGATGAATGAAGATGGAACAAGAGTAAGAAAAAAAGCTATATTAGTATGTAAAGGGTATGTAGAAAGAGAAGGAATAGATTATTTAGATAAATTTCCCTTTGTAAGAATATTTGAAGCCATAAAGTTATTTTTAGCCTATGCTACATTCAAAAATTTTAAGGTATACCAGATTGATGTCAAGTTAGCATTCCTAAATGGAGAGTTGAAGGAAGAAGTATACATAGAGAAAAATGAAGGATTTGCCTTATCAGATAGACCTGATATGGTATGAAGACTAAAGAAAGCCCTCTATGGACTTAAGCAAGCCCCTAGAGCATGGTATGAAAGACTTTATGGATATTTGACTAAGATTGGATTCAAGAAAGGAGTAGCAGATTGTAATTTATTCATAAGAGAAACATCTGATGGACTATTGTTAGTTGCTATATTTTTTGATGACATTATCTTTGGTGGCAATGACAAGCTTAGTGCAGAATTTGCAAGGAGATGTAGAGAGAATTTGAAATGAGCATGATTGGACCTATCAAGTACTTTTTGGGATTGAATGTGTAGTAGACAGACAAAGGTATATTCATAAATTAGACTAAGTATGTGAAAGAGATCTTGAATAAATTCAAGATGGATGATTGCAAGCCAGCAAGTACCGCTATGATAATAGGATGCAATCTTCCAAAAGAGGATGATTCACCAGTAGTAGACATGACCTTGTATAAATCTATGATTGGTAAACTAATCTATCTTACTCAAACTAGACCTAATATTTCCAATGGAGTTGGTATTGTTGGGAGATTTTGTAGTACCCCTCCATAGTTTTCTTTTATGTTTTCTTGCCAAACTCTTTTAGGCCACTGGTATGTGTGCTTCGTTATTTCAGTGTTTTATGAATATTGGATATATGGCACTTCTTGATGAATCTTTAATAAATTGATGTTTATGATGATTATATCAACTCATTTATATGTTGTTATCTATGATGATGTTATATCTGTTTCAAAATCTTATTTATAAATGTTGATTATACTTACCCCATACTTGCATGTGTATGGTGTTCATGTATGCTTTTATCTTTCTGCTTGATGTGTTTGATGTGGTTGAGGGATGGAGTCATAGTTACTTGCTTGCGAGATCCACACAATTGGCCAATCCCTGCCATTGTCTATTATATTTCTATATATATGTACATGCTTGTCTCTTATGCAGGTTCGCAGGTACCGGGCATCGACTTCCCTGAATTGTTAGGATGAGTGTGCCCTATCGCTAATCTCAATGGTAAAAGAGGGGAGATAATATTCAATTCCAAATCCTAACCTAAGCCAATAATTGTCCTAAAGTAGGGGACAAGATTCTATGTTTTCAGCCTTCTAAACTCATCCAATTGGCAAGACTTTACACCTAAGTCCTGAGCATGAATGTGGGTCCTTGGGTCTTTTTGATTCTTTGATTTGTGGTGTTTTGTGTGATTTCTATTTTTAGATTATTCTATTTTTATCTGTGGCATAGTATTTAAATGGTAATTAAATAAATGTATTTATTTTAATTTAATTATTATTTTTATTATATAGTTGATGCATTAATTAATTGGGAATTAATTATATGTTATATTTGAGTGTGGTTTGTTGGATATATTCTTATTTTCTGCGGATTTTGTCCAAATTTTTGTATTAAATTCCTTGTGAATACCTTGCCTGGTCTAGGTTTTGTAAAGTTTTTGAAAATTGTCATAACCAGGTTTGAAAATAGCTCCCCTAGGGTTTTATCCTCGAAGAAATTTGGAAGTCATGTAAAAAACTCAAGTCAACTTTAAAATCTTCTAATTCATCGTTGCTTTTCGGTTCCTTAAGTTTTTTTTAAAAGTGCATGTGGCTTTTTCCTTAGTTAGTCGCCAAGTCGCGTATTGTTATGTCGTGTATCTAATCTATTCAGCAAACTGGAGAATGTGTTAAAAATGCAAAGTGTTGTCTTTGTTCACGTAGTCTCCAAATATCCAGCGGTTATCAAAAAACATTGTGTGATTCGGTGAATGCATTATCTCCAATTTGTGTATTCCTTGACGGTTCTTTGCTTACACTCAGGGACTTGGTGACAACGGTTATCGCTCATTCTCTGAATCTAGCAATTAAAGGCAAAATAACCTACTGACTTGGCGAGTACCATAGATCATTGTCAGGATCGACAGTTGTGGTTTAATCTCAGATATTATTGGGTCCTACATGTTTCATTTGGCGAATGAGCGACTGTGTAAAGTCTCCTAAGTTTGGTGGCCCCGACATTTTGGTACGATGAATTTGGCAAAAAGGGTTGTTTCAAGTGTTCGCTTGTTCTCAAAATAAATTAGTGAGAGGCTAAGTAATCTGGCAATTCGGTGAATCATGTGGTCACAGGTTCTCTTAAAAGAAATGTAAAGGGCAGTATGATCTAGCAAATGTGTAAACCCTTTGTTCGCTAAATCTCCAAGAAAATTGACAGTTAGCCGGGACATTAAGAGAATGGGAGAAGGCTTTGGTCAATAGTTCTCTAAATGATAACTGCAGTCAAGTGCTTGAAGGTGATCATTTCAGTCACTGATTCACTAAGATTGTGAAAAGTTAAGAATTGCATTACGAGAACCCGCGAAGGCTTTGGTCACTAGTTCTCTGAATATATGCTAGGGTTAACATTTTATTAAGTGATCATGAGAAGCTTTCAATCGTGGATTTGCTAAATGGGCCCAGTTGGAAAAGGTAATAAAAGAAAAGAAAAGGGACCATTGCCTACGTGGATAAAGTACAGTATCAAGCTGGAAAGTAAACTAATGAGCCATCCAATTAGTTTCAAAGGAAGATTGCATGACGTAAATAGGTTTAAAGTGCAAGATCTTAATCATTTGCCTCTTTGCCTTATTTTTGAGTTGTTTAATTTATCTGTCAACATCCAAACATGGCTAACTCAAAATTTGAAATCTGATGGTATATGAAATTGAATGTGGAAACAATTAAGGAGATTTGTAGTAATTGTGGTAGCTGTACGCATTTGGTCCATATCGATAAATAAGCTAAGCTCATTGTTTCCTATGTCCAAAATCATTCAAAGAGAATTGTGTCATTCTAAAGTGATTTCTGAGTGCCGAGTGAATCCATTTGGCAGAGATTGAAGATAATTTTGTAGCAAAGATGAGTCAACCTGAGAGAAGTGCAGCATCTTCCAGTAGTGAAGCAAAGTCTAAAAATGGTGAAGACAAGGGCAAGCCTAATTATTCAAATGAGTTTTTGAAATTGCTCCCTAGTTCCAGTCAGAACAAAAGAGCTCCTTATGATGTTTTCAAAGATGTTCTAGGGTTTTGCAGAGATCCTATCACACCGAATAGCATAGGTTATACTATCTTCAACTTCTTTTATAAAAATAGAGATAGTCATATCCCTGTATGTAATGGTTGGGTTTTGGGGTTAGGGAAATTAGTAGTGCCTGATGTATTCCTGGATGCGGATTTAATTGTTGCTCTAGCTAGACGTTATGAACCTATTTCTAAGACTATTAGGAAAGAGGACCAGTCAGCTTTGGTTACTCTTGATAGGGGTTCATTCATGAAGGCTTTTAATGTCTATACATCCACTTCTACTGAAATCGACCTGAGCAAAGAAAAGGAGAGGTACAAGAAGAACATAGGGATAGTGAAGGACCAAATGATGAAGCATATCCCAAAACAGGATAAGTATATAGCTCCCCTCCCTACTCACATGAATGCCCCTTACCAATTTAAATCCCTTCAACATTACATAAGGCAAACTTGTTATGGGTTGTGTAGGGTTTTGAGAATTGATGGGGATGCAGAGTTTTTACCAACTGATCTTTTGATGATTATCCTAGACATCCAGAATTCTTTGGTTAATACTGACTATGATTACATTCGGTATGTCATTGATAGAATGCATGAGGGTTTGATTTCTATCAAGGATAGTAAGAGCCCAATTAAGTTCATGCATTATTCTTTTCTAATGCACTTAATTTTGTTCTTCAACATTAATAATTTTGATTCGAACATGCTGAAGCCAAGGTTCAACTTTGAAGGCCAGTATAATCCAGTGCAATTATGGGTGAGGAAGTAGAATTCTACTTCCAATGAAGGGAATTTTTGTATCTTTCAGAATTTCATTGTTTATCATATTATAAGGATGTTAGGTGTCAATACTACAAGGATATCCCCAAGGGTCCTTAGGCTCCTACGACCAGTGCAGTTTGTGGACAAATGGGAGGGAGATCATAATTGGGGTGATTTTTACTTGGGGGAGAATGCTACAATTTTGAGTCTATGGTTGCCCCCAACCCCCACATCTGTTACCAAAATTTGTGCCTCCAAGGGTTGCTTGTTTGGAATTTGTGTGGCAGTTGATGTGGATAGATAGAGAACTTCTAGCCCCTCACAGGAAGGGTACATTCACACCTAGGAAATTCAAGAGAGGTGACTTCCTGGTAGGAAAGAGGGCATTTCCTCAAATTACTGCATGGTTAAATTGGTTCAAAATGGCTACTGGTTCTTGTAAACATGTAGATCCTGAGGGCTTTATCAAAACTTTCAGGATGCTATACATCCTAAACATTGGTGTGAACAAAGAACATGAAGGCTTGGATGAGGAAGATGTAGTCAGAAACATCATTGATGATGATGAGGTCAAAAGGAGATGGAACAGGTACTTTGATTTGATAGACTTGTCAAAAAAAGTGATGGCAGCCCAGCTTCCTTTTGAGGGTTTCTTCCCTGACCTTCCCTATTTAGAAAGAATTGACAAGATGATAGAGATGCATGACACTCTATCAAATCAATTGGAGAAGTTGATTGACTAGAGTCAACCAAAGAAAAGAAAAGACTATTCATCTTCTAATCAAGAGAAGTTTTATGATGAGTCCCAGGAAGGGAATAGCCCACCACAAATTGAGGATGTATAGAGTGTTCAGCCTGTTGAAAACCAACCAGAAATAGGGGATTCTCCAGAGACACCTTTGAAGAAACAGAGGCTTGAGGAAGGAAATCCTTCAAGGTAGGAAAAATAGAAGAGAATAATTGATAGAGCATCTACTCTAGTGCCAGGTGATAGGGTTTACCATCACCAATTGAGAAAAGCAATAAAAGAAGGAAAGAAGGTGGCCACTGATGAAACAAATAAGGAACAATCCCTGTGGTTAGAAAAGGATATCAGAGAGGTCTATCAGGAGGAATTTTTGAGTGATGACCAGTTTATTAAAATTGATGAATTCAAGAGTTTCCTTATTTGGAATAAGCAACAAGAAGTGAGGAAACTTCTGCTTGAAGGTATGGAGCCAAGTGAAGAGACATTGAGAGCCTTAGCTTCTTATGATCCTAGCCTTGATCCCATAACTGTAGATGATGCTAGACAACTGGTCAAGTCAAGTGGAATGCTATTGACTCCAGGATGGGATCTAACTTCTACTTTCATCATAGATCAAATAAGAAAGCAACTGCAGGGCAGCCTGTCATATGAGGTTCACATTGGTGATATGATAAGAGGAAGTGGCTATGACCCTAAGTCTCAAGCTATTGAAATGTGGTCCATGGCCCCTAGGACTCAAAAGCCATCTCTATTGAGTATAGAGGATAAAATGGAAGGGAATCAGATTATTTGGACTGTGCAGAATACAACTGACCTTGAAGTTTTTAAGGCAGTAACTCATTGGGCTAACCTGAATGAGGCAAAAATAGTTCAATTATCTGAAAGGTACTCGAAGTTGTTTGAAAGTACAAACCTGGTGGCCAAGGATAGAGACTTAAAATTGATGAAGATCAAGCAACTAGAAGATGAATTGGCAGAGATAAAAGTTAAGCTTGAAGAAGTTTTGAAGGTAGTTGTTTTCCCCACTGTGTAGATTGAGGTCCCAATTCAAATTGATGAAGAAGTACCTGAGGGACCTACTAAATATTTGGATAAGATAAGGATAGAGGCATCTTTGGACACCATGTCAAAGATTGTGCAATACAGGGGAGATAAGATAATAGAGAAAATGGATATAGTTTATCAATCAGTCAGCCAATTGCACCAGACCAACAGAAAGATAAATGAATCATTGGCTGCTTTGGAGCCACTTCATAATGTTTGGTCTAGAAGAAGTTTTTTGTTTGATAAACTTGATAGTCTACAAGAGCATAAGCCTGAGATCCCTGGAGTAGTTACAGAAGTTTTTGAGAAGATTGGCATAATCAGTGCTATTTCAAAGTTTTTTAAAGGTAAGTCCAACCAGGTGAGGGTTAAGTTGTTTATGTTTGATAAACATTATAGCAAGTATCTTCTTGCTGTATGTGATGACAATGGAAACTTGATCAAGTTGGAGGAATGGAAACTGTCAATGGATCAGTTGGTGATTACACAAGATGCTTTCCTTAATAGTGACAATACTTTGGATTTTGAGAGGTGTAATAGCATAATTGACAGTCTTTTTAAAATTGAAAATGATTGCATACGCTTTGTGGCAAAAGCCAAAAATATAACTGACTCCATGTGGGATAAGCAAGTCAGATTGTTACAAGAATTGTAGACTTACAATTGGCCATCAGATGATGAAGTAGTGGCTTGGGAGAAGCTAACAATAAAGAAGAAAAAGAGGCCAATTGTCCAACTTATAGAGGAAGAGGAAGAATAGAGCTGAAGATGGCACCTGATCTAGAAATTGAGGGAGAGCAAGTTTCAAGCAAAGGATGATGTAAGTTAGCTGGAATGGCAATCATCATTCATGCAACAAATTTAGCAACTGCTCTGAAATATCTTTAGAAAAAGATGCCACCTGCAGAATTGTTGAGAAAAGATTTTTGTAATGTGTTGTTACAATCTGTTTATCAGTTTGTAATCTTGTCTCTAGTGTAGGATCTTTTCTAGCCATCCCAAGCTTGTTGCATCATTTTGAGGATTCCAAGATGGCTATGTTATATATAGTAAGTTTTTACTCTTTTGAGGGAGGGGGGGTTGAAAATACTCTGTAAGAAAGGTTCTGAATACAAAACCTTATTTTCTAAAAGTGAGAGGATACTATATCTATGCATTTTGACCGTTAATACAAAACATTGAAGCTCTGTCACTACTATTTTGCTATCTTTGTGTATGGAATGTGTTAATTTTCTTATGTATTTAAATTGCAAGGTTTTCTTAAATGCATTATTCACAAGGTGAATATAGGGGTTAAGCTTAAGTTTCTTTCAAGGAAAGAGTAAAATCTTAGGGGAGATCTTTGGGAACAACTAATCCATGTATGAATTTGATGGTAGTAGTAGGAATTAAAAGGATGGTATGTTAGGCATGTCATTTGAGTTTCAGGAAATTAGTTTTGATAGTTATATGTAGAGGTAGGGTTTGACTCTATCGCCCAAGTGGATAAGGCACTAGTTTCAGATCTATTTACACTGATTTGCCACCCTAAATCTAAATAACTGTTTCATTTTACTTTATTTGTACAATCACAAACCTGAATCATTCTGTGACAAGTTCATAGATATGCTTTGTAATGCTTTGTAGAAGCACTGAATGAGGTTAACTTTCCTTGAGTTCAACTCTAAAAAGAAGAAGGATGAATATCCTTAAGCCATTGTTTCGTGTTGTTGCTTTCATGATTTCCATCATAATATTGTGTATCAGGATAATATGGGCCATACTTAGAGTTCTCTCATCTTATTGAGTTGAGTTTGGAAGCGAGGACAAAACAGTGAAGGAGCTAGTTCACAATTCAGAGCTCAGTCAAAACCATGAATTAGAATAGGTACACCCGCCTGAGTATTCATACTCGAAGTGAAGAAGGTTTTCTAACCTTATTACCTTAGTGTTTGCATCTTGCTAGATTATGTCCATTGGGATTATAGGAGTATTTGATAATCTGCATATTTGAGCACTAACATGGTTGAAATATTTAATTAATGTGAATTAATTAAATATCTTCACTTTTGATTTTTTTTAAATCATGAAATTAACCTTTGTTTAATTAAAATATATTTATTAATTTAAAGGTTATTTTGGCATGTGTTATTTATGTTAACTAAATATTCTATTTTATTAATTATTTAAATGCATTATGTTGCACTTTCATAATTGAATGAAATTGAATTAATAATTCAAGTTGAAGTTTGGTTATGTGTTTTCAACTCAAGTCAAAGAGGAAAGGAGACTCCAGTTCAACTAAGACTGAACTGTGAACTGAAGTTCGTCTTCATGCAAGCCCTTTTTGATGTTGAGTTTATATTTTTGCATGTGAAAGGAGATTTCTTTAAGTATTAGGGGTTTTGGCCTTTATTGGGACACACAAGTTTTTAGAGGAGGAATTTTGGAGACAAATTTGTGACAGATTTGGGAGAGATTTTCTAAAGGCTTGGATTCTATAATTTTTGTTCTGGTCATCTTCGAATCTATTTAATTACAATTTGAGGTAGGTTTTGAAGTTTATTCTTGTTATTCCTTTTCAGATCTCTGTAGAAAATAAAATCGTGTCTTCCTCATGCCTATTGGAGTTGAATGTTTCAGAAAGTTTTTGAATGTTTAATATGCAAATTAATTTAATTAGCTTTGCCTATTTGTTTTGTAAATTAATGGTTTTTGAGGTATCTGTAAAAAGAGTTTTAGAAAACCCAATTTGACTAGGGTTTTGAGCTTGTAGTGAAATTATTGCAGATTGTATTTATGTTTGGTGTAATCATTATTTTGGTCTATATATATATATATATATATATATATATATATATATATATATATATATATATATATATATATATATATATATATATATATATATATATATATATATATATATATATATATATATATATATATATATATATATATAGGATATTTTATTGTAATAGGTATTGGATGATTTTTCTTTTAAATTTATATATATTTATCAAATAATAGATATTTGATAAATTATATATGATTTAAATAAAATATATGGAAGTTTAAAAGAGAATTTTTGAAAAAGGGTTATATTAAAAAAAACTCAAATTGAAAAGTTTATAAAAATGTTTTTGTTTGGTGTTTTGAAACCCCCCCCCCACTGGTTAGCAGGCCCTAGCTGACTGTGCGCAGTATCGAAGTACTGACGCATGACAGTCCTCAAGGGGACTGTCGTGCAGTAGTACCGCTGGTACTATCACCGGCGTAAGGTCCTGCAGTCACCGTGCGGATAGAGGACAAGGGCAAGGGACCTGCAGGTACCCCCCCATTTATTTGTTATTTGTATTTTGTTTAAAATTAAAACTTTTTAATTGTTAGTTTTTAAATTATGTTATTAATTTTATTTTATTAATTTTGTTTAGTTTATTTTTATTAAAAATTTATTAATTTAGTTTATTTTATTAAATATTTTTTTTTAATTAATTTAATTTATTTATTTAATAATCAGTTTTATGATTATTATAAGGAATGTTGTAAATATGCGTTTAGAGATATTCATTGTTTATATTGAATTGGATAGTAATTTATTTTCCTATTTAGTTATAAATCTAATTGAATTATTGCATTTTTAAGCTAGATAAATGCATAGTGCTTGTTGATTAATAGTATTTGATTAAAGTATAATGTTAAAAGGATCTTTTGTTAATTATTGGAGTGTTTATTGCTGAGTGAATTGAGTGATGTTATCTTTAATCATTTTGCAATTGGTTTGTAAAGTATTATCTCAATTTGACTTGTATTGATTTTTAAGGGTTGTAGTCATCTTTTTGCGTTATAATCTAGAGTCGGGTTTGGGTTATCTTTTTCTGTCATGTTTGTTTGCCTTGCATATTCTAATGTGTCGGTGAACTGGTTCTATGATGTATCTAGTTTTGCATGTTTCTGGTCTTGCATGTTGAATCTAGTTGTAGAGTTTCACGAGTCGTGATAACTTAGAGTTCATATTGTTCATGTGAAATCCTAGGGTAGGTTATCTAAGTGTATATCAAGAAGTGGCTTGGGAATCGGTGCTAAGGCCCAAAAGTGGTTGCCAGGAGATCTGATTACAAGTTGTTTTAATAAGTGATAACTAAATAAACACTAGGAATCTAAAATGAACCTAATAAGATATTGTTTTTTGTGCCTCGCCCATGCCTGAGTTCCCGATTGAGTTTGACTAGGATGGGAGTTGAGATGATGCTTGCCGCCTTAGTGGACTAGATATGGCATAGGTAGTACCTTGTCTACATGAGAGGTTACTATCACCACATAGAGTCACTAGGGCACCGGGGTCCGAAGGGACTACTAGGATAACCTTAGAGTTGACTTATGTGATGACACTTCTTGTTTGCATCTTAGGTTTCCTACATTTTTTGTTTGCCTTTGGTAACATTTTGTTAGACCTTGTTGTACTTTTGGTATCCTTTGTTTTAGAAGCTTTCAGGACCTCTTCCTTGGTTTTTTGTTGTTTGTTATCCGAGTGGGTTCTGATGTTATCTCCTCAGCACGGTGGGAGTGGACTATTTAGGTTCACGAGGTTGGGTGGTAGTGATTCTTTTACCATTTGAGACTCCGACACTCATGCACCGAGGCTGGATGATCCATGTTGCAGATGTTCTTTCATGATCTTCTTCTTCCTTATTCTTGTATCATTGTATCAGATACTCAAAGTTGTCCTGTTGTATTTCTTTTCAGTTATTGTACTCACATACCCTGTGACATGTGTAGTGGATGCTTATTGTTTTGGTTACCTTATGGTACCAATTGTATTTATGTAATCATGCATTGATGTTGTATTTATCATTCAGTTATAACTTGGGATTTATATCTTTATCTTATATTAATTAATTAACTCTTTAGTAATCTTCGTCAAGGAACCCTTGAGAGTTGTAACCTTTGTTGGTTGTTTCTTTTTCTTTGCTTCCACATTGAAAACTTTGATGTTATTGATTGTTAACTTTTAAAATAAAATAAAAATTTTGCAAACTTAGTCGCATGTTTAGGTTAAGTTCTTTTGGGTTCCCTAGCGGGGCATTATAGATTTGCAGCAAAACCTAAGCAAATTCATCTCATGGTAGTAAAAATAATATTCAAATACTTGAGAGGAACCTTAGACTATGGTTTATGGTATCCTAATTTAGAGAATGTAGAGCTTCATGTGTATACAAATGTTGATTGGGTAGGTTACACTGATGATAGAAAGAGTACCTCTGGAGGAATAGTATTCCTTGGAGATAGACTTGTTACTTGGATAAGTAAAAATTAGAATTGCATCTCTCAGTCAACAAGAGAAGAAGAGTATGTAGCAACAACATTGAATTTTTCTACAATTGTGTGGATCAAGAAGATGATAAAATATTTTGGTATTTAGATTGATTATCCTATTTTTATTCATTATGATAACACTAGCACTATCAATATGTCAAAGAACCCTATGATGCATGTAAAGACAAAACACATTCAGATAAAATATCACTTTCTAAGAGAGAAAGTTGCAGAAAAAGAAGTAAAAGTAGACTGTGAGTACACAAGAATAACTAGCTGACATTTTCAAAAAGCCTTTACCAAAGGATACCTTTGAGTATCTTAGGGAGAAGTTGGGGTTAATTCCCTTCCCTGAATTTGATTAGAGCTTGCAGGAGTACATCAGTCCTCAGTGACTGATGAATGGTTGACTACTCTACCTCAGGAGTAGTACTGGTGCTTCAATGTTTTGGCACCCTTTGTAATTGATGTCAAAGGGGGAGTATATATGTAGTCATAAAATAAAAGATAGAAAAGGAAAGTATACAATAAGGGGGAGCATATTCAGTAATCAATATGAAGTAAGGAGGAATTGCATCAGCTGATACTCAGAGCATTTAGCAGTAGATGAAGGATTCATCCTTGGGGGAGTTTTGTTGAGAAAATGGGAGAATGTTATAAAATAATTGTACATCTAGATTGATGGTGTTTTTCATCATATGTTTCCATCAATGCCAAAGGGGGAGATTGTTGGAGATTTGTCAGTAAGCAAGTTTGCTAACTATATGTGTTTCATTGATGACAATATATGATAAGTAACGTATGTGGAAGCCTAATGGAGAGAGACTGAAGCATATTTTTCAAGGATATGTTATCATCATGATACCATAGACATAGTGGTTGATTCTGAGTGAAGATAGTAATACAGTTGTCTGTATCAGTGAGTGTTCCTGACAGGTCCTAGGAAGAGTTTTGTATGTGATTTCTAGTATAGTTGTAGTAGAGCCTTACGCATTTATATTTATATTGTAGACATATCTATGATACGATGTTCATGGATGTAGAGTTAGATGTGTAGTACAGGTTGAGTTATGAAGTCTCTAGTTGACAGTCACAGTTTCCTAAGTTTATTTGGTAGAGACGATAGTGTTTATATTGTTGCAATAGTTGTGCCTATTATTTTGGTATGTGTGCTTAGCTTTATGTTTAAAGGAGAGTTAAGAATGTCTAGTTAAGAGTGAACGATGTAATTTGGCATGAGAAGGAAGTTGGAGTTAATTTGGTGGAGCCAACTATGTGAAGCATCGCATCTACTCACATGGAGTTGCGCGGTCCTAATTTGTGTTGCGTGCTTAGTAGAGATGACTGAGATGTTATTGGAGAGTTACATTATTTCTCTAATATGATTTCAAGATGTTTCTAATAGGCCAAATTGATTATATCATTTAGGGAAAGATATTTATAGGTAGTCATTTTTGTGATTTCTAAGCATGGCAGACAGTTGAAAGAATATAGCAGAGTAGAGAGTGCAAAGCATTGTGCCATCAGTAGAAGGTCTATGTGAAAAAGAAGAAAGTGTATGCTATTCATTGGAACTAATCAAGACAATAGGTCTACCTTGCAGTTCACCAACATCCAGGTATAGTGTGTATCTATTAAACAGAGGGTTGCAGCCTTCATCCCTTTGAACAATGTGCTCCTGGATAGTGTGTCCTCACCCCTAATAGGGTTAATTGTAAAAGACTCCTAACAGGGTCCAACCATTGACCAAGTCACTGTACTAAATGCATTATAAAGAAAAACTTCTAGCAGGGTTGTAAGATCTTCTAACAGGGATCCTGATACACTAGTGTAGTTCTTAGTGGGTGTCAATTCCCACGAGGTTTTTACCTATTTGGGTTTCTCCATAACCAAAATTGTGGTGTTGTGTTAAGTGTTATCTTGTTTTGTTTATGCTTAATATTCATATATACTTAATTGGATAAAGAATTCAAACTTGTAGATAACTGATTCACCCCCCCCCCCCTTCTCAGTTATCTCTTAGGACTATTCCTAACATTTATGATATGTGTATAGTAGAAAAAGTATATTCATGAAACATTAACTCAATTATATCAATTTTAATTAATTTAAAGATCTAATATGCTACACAATTTAAAATGAACAATCAAAACCATCTCCTGCCTCTTTAACTAGAAAAGATAATTAAATGCTGTCACCTTATTGTCCATTAGCGATAGTCCTAGAATGAGAATTGAAAAGATAAGATGAATTATGATGCAAATTTCCATAGTCATGCTCAAGTATGCTCAAAATCAAACTGCAATGTTCCATTAGGATCACCACTCCAATGAATTCAAAATACTATGAAAAGGCCTAAACAATTTCACTATAGTAAGAATGCACTAAGCTAATGGATGATTTTCTCTAATAATTCCCTCTATTTTAAGGATTCCTAAAATTATAAAGGTGAGTAGGATGTGAGTTAGGTTGACCCATGGTTAGAGGTGATTTGAGTGAATGGTTTCAAATGTTGAGACAAAGAGACAAGAATAGACAGTCAAGATAGCAAAGGCAAGATAGATGGTGAAGATAGAAAAACTTCTTGAGTGATCAATGTATTTTAAATACTCCTACCTTATTGGCTGAATTCATTTTTTCCAAATGTGGTTGGTGAGAATAATATGACTTGTTAATTTCTTTAATTGATTTAATTAGCCATGTCTCCCCTTTGAATAGACTAGATTGGACTTAGATTTAAGTATATAAATAAATTGCACAATTATTTGATCTTTTGATTTAATTAATTCTCTTGCTTTTGATTTTTAATTAATTCCTTCTTTGATCCTCAATTTCTTACTTTTATTTTTCTTGACCAAATTTAGGTGTATACAAATGCCCCTCTTTGAATCAATGTGTGAAGTGTGTTTCTTGAAAGAATATCTTATCACTTTGATTACCTAATACTAGATTTGATATTGATGATTGATCTGATTCAAATTGATTTGAAGATGAAGATTTTTGATATGATAGTGAACTCTTAATCTAATGCTCTGATTGGAAGAAAAACCTGATTGAGATGTCCCCACTAATGAATTCAAAATTTTCATGTTGGATGCCCCTAATATGAAAAATCTCTCTGATTCACTTGGTTATGATATCATGCCTTCCCTCACACACAGAAATGAAATTTAAATTATGTGGAGTGATTTTAGAATTTTAAATTTTTTAATTATTATTTTTAAATTTTTATTTAATTTCCAATTTTGATTTAATTTTTGATAATGATGTAAAAAATATTTGATGATAATGCCTCAATTTCAAATTTCAAATTTTCCTTGATAATGACCCTTATTAAAAAAATGATAAAAATACCCTCCTTTAGGTCAAAGGGCTATATATAGGGGTACAAACTTATTTTCTCCACTCATTTTTAGTATTCAATTTCACCCTTTTGGAGCTATGGTTTTATTATGATGGCCTGGTAGAGATGGCGATCCTGATTTGTGAGCACATGTTCAAGAGAGGCCACAAATTCCAATGTCTAGCAAATTCTAATGTCCAACAGACTATGGACCTCCAGTGAGTACCTGGATCCTTCCTAGTTTTCCAATTTCTTTATTTAAAAAAAAATGGATTTTTCAGTGTTCAAACTTTTAGTTTTTGTTGTTTTCCTTGAAAAAGTGTGTACCATGTTTTTTTTACCATGATGATTAGCCTTTTACCACATTTGATAACTTAAATAGCATGTAGGATAGTACAAATAAATGCTTAAAAACATGTACCCCATGGAAGATTTAGCATGTCTCGTAAGTTTAATAGTGTGTAGACCTATGCAGTACAAATTTATGATTCATGTAACATGTATGATAGTGTAGTTTAGTATGTACAAGGCCAAATAACACGTTCACAATATTTGGGCATCTGTAAAACTTGTTGTAGCGTGTTCAATATAAATTATAGCACATAGTTGTTTCAGCACGTAGGATGATATGAAATGACGCATAAGCATATTTTTGGAAATTTTAACCTATTGTCGTATGTCGGTTGATTATCTAGTTGGTGTAATCAATCAATTATTGATATTCCCTAGATCTGTAATGAAAACCAAGTATTTTCATGTTAGTTAGATCATTTTGATGAATGTTGTATTGATGTCAATCCTGATAGGTTGATAGGATAACTTGATGTTTTTCCATCCTCACAATATAGAATAAGGAAAATTTTTGAGGTACTCTAGGTGAGTGACAAGATGATAGGATAGATGTTTGATTCAATTGTGATGATCCACTTATATGTTGTCCTTGATTTGATTCCACTTGATTCCAAAATAGTTTTAATTGTAGAAGTTCTATGTCCACATCTTATATCTATGGCCCTTAGAGATTATCGAGTTCTTGTTAGATCATGATTGATGAGTGATCGGTCTATGTGGACTATACTATTTGCTATACATGCCTTGGTTCTATGTGAATTGTGGTCTACTTACTACTATGGATGAACATTAGCACTCAGACCATAATACCTTTCATCTTCTGATGGGTGAGATGACCATCACCCCTAAGGATGTGTACAAATTGTTGTGGATTCCTAATCAGGGTGAGTTGGTCTACTATGATTAGGTGTATGATGGCACAACTTGAAGATGCATCTTTGGTGATGTAGTGATTGGTGATGAAAGTATACCCTAGGAATAGTTTATATTATTCCTAGCACTTTTTGTAGTACTAGATTTTCTAATCGGTGGTTCCCTCCTTCCTGACTGATGAGGTCATGGATTTGTAGTCAACTAGTGCCAAATTCTAGAGGACATAATTTCTCACCCCCATAGATTTGATTGGAGATCCTATGTTCTTGCATAGTTATACCATGAGTTACATAATGCAATATATTGATATGGTGCTACACTTTTTTATAGTGTAGTTTTATTATAGGTAGACATGGGAGCACATTCTTGTGACTAGGCTTATTGTAGCTCAAGATAGAGATCATGAGTGACCTTCCATTTATATCTATGAGGGATTTATTGTCTAGCCTCATCTAGGAAAGATGGATTACTGGAGACATATTCTTGATGACATTGATTAGGTCCGATGGAGACCATATCTTGGTTGTGAGGCTTGGAGAGGGGAAAATTTAGACTTACTTTATATTTTCATGCCTTGTTGGATGATTGGTCAAACTCCTTTGGTGATTGAGAGATTTTTTTTCATCGAGATCTCTGAAGATCTGGTCGTGTACAAGGTATACCCCAGGGTTTGGCCTTATATGTGTTGTTATTAGCTAAGATATTATTATGGGGACCATAGGTGGAGTATTATTCTTCTCACAATGAGATCCTATAAATTCCATAACTTTTCTAAGATATGAGAGATTAGATTGTTGATGTTGGTATGCCAGTGGACTATGCATAGTGATTCACACATCTCTTTCCTTGCTTTACTAATCTATTGGAGCCTATCCCAAATATTGATAAGAGATCAAAGGGCAATGATGATGATGATCATGGAAAAAAAGAGGTCCAGTGAGAGGAGGTTGAGGTGCGAGTGGATAGGGTTTAGATATTTTTCCTATGAGTGGTGGAAGTGGTAGAGATGAAGGAGATGTTGGTGACCAGGGTTGTGTTAGGATGAGAGGTAGAGAAGTATACATGAGAGGTGGGATAGTGAAAATTAGAGGTAGAGGGATAGGTGGTAGGGTTCCTCATCAAGGTATTATCATATAATAGGGTATAAAGGGTCACAGAGTAGTGAGACATATACAAGAACCCCAGGCTTCCTAGGTTCAGATGTCATAGGTTCAAGTTCTCTCTATTTCTCAGTTTCTAGCTACACCCATTACTTCATAGGGATCAGATATATTGACACAAGAGGTTAGGTCTCTACAAGAAAGTGTGGCCTCTATTGATAGAGGGTTTTATCAATTCTTTACCTTAATGAAGAGTTTTATGGCCTCTATGGCACAGAGATCTACTGTAGCCATTACCAATTAGGTTCCTCAATTAGATACATATGGGACCAGTGGTATAGGTACAAAAGGTGATGCCATTTGATATTTTATTACTCCACCTTTGTATCATTATGTATCATTATGTACATTATTTGATCAAGACTTTGTTGATGTACATTATTGATTGGATATTGAAGGACATTTGATTATCTCTTTGATAAACTCTACTCTATATAATTTTATATTCTCTGTATGATGTCATTATATGTTGGAATCTTAGTTTTCAATGATAAATGGATGGAGTTCTAGATGGTCTATCTATTTACTTACTTTTTGTGTTTTCCCTGATGCAAAATATTATGAATGCATTTATTTTACATTCTTTGGTTGGATGTCTTATATATGGAATAGCTTAGATGAATGCATAGTGATGATGAGATGCAATTAATGATTCTATTTATGATGTTTTAATGCTTAATGATTAATGATAGATCTATATGCAATTATGTGACATGCATGATATAATTACTAAACTTACATGATTCAATAAGTTCTTAATGATTTATTTATGATGTGACTCTATATGGACTTAATGCACTTTTATGATTTGATTTATGATTTGTGCCATGATGGATGATACTAATGCAATGAAATATTCTAATGATATGCAACTTAATGAATGAATCTAAATGATATGCAACTTAATGATTGAAACTAAATGATATGCAACTTATTGATTGAAACTAAATGATATGCAACTTATGTATTTGTACTTAATTATTAATGATAATGTAATGACATGATAATATAAATTAATGATCATGATGTCTAAATAAGTGAAAGTATATTAATTTTAATGAATAAAGATTAATTACCTTAATGCACTTAAATGCAACTTTAAATGTTATGCAATGTTTTTGATTAAATTCCAACATACTCAATCAAAAAGAAAAGTTTTGATAATGTCAACCTTAATGAAATACACTCCATAATTAAAGAAATCCTTTAACTTTCTAACATATAAAATTAATCCACATGAATGCAGCTAACTATCACTTTTTTGAAAGGAAAGCTTTATTTAATCATTGAGCATTTGGAACATGAAATTGGTACAATCGTCATTGGCTCAACCATGATGGTCTGAATACCCTTTCCTTTTGGATTTTGTACTTCTTGAAGTTAATACACCCTCATTGGTTTGATTGTACCATGATGATGGTCTAAATACCACTTTCATCTATTTCAATGTTGCAAGTGGATCTTGGAATTAAGATATGAAAGATCTAAATGGCCAAGGTATCTATTTGCATAAACATACAAAGATATGATCCTTTTTGGTGCAGGAGCACATTAAGGTCTTTGAAAGATATTTGCAAATTTTGGCTTGTAGGTGGTTCTAGCCAACCACCAAGGTAATAAGGACAATCTATAAATTCCCAAAATTCAGTTTGTGTGTGTGATGAGGTAAGTTTTTTTTAAGGAGTTTCAGTTTTGTGTGATTGTTAGGACCTAGTGTCAAAGTCCTAGAAAAGTCAATTTGAGTCAAAGTTTGGCTATGACTCCAAAATGGAGTATCATTGATATTTTCATGATTTTTGATGATTTTAAGAGTTTAAAGGACCATTGGAATGAGTTAGAGTCAAGCTATGCTAAGTAGGTGTGCGGAAAGACAAGTTTTCAAAAAGTTGTCAAAAAGATGTAAAGTTGCTCATGACAACTTTGTAACTTTGCAAAGTTGTCATGAAAACATTTCCTAAAATCTAGGAAATAGAATTGAAGTTTCTCTAAGCCTGACCTAAGGGTCCAAACATGTGGGGATATAGTATTTAAGCTCATAAAAACCCTAATTTAACAATTGGAGGTTACATTGTACAGATTATAAACTAAGAAGCAAACAATTGACTATGTTTTCATGATAGAGCCTTGATCTAGACATTTAATGGATTGAAAGAACTAAATTAATGCATTTATACTTTGACTCTTGCTGTGTGTTAAATCTTTGTGGTATTGGTTTATTAGTTTGATACTTTTATTGGTTATTTGACCATTCATGTAAATAATGGTTTTTCCTTGCATTCTCATGGTTCAAACTGAATGGCCACTTTGAATCAAGTAAAGAATTGTGTAAATAGTGTATATATGGAGTGTGGAGTCATTTCATGTAGGGAATCTATTTTTACTACCAAGCCCTAGGTGAGTGTAGTGGCATTCTAGCTAGTGGTTTGTATAGAACAGTAGCAAGAGGACTTGCTAAATGGATTGGATTGGACCAATCAATGGTGGGAGAATGTAGAGGGATGTGTTCTTGTTGAGTGTATGCAAGGAGGAGAAGTGGATTTTTTTAAAGCCACCATTGAAATCATAGAAGGAAGACTAGTGTGCATGCTCCTAAAACCTTTGAAAATAGGGGTTTGATAGAAAGCCAGTGGTACATATAGCTGCAAGACCTAAGACCCAAGAAATATTTGAGTCTTGATTGATGGCAGAAAGAATCCATAGTTGAATCAGGGGGTTGTTAAGGGAGGTTGAGAGAAATTCAAGAAACCTAGTTTCTAGGAGGCCTAATTGACCAAAAAGGCTACAAGACCTCAAAATAAGAAAACTATGAACTCAATTAGAAACTTATGAAAGGATCCATTGAAGTGGATCAAAAAATAATTGAAATTGAATTAGGCAAGGTCAGAGACCCCATCGCTATTGCCAAAAGTGGATTGGGAGAAAAAGTGGCTAATGGAGCCTAAGGGTGCATTAAAGGATTGAGAAGAAAAGGAGAATGTTTTCAAATTGGTGGAGAGTTCCAAGGGAAGTAGAGGATCATAGATTTGACCTCTAGATAGGGTAGAGAAAGATACCCTAGGAAGACCAAATAAAGGGTCTTAGTTAGAGCAAGAGTGCTCTTGTGAGCAGAGCTCCCCATCAAATTGGTATCAGAGCCTATCAAAGGCTTGGGAATTAAGAAGTGTATGTCAAGTGAATCCATAGGAGAAAGAACCATGGTTACCAATGAAGATTTGGCTAGGGACTTGTCAGAGAAAAAAGAAAGGAATAAACTTCTTGAAGAAGCTGTCGAGGAGATGAAACATAAAGCAGAAGAGGTGGCTGAGACTTCAGGCAAGATGAAAGAGTAGTTAGAAGTGGATAAATACAAGGGAAAGAATCAATTTGAAGAGGAGATAGAACATGAATCAAACCCTCCCATGGGAGAGGAACCTTTCCTCAAGGCATTAAAGGCACTAAGTGGAAAGGCCCTAGAAGGCATCCCTATTTTCATAGAAAGAATGGATACAAAGCTAGTTATGGAATGGATTGAGGGTATGGAGAATCACTTTGAATGTTATGGAATAATAGAGGCACATAAGGTGAAGATAGCCAAATCAAGGCTAAGAGGACAAGCACTAACTTGGTGGAAATTCTTGCAAGAAGAAAGAGAGAAGGAAGGAAAGAAGCCAATAACTAATTTGAAAGATATGATAGCCAAGGTGAAGGAAAACTATTTTCCAGAGGATTATGATATCTAACTACATAAGAAAAGATAGAACCATAGGCAAAGAGACCTAGGTGTAGCTTCTTATACTGAAGAGTTTCCAAAATTAAGCCTCAGATCTAGAGTGTAGGAGACTGAAAGCATTAAGGTGGAAAGGTATATCAATGGAATTCGATGGAATATTCAAGAAGAGTTAAGTCTCTTTACACTTACCACCCTCCATAGCTATTATCAGATGGCTATTAAAGTGGAATTAAAACTCAAGAAGAAGAAAGACTCCAACACTAGGGGTAGAGGAAGAGGTAGAGACACTAGAGGTGGTCATAGAGGAGGTTCAAGTGGAAGAGGTAATCACAAAAGAAGCCAAGGTGATACCAAGTTTGTAGAATAAGGGCATGAGTCAAATAACAGAGGTGGATATGGCTGAGGTAGAAGTTCTTACAATAGTGGAAGAGGCAGGTCAGGGCGATTTGGAAGGAGTTCTCACTTTTCTTCCATGAAGTGTTATAACTGTGGCAATTGGGGAACCTTGCATATAGATGTCTTGATAAGCCTACTTCTTCACAAGGTGAGAAAAATATTGCTTATGTACAAGAGGAGGACTATTCCAAATAATCAAAGGTGAGTCTAGATTTAGAGAAAGGAGAACACCTCATGTTGAGAAGAATTTTGATTAAAGCTCCTAGCAAGGATGAACACAAATAGAGGAGGGCTCTTTTTAGGGTCAAATGTAAGATCCTAGGCAAAGTATGTAGAGTGATAGTAGACTTGGGGTCTACTAAAAATGTAATATTAGAGGAAGCAGTACAAAAATTAAAGTTGACTAAAATACCTCATGTATGTCCTTACAAAGTAACTTGGTTGAATAAGAGACTGAATATTTTGGTGAATGAGAAAGTGTAGGTTGAGTTTACTATTGGAAAGTATCAAGATAAGATACTATGTGATGTGTTACCAATGGATGAAATCTATCTATTAATGCTTGGTAGGCCATGACAATATGATAGGGAGGTAGTACACCGTGGAAAGGAGAACAAGTACTCATTCAAGAAGAATGGAGTAACTTTCAAGATTCATTCTTTAATAAAGGAAGACATAGTGGAGAAGGCAGAATTCAATGCACTTTTAATGAGTGGGAAGGAATTCCTAAAATACATGCAAGAGGAAGAAGGATTTGGCTATGCCATCATGTTGAAGCCAAAGGAGCAGGAGACACCTAATCAAGCACCCATTCCAGAAGAGGTAAAGAAACTATTAGACCAGTTTAAGGACATTATATGTGAAGGTACATCACCTACACTACCACCTAATAGGGAAATCATTCATCAAATATAATTTATGTCAGGGGCTACATTTCCTAATAAATATGCATACAAGATGACACCAAAGAAAAAAAAGGAGATAGCTAGGAAAGTTCAAGAGCTATTGGACCAAGGGTTGATAAGAAAAACCATAAGTCCTTGTGTTGTCCCAGTGGTGTTGACTCCTAAGAAGGGAGGTAAGTGGAGAATGTGTACTGATTCTAGGGCAATAAATAGGATAACTATTAGATATAGGTTTCCTATCCCTAGGATAGAAGATCTAATGGATTGTTTATAGGGTGCTCAATTCTACTCCAAGATAGATCTTAAGAGTGGCTACTATTAAGTCAGGATGAAAGAGGGAGATGAGTGGAAATCTGCATTCA
This sequence comes from Chamaecyparis obtusa, assembly GCA_027943335.1. Classification (NCBI taxonomy): domain Eukaryota; kingdom Viridiplantae; phylum Streptophyta; class Pinopsida; order Cupressales; family Cupressaceae; genus Chamaecyparis; species Chamaecyparis obtusa. The sequence continues at coordinate 2,085,914 of BSBK01008899.1, read as the reverse complement.
AAACCATAGAGGGTCTCTATGAGTGGCTACTAATGCCATTTGGCCTCATAAATGCACCTAATACCTTCATGAGGGTGATGAATGAGGTCTTAAAGGATTATATAGGAGTGGTTTTAGTGGTGTATCTAGATGACATATTAGTCTTTAGTAATACCACATGGCACACCTAGAACTTGTATTGAAGAAACTTCAAGAGGATAAGCTCACCATAAACCTTGAAAAGAGTGAGTTGATGAAATAAGAATTAGTCTACCTAGGATTTGTAGTGTCCCAAGGTAACTTGAAGATGGATAAGAGTAAGGTTGAATCCATTATTAGTTGGCCTACTCCTAAGATAGGGATTGAAGTTAGAAGCTTCCATTGATTATCCCAATTCTATAGGAAGTTTATTAGAAGGTTTAGTGAAATTTTTGCACCAGTCCTTGACACCATCAAAGGACAGCTCAAGACAAATTTTGTATGGACCAAAGAATCCAATGAGGGGTTTGAGACATAGAAGAAGGAAGTAGCAACCCAACCAATACTATTTTTATGAAGTTTTGACAAACCTTTTATAGTAGAATGTGATGCAAGAAGCATAGCAGTGGGTGCAGTCCTAAGCCAAGAAGGCAGGACCGTGGCATTTTTTAGTGAGAGGTTGAATGAGGCCAAGTCTAGGTACTCTTCCTATGAATTAGAGTTATATGCTCTAGTACAAGATCTAAAGAAGTGGAGGCATTATCTATTTCCTAAAGAGTTTGTTGTCTTTATAGATAACCAGGCCTTGAGCTATATAAAAACACAAGAAGAGCTTAGTTTGAGGCATATCAAATAGAGGGAGTTTTTGCAGTCATACACCTTTACAATCAAGCACAAAAAAGGGGTTCAAAATAAGGTTGCAAACACCCTTAGTAGAATTTTTCTTACCATACAAGATATTCAATTGTATAGTACATGGGTTGAAGGATTAAAAGATCTTTTTGAAGGAGATCCAAATTTCTTAGAGATCTATAAGGTGTGTAATGATTTTGAGAATTATTTTCATAGTGAGTATGCAGATTATACCTTACAAAATGGTTTATTGTTTAAAGGAAAGCAATTATGTGTTCCAATAGGTTCCATGAGGGAGAACCTCATCCAAGAAAAACACAATGGGAGTTTGAGTGGACACTTTGGGTTAAACAAGACCCTAGACTTGGTGGAGAGGTTCTATTGGTGGCCTAAAATGCAGAGGGATATAAGAAGGTATGTAGAGTAGTGTGGAGTGTGTCAAAAGGCCAAGGGAACATCAACAAATGAAATCCTATATCAACCATTTCTCATTCCAAGTAGACTATGGGATCCCATGCAAAACAACACATGATGCTAGTCACATTGCCCACCTTTTCCTCAAGGAGATAGTGACGATACATGGGTTTCCACTAAGCATAGTTGTAGAAAGAGATGTGAATTTCATGGGACACTTTTGGAAGACTCTTTGGAGGAGGATAGAAACCAACTTGTCTCATAGCTCTGCCTATCATCCTCAAACAGATGGATAGACAAAGTTCATTAACAGGGTACTTGGTAACTTGTTGAGATGTTTGACCAAGGAGTATGGACAATGTTGGGAGCAAGTTATTTCACAAGCACAGTTTTCCTATAATGATAGTACAAACAAAAATATTGGTAAGAGTCCATTTGAGATTGTATATTGGTTACAGCCAAGGGGTTCTCTTGAGTTAAGAGACCTAAAAGGATATGAAGGAATTAGTGGTCATGCTGATGATTTTTCTCAATGAATGAGAGAAGTTAATGAACAAGTCAAGAAGACACTAATGGAGGCTAATCAGAAGTTGAAGGCTAAGATTGATGAAGGGAAATGAGATCTATAGTTTGAGGTAGGTGATTTAGTAATGGTATTCTTGAACAAGGCTAGGCTACAAAAAGGTATACCAAGCAAGCTACAAATGAGAAGGATTGGGCCATGCAAAGTGTTGGCTTAATATGGTCCAAATGCATACAAAGTGGAACTACCAAAGGAGATGATCATTTCTCCTATCTTAAATGTGAAATATTTGGTGAAGTATAAAGGGCCAAAGATGGATGAATCATAGTACAGTACTAAGGTAAGGATGTGGTAGAACTCCAAGCTATTGATTAGAACAAGCCACAAGTGAAAAAGATTCTAGATACAAGGGTGAAGAAGAAGACCAGGCATAAGATATACATAGATCACTTGTTGAAATGGAGACATCAAATAGATTCAAAGGCTACTTGGATAGCTGAGAGTAACTTCAGGAAGCATGGAATTAGTGAGGATTTTTTAACACCACAAGTTACCTAACTTGTTTGTTATAGGGGGAGAATGGTGTAGGAGAACCTTAAGGTCTTTGAAATATCTTTGTAAATTTTGTCTTTTAGGTTGATCTAGCCAACCACCAAGGTAATAAGGACTATCTATAAAGTCCCAAGATTGATTTTGTGTGTGTGATGAGGTAAGTTTGTTTAGGAGTTTGAGTTTCTTGTGATTGTTAGGACCTAGTGTCAAAGTCCTAGGAAAGTCAATTTGAGTCAAAGTTTTGCTATGACTCCAAAATTGAGTAGCATTGATATTTTGATGATTTCATGAGTTTAAAGGACCACTAGAATGAGTTAGAGTTGATCTATTCTAGGTAGGTGTGTGGAAAGACAAGTTTTCAAAAACTTGTCAAAAAGATGTAAAGTTGCTCATGACAACTTTGCAACTTTGCAAAGTTGTCATGACAACATTTCCTAAAATCTAGGAAATAGCATTCAAGTTGCTCTAAGCCTGACCTAAGGGTCCAAACATATGGGGATAGAGTATTTAAGGTCAAAGAAACCCTAACCTGACAGTTAGAGGTTACATTGTACAGATTATGAACTGAGAAGCAAGATAGTTGGTTCTATTTTTGTGACAGAGCCTTGATCTAGACATTTAATGAATTGAAAGGACTTGGTGGAATTGGTTTGGTAGTTTGATACTTTTATTGGTTGTTTGTAAATTATTCAAGTTTTACTGGTTCACTGTCCAGTACAGAACCAGTCATGTAAATAATGGCTTTTCCTTGAGTTCTCATGGTTCAAAAATAATGGAAACTTGGAATCAAGTAAATAATTGTGTAAATAGTTTATATATGGAGTGTGGAGTCATTTCATGTAGGGAAGCTATTTTTACTACTAAGCCCTAGGTGAGTGCAATGGCATTTTGGCAAGTGGTTTTGCATAACAGTAGCAAGAGGACTTGGTAAATGGATTGGATTGGACCAATAAATGGTGGGATCATGTAGAGGGGTGTGTCCTTGTTGATTATATGCAAGGAAAGGAGTATTGTATTTTTTTAAATCCACCATTGAAAGCATAGAAGGTAGACTAGTGTGCATGCTCCTAAAACCCTTAAAAATAGGGGTTTGCTAGAAAACTAGTGTATGAACAGTTATAGGACCTAAGACCCAAGAAATATTTGAGTCTTGATTGATGGTAGAAATAATCCATAGTTGAATCAGGGGGTTTTTAAGGCAATTTGAGATAAATTCAAGAAACCTAGTTTCTAGGAGGCCTAATTGACGAAAAAGGCTACAAGGCCTCAAACAAGAAAACTATGAACTCGATTAGAAACTTATGAAACAGTCCATTCAAGTGGATCAAAAACCAATTTAAATTGAATTAGGAAAGGTTAGAGACCCCATCCCTATTGCCAAAAGTGGATTGGGAGAAAAAGTGGCTAATGGAGCCTAAGGGTACACTAAAGGATTGAGAAGGAAAGGAGAGTGTTCTGAAATTGGTGGAGAGTTCTAAGGGAAGTATAAGATCATAGATTTGACCTTTGGATAGGGTAGAGAAAGACACCCTAGGAAGACCAAAGAAAGGGTCTTAGTTAGAGCAAGAGTTCTCTTGTGAGCAGAGCTCCCCATCACTTTCCATATGCAAATTTCCTCGATGATTCTTTGATGATCTTAGACAATTTTTTATACTTTAATAAATCCACCCTACAAAAAATCATGAAAAAATCAACAAAATTTTCATTCTTTTATCATCGCTCCTCTAGTCAAAAGACATCATCGATTCGCTAAAAATACATGACTCAAAAATCAAGTAACACTTTGAATATTTTTCCATTGTTTTTAGATCCATATTTCAAGATGAACTTCATTCATTTCAATCTCTTTTTGTGTTTTAGTCCTGATAAATATAAGTCAATTTGAGCTCAAGGACCAATTCTTCAAACATTTAGGTTCAAGATCGAATGTTTGAATTGGAAAAAATGATATGGATCAAAGGTTCAAGTGTCAAGTTTTTGGTTTGATGTGTTGATTGTGTTAATTGGTGTCTGTTTGATGAACTTGCTTGGTTTTGAAATAGTGTCCCCGGTTTGATTTCACAATGATATTGGGCTTAGACAACTTTCAAAATCATGACAAAATCCTTTGATATGCAAAATGCATCTCTGAGGGTTTATTATGACTATGTACAAATTAGTAGCAATGCATTAATATATACAAGGATGATGAAAAGATGCACATGAGAAATGCAACTAGGATTGACTTAACTTAGGATAACTTAGAGACAAATGGCACCTATTTACCAGGTTTTCACCACTCAATTTTATTGCTCTTTTTCTCTTTTATTTACTTTTTTTTCTACCAAGGCACCTATTGCTAGGTTTTCACCACGTAACTATTTCTCTTTTTCTCTTTTTTTTTGTATTTTTCCATTTTTATTTTTTTTGTCTTTTTTTTCAATTTTTTGATATTACCAAGGCACCTATTCTCCATCTTTTTCACCAATATAACCATTTTTTTAGGATCCATATTTCAATCTTTTGGTTTCTTGATCAATTTTCTACAATTTTTTTATTTCTTTAGGAACTCTTTTTCACTATTTTTAATTTCTTCAGGAACTTTTTTTTAGTATTTTTTATTTCTTCGAGAACTTTTTTTTCACTATTTTTGTACTTTTTGGATTTCTGATGTTTTATTGAATTTTCTCAAGATTTATTTCTTTTTTTTTGGATTTCATCATTATCAATTTTTTATGTACAAGGAATGATTATTTTTCATCTAATACACTCTTGTTATATACTCTTTCAATCTGATAAACTTTCATTTGATTAGGTATAAAATCTCTTTAAGTGAATTCTATTAATAGGTTCTTGCAATTCCTCTCAATTACAATCAACTAGTTTGTATGTTCATGTCCCAAAGGAAGATGTAACAACAAAAGGTCCTAGCCAATTTTATTTCCATTTTCCTTTATTTTTATCTATCTTCTTGATTCTTCAAGTTCTCTCTCAATACTAGGTCACCAACTTGAAACTCTCTTGGTTTTATCTTTCTATTGTAGTCCCTTGACATTTTTCATTTTGGTAAACGTTGAGATTTCCATAGGCTTGTTTTTGGTTTTCATAAAGTAACTTAAATTTTTGGATTCTATGAATTATATAGTCTTCGTTTGTCAAAAATCCATGCAAGGAGACTCTTAAGGATGAAATCTCAATTTCTTAGGGTAACACTTTCTCTTCTCCATAAACCAATGAAAAGGGTGTAGCTCTATTGGGTTTTTTTATGCTTGTTTGATATCCCACAATTGCTGAGGGTAACACTACCTCTTCTCCATAAAATAATGAAAAGGGTGTAGCTCTATTGGGTTTTCTTATGCTTGTTTGATATCCCACTATGCTATATTTGATTATACATTTCAATCCATTCTAGAATTATCAAATTTTATGTTTAAGATCTCAAGGATATTTTTGTTTGTAGCTTCTTCTTGTCCATTCCCTTGAGAATAGTAAATGGAAGATGAATGATGAATGACGGTGAATTTCTCACATAATTCATTGATATCCTTATTTTTGAAATGTTTTGCATTATCTATTGTTATGGTGTGAGGAAGGCCATGTCTAGAAATTATGTGGTTCAAGATAAACATTGAAATCTATTTCCTATTATGGTTGGTAAAGACACGACTTCTACCCATTTGGTGAAATAATTCATTATTGTTATAATGAACTTATGACCATTGGATGAATGTGGGTAAATAATCATAATTAAATCTAACCCTCATTGATAGAAAGACCAAGGTGTGGTCATTTTATGTAAATCTTGTGCCAGCACATGAATCAAATTTATGTGATAGTGGCATTTTTGGAAAAATTTGACGAACTAGAAAGCATCCTTCTCTATTGTGGTCCAATAGTATCTCATTATAAGAATTTTCTTAGCTAAGGTTAAACCACTGAAATGTGACCCATAGATTCCTTCATGGATACCTTTTAAAGCTATTTTAAGTTCCTCATCCTCTAGACACCTAAGAATTGTTCCATCAAGACTCTTATGATACAATGTGTTTGAAACAAGGGTATAATGGGAAGCTTGACGTATGAAGTTTCTTCTTTGGTTTCAATATTGGTCCAAGGGTAAGATTTGATATTTTAAATATGTATAAATGGATCCATACCAAGGAGATTCATGTTTGACTAGTAAACAAATGAGGTGGGATTCAAGAAGGTCAAATGCAAGTTTCACCAACTCTTCCACAAAGAACTTGTATCTTGCACTTTGATCTGGTATTTGCAAAAGAGAAGGTTGAGTTTCCATGGAATCTTGTACTTTATTTTTCTCCCTTGGTATTTTCTCTCAATTTATCAAGAAAATGTATTTCTTCAAATCATCTATCATCCTTCTATAGGGCATCCACTTTTCATCTCTTTTTTGTTAGTCATTATTTATTTGATTTATCACAAGCTGAGAATCACTATACACTTGTAGTTCTATCACTTTCCATTCTAGAGCCATTTTTATGCCTATAACAAGTGCTTCATACTCAGATATGTTTTTTGTGCATGGAAAGAGAAGTTTGTAGGACTTGGGAATAGTATATCCTGGAGGTTTAAATCAGAGAATGCCTACCCCTGATCCATATTATGTATAGGATCCATCAAAGTAGAGATTATATGTTTTAGCTTCAATTTTTATTATTTCTACATCAAGGAATTCTACTTGAATTGGTTGATCATCTATTAAAGGAGCCTCCACCAACTGATCAGCTATGACTTGTCTTTTTATTTCTTTTCTATCAACATATTCAATGTCAAATTCACTCAACATCATGACCCATTTATCCAATCTCCCAGTTAGGGCTGATTTGCTTAGTAGATATTTTAAAGCATCAATCTTAGATATGATATGAATCTTATGTTCCAACATGTAGTGACTTAATTTTTGTGAAGATAAAACTATTTCTACGCATGATCTTTCAATGAAACTATAATTTTTCTCAATCTTGATCAAAGTCCTATTGATGTAGTAAATTTCCTTCTCTTACCCATTTTCATCCTCTTGAGCTAACATGACACCTAATGAGTGATCTTTCATTGAAATGTATAATAATAATGGTTTTCCTAGGATAGGAGGTATCAAGATATGTTGATTTTCCAAGTATTTATTCAAAAGTGTAAAGGCATCTTCATATTTACTGTCCCACTTGAAGATTGTGTCCTTGTGGAGTAGTTGAGTAAATGAATGGAATTTTTTGGCTAATTAAGAAATGAATCTTCTTATAGATTGTAGTCATCCCTGAAGGGACCTCATTTGACTTATGTTTCTCAATGTCCCATTTCCATTATTTCCTTCATTTTTGTGAGGTCTACTTCAATACCTTTAGCAGATACTATGTAGCCAAGTTACTTTCCATATTGTAAACCAAATACACACTTTTAAGGATTCAACCTTACTTTGAATTACTCCAACCTTGTAAAGATCTTCTCTATAATTTGAAAGTGTTCTTTCCTTGTATGATATTTATCCAAGATGTCTTCAACATACTCTTCTAGGAACTTTTTCATCATATCATTCAATATGGTAGTCATGTCTCTTTGATAGGTTTCCCTAGCATTTTTGAGACCAAAGGGAATCACATTCCAAAAAGAGGTTCCCCAAGCACATATAAAAGAGGTATTTTCTTGATACTTAGGAGAAATCTTGATTTGATTATATCTACTAAATCCATCCATGAGAGAAAACATAGAATGTCCCGTCATCAAATTACTATTGCATTAATGCTTGGTAGTGGAAAATAATTTTTAGGGCATGCTAGATTGAGATCCATAAAGTATGTGCATACTTTGATTTATTTTTTGGGTTTGGAAATTGGAGCAATGTTGGAAATTCACTTAGCATAAACAGTGGCTCTTATGAAACCAACCTTCAATAACTTCTCTAATTCCTCTTTGACTAGGAATGCAATTTGTGGATGCATTTTCCTTAATTTTTGTTTGACCGGTTTGGATCTTGGCTTAATGTTCAAATAATGCATGATGAGATTTGGATCTATCCCTAACATATCCACATAGTAATATGAAAAATTTACTTGTTTTTCTTTGAAAAATCCAATGATTTCTTCTCTTTCTTCTAGTGTTAATGATGTTGCAAGGTTAATAATCTTTGGCTCTAATTTTATGTCGTTGTTGACATTTTCCATGGGTTCAATCAAAATAGAAGATCTTTCATCATAGTTCTCTGGTAAAGTGTCCAATATCTCTTCCTTTGGTTCCATAGTTGGGTTTTTAGCTTCAGAAACATATTTTATTTTTACTTTTTCTTGGTCTTGTATTGCCACATTGTGGTTTTCACCACTAGACCTTTTGATTTTTTCTTTTTTCTTTTATTTTATTTTGTGACTAAGAGATTGGAAACCTTCCCCCCTTATTTCTCTCTGATAGATTTCTTTTGTAGAAGAGGTTTCAAATGAATTTAGGTATAAGGCCAATGAATTATCAATTGGAAACATGGGTATTTCATTTGGCTCAATTACATCCCAATCAATTAACTTGGGATGCATAATGGGTAAGGAATCATCAGGTAGGTTCAAAATTATAGGATTTAAGGACATGACATCATTAAAGGTTCATGCATTGTATCACTTAAATCTATGACATGTGCTTGTTCAAATTTTTCCATGGAACTTAGATTAAAATTATCCTCACTCGAGTCCTATTTGGTTTCCCGAGGATAAAAATCTTGTGAGTTAAACCTAAGATTAGATTCTCCTAATCTTAGTGATATATATGATTCTTTATTTTTTCTTGGTAACCATGATGGTATATAGGGATCTTTCATGCATTGAGACCCACTTGATTCTTTTCTTGAGTTAGGTTCTTGATTAGAACTTTATCCTTAATTTTAACTTGAAGTTTGGTTTGAACTTGACTCTTGATTAGAACTTTTTCATTTTCTTGAACTAGATATAGGAGCATAGGTATGAATCACATCCACCTCTTTCTCCTAGAAAGAAACTTTAGACAAACAATCCCATTCCCATTTATTATAATCTTCATCACTTTTGGAATTTAATTGTAAATTTTTTTCATAAAACTATGCATGATTATTTTTAGTATATCCTTTCTCTAGGTACCTTAGCCCTAATTTTTCTTTACTCTCTCCAAATTGTTTCTATTGGTTCCAATAAACCTTCATTTTTTCTTCCCAAGGTTCCCTTTCCTTTGTAAGCATTCTTTTGCATGATTTGATATCCTTTTCCATATTGGTGTGTTGGGATACTGATATTTTGAACCATTTCTTCATTTGATATTTGGTTTGAGCTTTATGCATATTCATCTTTATAATACATTTTAAGATCTCATTATCATATTCTTCTCTAAGTGAAGGATTATTATCTCTTACAACCTATTCATTATACTTTTGACAAGGATTAGAACTAGATGGTTTTCCACGAGATCTATGGGAAACCGGTAAATCCATCATTGATAAGGAATATTCTCCCACACCTTTTTTCTTGATGTTGAATGGTTTCCATCTTTTGATAATGCATTTCTTTGGATTCTTCTTTTCCAATTTTAGAGGATTACTTGATGTAGCACCTTCACTATTGTGTGGGACCAATGAATCATTCAAGCGTTTGATATTATTTCAATATTGGAATAGATTTAGATCCTCACTCACCATGATTTCTTGACCCGTGTAAGGAAATTTTTGACATTGATGATATGTCGAAGGCACCATTTGCATTTCATGGATCCATAGACTTCCTAAATAAATTTTATGTGTCAACTTAAGGTCAATAACTTGGCAAACTATTTCCTTTTGGATTGGGCCAACTTGAATGGGAAGAACAACCATTCCTTTTGAAGATCATATCTCATCCATTGGATTCAGTGTGGAAAGGTAAGTACTGAGAGGGCAGGGGTGAATCAGTACTGTAAAACACTTTTAATCTATTTGAACTTTCCTTTCTGACCATTTACGGATTCCTTATCATTTTCATACATCACATAAAAACATATAAATCATTCAACACATAACACAAATATTTTTGTATCGCAAAAATCCTTGTTAGAGGATAAAAATTATGGTAAGGATGACACCCACAATACTTGACTACTGTAGAATAAAGTTTTCTCGATTAGAGATATAATACTTCACTATTTTCGATACCTTACTCTATTAAGAATATCAACCCGGTTAAGATTTTTTAGACTGCTAAGTCTACCTGGCTAAAGGATTTACAAATAAGATCTGCTAGGATCTGCTCGGTTAAGAGACTTTATAATTTTGATTAAACTTTAATAAGTAACACTAAATTTGTATGTGAAACTTGCATCTAACATATGCTAATTAGACTCTATGTGCTCAATATCTCATTACCTCATACTATATACCTTTCACACTATCAATTCAGTACTCGGTATCTCTCAAACTTTATATGTTCTTCACTACTCTATTACTCAGTGGCTTCACTATTTGTCACCTTCTCAGTAATATTCTACATACATGCAATCTTCACTTGCATTCAAATCACCACTTGCACATGCATATAGATCTTCACACTCTGTTCCACTTATGTACAATTCTCGTAGTGGTGCTAGATGTTCTAGAATCTTCTCATCAAGTGGTACTAGCATTGATTATCCTTCCAATGTATATTTCATCCTTAATTATCATTGGATAATCACACCTTGTAATCATGTGTAATAATCATATTTTATCTCCAATGTTCTATAATACAATCTCCTCGAGATTGTAAACTATTTTTTGTACAGTGTCCAGATTCAATGTACTTAGGAATTCTTCTGGTGTCGACCTATATTTCTTGGTAACATGGTTTCCTTAACTCGATAACTATCTTCTCATCTCAATTTTGTGATCAGTATAACTTGGTTCTCGATGCTTGTTACCTATGCTTTCTTTCTCTTTACCAAAATTCTCCATCTTCTTATTACTTTACCGAATGACTTTCTTTTCCTTACCGACATGTATTTTCTTCATTATCGAATGACTTTGACAAACATCATGACTTCCTCATAAATAATGAAAAAAATAAAAAAACTCTTAGGAGTATCAATATCCCCCTTTGGCATTAATTTGGCATGTTTGTTAAAAATTTCAAAGTCAACAATCAAAACTCAAAATTTGTCCTTGACCTTGTCCATTTCTTCATTGGTAAAACTTATTACTCCCCCTAAAGTAATAATATGGTACATATCCAAACTATATACATATTTATACTTTTTATACTTATTCATATCTATATATATTCCTCCTTATGCATCTATTGCCCCCTTTTGGCAAAATCTTAATGTATATTCCTCCTTATTTAACAAAAATGCCAAAATATTAATTTACTACTTATCTGGTGTGGGGATCTTATGAAAAATTATTTTGTACTTATCTTGTGCATCTTTGAGTGATGCCTTCTAGGTTTCCTTCAGCTTCTATAGCACTATTACCTACTCTCTTAGATTTGTTGTAAGAATTACCATACTTTACATAGCACTTACATTTGGCATGCTAACTAGATCTTTAGCTGTTTGTATTTGTCTTTGCAATGATTATATGTTTGGGATCAAAATTATTTGGAGTTATAATAGATCCATCCTAACTTGGCTCTTCTCCTTTCTCAATTCAATTTACACTCCCATCAAGTGCTTTATCCTCTCATAATATTGTGTTATAGATTTAGGCTCTATGGAAATCTTAAATAGTTTCTCAGTGAGCTCTTTTTCCACATTATTGTCTTTTTCTTTATCTCCTTTGTAAAATTAGACATTAAAAGAATCTTTTGAAATACTAAAATAACTAATTTCATTTATTTTTCTAATTCACTTATTATCTCTAAAAGAGTTACCTTGTCTAAATAAACTAATTGAAGAACTTCTTCAATCACCTTTGTCTCCATATCCTTCTTATGAACTCTCAACATATATTCGGTAGTGTCAATGCCTAGCTGGTTAATCTGATTGACAAGTTCTCTCAGCTAACTTTATATGTCTCCTTTTTCATTTATTATTTCCTTAGGGACAATCTCATTCAAAATTATTTTTACTTTTTCCAACACATTTTTTTCTTCTTTTTGGCTAGGAGCTATCTTGAGAAGCTTTCCTTTTCAACAAGTCTCCAAACTTAGAAAGTTCCTTAGGGCTCATAGTTGTTTAATTAACCTTTAGGATAATAATTACTTCATTTATATCAACCTATTTTTCTAATTTCCTTTTCTTTGAATTTCCCTTTTATGTGGATGCCTTCTTTGCATCTGATTGAGTAGACGTCTCTTCAATTTTATCTTCTTTGTTCTCTTGTTTTCCATCTTTCTTCTCTTTTACCTTTTCTTTCTCTTTTTCTTTTTCTTATTGTTGTCCTGTAGTCTCAATAGGGGTGAAATTTTTTTCATAAACTAATTCATCTCCCTCTATCAATTGACTTATTCTCCCTCTTTGACAACAATGCCAAAGAAACATAAACTTTTCAGATCATACCTCATGTATATAGATTTTCCATTGCAATCATAAACATCCTTCACACCTTCAGGATTCACCTAAAGAGTGAAATGTTGCATCAATTAAAGGACTCAATAGAATATCTATCTTTTGATTTGATGCTATTATTTCACTCTTTAGGTGAATCCTAAAGGTGTGAAGGATTTTTATGACGATAATGGAAAATCTATACACATGAGGTATAATCTTATAAGTTTATGTTTCTTTGGCATTGTTGTCAAAGAGGTAGAATAAGTCAATTGATATAGGGATATGAATTAGTATATGTAAAAGAGGGAGAAAAATTAGAATAACAAAAGAGAGAGCTTAATATAGCAGGAAGAATAGTAATTGATGAAAGATTATCATGAAGGAGATGTCTAGTGAAAGAGGGAGAATAGTATATCACGAGGAAGATGACTAAGAGAATTTTGTTGATAGAATCAGAATGGAAAGTGTTACTGATAGAAAGAGAAATAATATAGATGGGAGATCATAAAATAAGAAGTTTCTACTCAGAGGGAGTAGTACAATATATTAATGATAGTGAAGTGTACCATCATCAATTGAACACTGAATTTGTTTGTGTTTCCGTCAATGCCAAAAAGGGAGATTGTTACCATAACTGATAGTAATGTTGAAGATTGATTATCTGATGGATTTGATGATGAAGACCGACCAAGATAAGAGGACTACATGATGATATTAGAAAGGTTAGATCATTTATTATCTTGTCATTGATGTAAAGCAATTGATTTCTGATTTATATTATGTTTCCATATCATTCGGTAATGATATAAGATGAATGAGTTAAGGAGAAGAAGAAATGAGAAGATGAGAATTTGTAGAACTTAAATGGGAAACTGATATAGATTGGATAGTGATTAGATTATGTTGATATAATTTTTTTCTACTTGACATATGATTATGTCAATTCGGTAAAGCATGGAGATGAAGATTTTACAACTTGATAAGATAAGTTTTTTTTACTATCGAGAAGGTAAAGTCACTTGGTAAGGTAAAGATAAAAATATAGGTGACTCAATAAAGGGAAAGGAACTCAAGACACCTAACAAAAAGGAAGGGTTTAGGCAATGAGCAGTTAACCAAAATTCTAAAGAAGGACGTTGAGCAAAGAAAAGATATTAAACAAGGATTGAATCGACATTTAATGATTAGTTATGATGAGATGGATGATCATGATGATGCGGAGAGTTAGTTACAGAGATCTATGGTTATGAAAATTCAAGATGAAGATTTATAGAAAGATCCAAGTGGCAAAAGGGAACAAGTTTCTAGAAAAGTTCAAGTTCCTAGATGAAAAGGAAATGTGTTACCGAGATCTAGATTCAAGGTATAATTAATTGAAAGGTCAAGATTGACTAAAGGAAAATGTAATAGATGAGATAAAGAGGCAAAAATTATCTATATAAAGAATGGTCTTGTATGGACAAATGGATGGAAAACTAAATAGTTGAAGGGTTACTGACTATTGTAGAAAAGAAGGAACAAATAGATTTGATGAAGTGTTGATGCCAAAGGACAATGAAGAATTGAAGTGAAGATTGAAGAGTGAAAAAAGGATCTGATGTGCAAAGCTAGTTGCAAATTTACAAGTTAATTTTATTATTGTTTCTTATTAGCATTTTTTACACAAAAATCTCTTAACAAATTGGACTTAACAGTCTTATTGTAAAATCCTTGGGAAAGGTGACATTCCAAAGAGTATTTTAAACCTTCTAACAAGGCCACTCCTAAGAGGGTGAAGATATTAACATATCGAAGGTAAATCCATTAACCAAATCACACCTAACATTGTGTATTGTAGTCTTTAACCAGATTGGCTCTTAACCGAGTGTACTTCAGAAGAGTAATTTTCTTAGTGGGTGACAATTCCCAAAGTGGTTTTTCCTAAACCTAGGTTTCCATGTTAAATACTGGTGTTACATAATGTGAATGATCTGTGTGAATGATTTATTGATTACTATAGCTTATTTAATATTATCGATAAATAGTGAACTGTATTGTAATTCAACATTCATCATTCATAATCTTTGATGGTAATTTTTCTCTTAGGATCAATTAATTCTTTTGAATATCCTAAAGCTTTCACAAGACTCAAGGTACAAATGTTTAGGCTAGCACCACCATCAATTAAGACTCTTTTGACACAATGTTTATGTATCAATACTTCTATATGCAATGGGATATTTTGGGGATGATTTACAGAAATATCATCTTGCTCAAAAACATATAGGCAATGAGGCTGAATGAGTTGTCCAATCATGTTTTGAAATCTATCGACATTCAATTCATTACGAATGGTAATCTCAACAAGATATTTTTATAATATTTCTTTCTAGGTTGGTAAAAAGTTTAACAACTCTAAGATTGATATTTGTGCTAGTGTCCTTTGGAGTTGGTCTACAAGGTTGTATTGTCTTGGATATGAGGATGATTGAGTAGGTAAAGTGGTTTTAGGGGAAGTACCTTGTAATGTCACCTTTGAATCTTTCCCCCTAGTTACCACATTGGAGGTTTTTTTTTCTTTTTTTTCTTTGACCAAAACGATATCGATGGTATTCTCATATTCCAGCAAAGTATTGATGGTATTATCATAGGTGTAAGAAAATTTACCTTGTCATTATTTCTTTTTTTATTTTGATTGTAATGCAAAGGTTCACCATTCTCATGATTAAAGAAAGGATTTTTTAATGTTCTATGATCATCTTTGTTTGGAGGACTAACCACCTTGATCCTACCATCATCTATCAAGTCTTGAACCACATGTTTCAATCTCATGCACTCATTTGTCTTATGCCCTTTACTACTATGATATTCACAATGATGGCATCATTCCACCATGAAGGATTAACTTATGGTTCATAAGGTCTTGACTCTAATAGAATAAGAATTTTATTAGCAATGAGAGTTTATAGTGCATTTTTTAGGGGTTCATCCAAGGGTGTGAACTTCTTCATTGGTTTGAATTGAAGAAAGGTCTTGGTTTGTTGGCTCCTTGATTATTAAATGAATTGTTATTAAAATGGGTTTTGGTTGTTTGATTAAAAATTTTATTGGACCCACTTGATAAGTTGAAAGACGTTTCTTTAAGGTTATTGGCCTCTACAACCCCATCATTCACCAAGTTTTTATTGGTATTATTTAGCAAAAATCTAGGTTTTTCATTGTTATTATTGGAAACCTTGTTGTTGTTGTTGAAAATATTATTAGTGTTAGAAAAACTCTTATTTTCCTTGTAAAGTCTTATTTCTCCTTTTATCACTAAAAATTCCTCTATTTTTAACCTATTTTCAATGAATTTCTTAAAAGTGGGTGGACATTGGAGTTGTAATCGATAGTTCATCTCCATATTTAGATTGTTCATGAAAATGTTCATTTTCTCCTTGAGTACACTTTTGGGATAATAGGCAAAAACTGCTCTCCATCTTTGTAAGAAGCTTAAGGACTCACCATATCTTTGTTTAGTGTTACATAGATTTAGCATGGTGACTTCATGCTCAATATTGTAGGAATAATGTGTTACAAACTTGGAGGCTAACTCTTGAAATGTCTTTATGACTAGAGATATTATTGAAAACCACTCCATTACTTCCCCTCTAAGGCTTCTAGGGAATAATCTCATTAAATAATATTTGTTTTGCATGATCTCAATACTTAAGGCATAAAATCATTTCAAATGGTATTGTAGGTCATATTTACCCATATACTTGTCATACTTTGGAAAGATCGCATTTGGAGGAAAAGGTACCATGATCAAACTTTTTTCAAAGGAGAACAGGCATATGGCTTCAATTGAAAATTTTTAAGGAGTTGTTTCCTTCTTCATGTTATCAATTTGGGTTTGGAATAGTTTGATTTGTTTGTTCATTATTTTGATTGGATTTTCTTCTTCCCCATCCTTCTTTAATTTTGATGTGTCATAATCATGAGGAATCTTAAATGCTAATCAAGATAAGTTTAAGAAATGTCTTTCTTTATCCCTTTCCAAAAGTTTTTCCATGACTTTGAGGAGCAAGGGATCTTGAGCTTCCTCATCAACCTTCTCTTCAGTTTCTTCTTTGTCTTGATCTCTATGGAAATTTTGATCTTGGTTTTCCTTTCACAGTTTTGATCTTGATCATGGTTATTATTGTTTTTCATCATTGGATCAATTCTTTCTTCAAATAGATTTAGAATATGATCTCTTTTCTCTTCTTCTTATTCAAATGGTGTAAAAGGAGATTGTGGGGTTTCATATTCATATAGGATTTATAGTCTAAGATACGTTCCATATTATTGAAAATATATCTTAATGTGATGGGATCTAGTGAAGACCAGACTTAACAAGAATCAAAATTTTGAGATTTAAACCTTTTGAAGACCAATCCTCTGAATTCCTTCAATAGTCTAAAATTGTTAGGATTTGACCTAGTTTTTTCCTTGAGAAAATAGAACTTTGAAAAGGGTATCAAAAAATATATTCAATTTTGATTGACTAACTCCAAAATGCTCATTGTTTGGAGTTTTTATTCTATACGCAGTGAGACAGACCAAGTATGTGTCACATAAATAGTTATATGTTTTAACTAGAAAAGTTTTACACACTACTCTATTGTTCAAAAGTGTTATTTGATTATTTAAATGTGCCAAAATAATGTTGGTATGTGTCACTTGTAATCTCAAATGCATTGAAAACCTATTTGAATGTGTTGCAGGATTTTTCAAATGCATTATAGGATTTTTCATATGCATCATGGGATATATCAAAAAATGCATCTTTATTATTCTGGTCTCCAATTGATTGATTTTTTTTAAAATCTAGGTTGATTATATTTGAATGGATGTATTCTTCTTGTAAAAATCTATTTTCAACCACAAAAAGCTCAAAAGAAAATTTCTTCTACCCTTAACTCTAAACATAAAAGTCCATGTTTGAGAACATTTACATGGGTCTTTCACGATAAGCCACTTAATGAAATCTTCCTAAGGTCAAATTTGGTGTTTAACATGGCTCTAAAGTTAGGGATTTCTAGAATAATTAAGTGTTTAGTTTGGGTTCCAAAAAAATATATCAAATGAATCATACAAGGAACAAGTAGTCACACATGTGTGATTGAGTCCTATAGCACTATGAGTCTAGGAATTTCATATTTTTTTCCCTCTAATATTTTCAACTTACCTAAGGTCTTTATTTATAGTAGGTCGAATAGGTTAGCTTCACCTTGTTCCCACATTGGGTCATCCCTCTCACTAGCCTCGTTAAGGGATGTTCTCAGGAGGTACGCCCACTAAATCTCTAACATGTTCATATGAAAGAAAGTGTAAAGGGTAAAATGTGGATGAGGTCCTAGAACAATGGTTTGCACATAAAAGAGACCCCAAAACCAATATTTTACACTTATATGAAATTGTATTGATATAGAAAGTAAATGTATATGATTAATATTGAAATGAAGAAATAAAGGTACTTACCTCTAAAAAAGAATCAGTTGAAAACCCTATCAAATGATCTAAAAAATTGTTGATTCCCAAATTAATAAAACTGAAACTGTGAGATCTACAAAACCCAAAAATCTTTTTCTGAGATGAGATCAGGTCGACTTTGACCCTCATAAAAGGTAAAAGGATACATTTTTATTCTGAAGGTTGATTTTGACTTTGTTCATAGATCTCAAAAGTTCATTGAACAGGGTATCCAAATCCGCTCTCAGATCTGAAATTCTGCACCTGTACCTGCAAGAAAAATGGTTTTTTTTGTTGTGGGGGAGGGATTTGCCTTAGTCAAACCCCAATTTAGGAATTAACCTTGAAATTGAATTGAAATTGCATAGATAAACAACGTAAATGGAAAAATTCACCTTGCTTATGTTGAAAACCCTTGTGGAGGATTCGAATCCTTGAATCCACAGGCATGGATGCTCCAAATGAATGTAGAATTGAATGTAGGATGTCTCCAATCAATTGTCTTTAGATCTTCAACACCAATCTTGAATTGATCTTGAATTAGGAAGAGGCTTAAATGGAAATGGATGAATCTTCAACAAGAGAGCTCCATAGAGCTTGAATCCTTCAATGGCTTCTAATGGATCTCCTTGATGAATTGAATTTATGAATGCTTGAAGGATTTCTTGAATGCTTGAATTCACCTGCTTGCACTTGAGAGCTTGAGAGATTGTGAGATGAGATGGAGAAAATGAGAGAGGAAGGCTCCCTTTTATAGTGATCTAGGGCACAAGAGGGGCCTCGTAGAAAACAATAATTAAGGGCCCATGGCACAAAACTCTAGAGAGGTGCACATGGAGAGGAAATTAAATTAAAGTCTTGACACAAAACTCTAGGAGGGGACCACCCTTAATATAGAAATAAAATAATTATTTAAGAGCCTTGTTACAAAATTTGAGGTAAGGCCAACCCCAAAGTTAATTTGATCATTAGGCACAAAACTCAAGAAAGGCTAATCTCCAATAATAAATTAAGAATCCTATACAAATCTTGAGAAAGGTCCACATCAAATATTAATTTGAGAATTCAACACTTAATCCGAGAAATAATGGCCCCGAAGAGGGAAAAGATAAGATTTTGATGAAATCCCACAACCAGAGGCTAACCCCGAGGATCCTAGACCCTAGGGTCAAGGATGAGCTCAAATCTGACCAGG
This sequence comes from Chamaecyparis obtusa, assembly GCA_027943335.1. NCBI lineage: Eukaryota > Viridiplantae > Streptophyta > Pinopsida > Cupressales > Cupressaceae > Chamaecyparis > Chamaecyparis obtusa. The sequence continues at coordinate 2,066,505 of BSBK01008899.1, read as the reverse complement.
TCATGGTTGAGGTCAATCTTGACTAGGTTAGGGTCGAGGTTGACTTTGACTCCATAAGGTCAACTTTGACTTAGTGGTCAAAAACCTTACGATCCTAACCCAGAATGCTAGAAAAATGCTAGGAAGAAGTGGAAAATGGGGTAGAACAGGGGAAAAAGCTAGATGCAAGTCAAATATCCATTCAAGGCATTCAACATGACCCCAAACCACTTACTCCAAGGGCTAAATGCTCTTATCATGGAAGTGCTTCCATTTTAAGATGATACAGAAAGAAATCAAAATGAGAGCAAGTCAAGGAGTTTGATTCACCAAAAGGTGAAGTGCATATCCCTATTTCTTCAAAACATAAACATATTTAACATTTCTCTTTCCCAAGAATTTAAATCTAGGGGGACTAGAGTACATTGAATTTTTTATTCACCAATAGGTGAAGAGCATATACCTAGTGCTTTCATCCACAAACAATAAGGCTTCGCTTAGGTGTTTTCTTAATTTATTAGCTTATTGTCCTCTCAAATTTTACATGTCTAGGAGTTTGATTCACCAAAAAAGGTGAAGAGGATATCCCTAATGCCTCACTTAAGATTCTAATTTCTTCTAATTAGGCGATATTTTGAATATAGTGCCTCAATTTAATAAATTACAATAGGTTTTAGGGTTACCTTATTTGAAGCTAGGAAAGATGAGGTGCATTCTGAGATTTTTTTAATTTTTACATTCATCACTCACCTATTGGTGATTATTACATCTCCTAAGCCTCCTTCTTTCATACGTTAGTCCAATAGATATCAAGGAAAAGTGAGTAAATTCTTCAAATTCAATTAACTTTGTAAATTATTTTTCCAAAATGATCACAATATCAATTAAGGAGAGAAGATCCAATTGAGGGAAATGTATTTAGATTTATAAGAAATAATAATTTTCTCATATATATCATATTCTTTAACTTATTCACTCATATCCTAAAGTAAATTTGCAAAATGAATTTTCTTTTTAAATTTAGAGAACTTCCTCTTCTCCTTTTTCTTGAAGTAATCCACGGATCTAGAAATAGGCTTCTACACTTTCTTATGCTCTGTCATAAAAAAAATTAGAGTTATAATTATTAAATTGACAAAATTTAAACTATGATCATTGACAATACTACGGACTATAAAAGAACTTCATATCTGCTACTGCATTTGACTACACATTGCATAAAATTTTAAATGTGTTATCTGTTTACTACTATGTGTTATAAGAATGGTTGAAAATAAATATGTGCTAAAATAGAATACAAATGCATCACAAAGTTGTTCAACATGTACTAAAAGAATAATAGACTGAGAATAGACGGTTCTACAAATACATCATAATATTGTGTAAATGTGTCAATATTTTATGTATACACATCATTTAAAGATGCATATGCATCAAAAAACCTTCTGTATGCATCATTTAACCTATCATAGGCACTCATGTACCTACAATTGTCAACTTTATAAAGAAAAACACCTCAATTTCATCAAAAATAAGTCGAATCCATTAGTATGAGGCATTTTCCCCAAGGTAGGTACCATTTTGTATGGTAGAAAAAGTATATTCATGAAATATTAACTCAATATATCAATTTGAATGAATTTAAAGATCTAACATGCTAAACAATTCAAATTGAATAATCAGAACCATATCATGTCTTTCTAATTATAAAAGATAATTAAATGATCTCAACTTAGAATCCATTATGGAAACTCCTAGAATGAGAATTAAAAAGATAAGATGAATTATGATGCAAATTTACCTTATCATGCTCAATTATTCTCAAAATTAAACTAAAATGTTCAATTAAGATGACTACTCCAATGAATTCAAAATACTATGCAAAGGTCTAAACAATTTCACTATAGTAAGAATGCACTAATATAATGGATGATTTACTCTAATAATGCCCTCTATTTGAAGGATTCCTAAAATTAGGAAGGTGAGTTATATGTGAGCTAGGTTGACCCATGGTTAGAGGTGAGCTGAGTAAATAGTTTCAAATGTTGGGAAAAATAGATAAGAATGGATGGTCAAGATAAAAAAGGAAATATGAATGGTGGAGATAGAAAAGAATCTTGAGTGATCCATGTGTGTTTTAAATACTCTCACCTCATTGGTTGAATTTATTTTTTCCATATGTGGTTGGTGAGAATAACAGGATTTATTAATTTATTTAACTGATTTAATTAGACATGTCTCCTATTTGAATGGGTTGGATTAGATAATTTATATTAAACTATACAAATAAATTGCATAATTATTTGATCTTTTGATTTAATTAATCCTATTGGATTTGATTTTCAATTAATTCTTGATTTGATCCTCAATTTATTTCTTTGATTTTGCTTGACCATTTTAGGTGTACACAATATGTACAATAGTTTCTCAATAATACAACACCACATGAAGTGATTTGAGGCAACAAGATGAGATTATTTTCAAGGAGTTATTCCAAAATTGATTCGTAAGATTGTCCTAAAGGAGTAAATGATCTATCCAATGGACATTGAGATGTGCTTGTGTTGACAAAAGAGATTTGAGTTTCAAGATCATGATGATCTAATTGTCCACTATCATGTGATGGGGATTGTTGAGATAGGACTAACTCCTCTTGATTGGCTTGATCAAAGATTGGATATTCTTGATATTGTGAAATAAATTCTTGGTCAAAGATTGGATTGACATTAACAGGTTCTTAATCGAAGATAGGATATTCATGAAGTTGATCCTAATCAAATATGAGATTGTGAAATACAATTTTTGTTTAAGAAGATGAAGATATAGATGACTCATGATCATAGAGAAAAGGAAAAATTGATCTTAATGAAGACTTGTTGGATGATGGATCATTTTCTTCTTCCATGTCTTAGATTTTTTATTGTGAAGATTTAATTTTATTTGTGATGGCTTCTATGAGAATCTCTTCTTCTTTATTGTCATGATTATGATATATAAACCATTTTTTTTAGTCATGATGTAATTGTCTTGATGTTATTGTTTAGGTGATTGAGAAGGTGTGATATCTTTAAGATAAGGTAATTCCCTATGTAAGAAATCTTTGTCAAGTTTGAATGTCCGAGTAATTGAGAAATTTGAGAACTAGTTTTAATATCTGATGTAATCAAATTGAATTTATCTAAGGATAAAATATCTAATAAGGAAAGATGAGTCCTTATGATGATGACCTTGTTGATTAATTTTTTTAACTTTGGTTTTAGGAAAGGATCTATTATCCTTTGATGACAACCATCAGAAAATCAAGGCCAATGATGTTTAACCAATTCAACCTTGATGTGATGATTTTGAAACCTATTTTATGTGAACATTTTTTCTTGACAATTTGAGATTTTATGAATTTGAACTCTTTCTTGATTCGAATAGGTAGATTTTCCTCATCATATTTGTATGCACTGCAGAAATGTCTGTATGAACTATTTGATTATTTGTACCTATTTTTCAAATGTTAATAAGAGTTACAAAATTTTGCATTGGCGTTACAGTAATTGTTAAAAAATGCTCCCTCAATGTTTTGGTCACAAATTTTCCAATTTTTAAATGTTTTAAGTTGATTTTAAGATATTACTGGATGTATTATGTTTCTAAATATGAACCTTCAATCATAGTAACCACAAAAACACTTTTATTTACCCTCAAATCCTAATCACAAAGAGTATGTTCAAGATCATTTCCATAGGAATTTTCACAATAAACCATTCCAAGAAAGCTACCTAAGGTCAATTATTTCTATTAACATGGCTCTAGAAGATAGGATTTTCTATATTAAAAAAGTTTTTAGTAAGGGTTAAAAATAAAAATAATAATAGAATCATAGAAGGAACATGTATTCATGCAATCATGATTGAGGCCTATAGCCCTATGAGTCCAAGCATTTGATATTTTTTCCCTCCAATTTTTTCAACTTAAACAAGGTCTTTACTTAGAGTGGGTGGAATAGGTTGGCTTCACCTTGTTTCCATATTGGGTTATCCCTCTCACTATCCTTTCTAAATCATGTTCTTAGGAGACAAGCCCACTAAAGTTCTAGCATGTTCATATAAAGAAAGAAATTGAAATGAAAGAAAGTCTAGGAGTTTGATTCACCAAAAGGTGAAGAGAATGTCCCTATTTCTTAACTTTGAAACAATGTTTAACATTGTTCTTTTCCAAGCCTTTTTAACCTAAGGGGGCTAGAGCATGTTTGGAGTTTTTATTAACAAAAAATTGAAGAGCATATACCTAATGCTTTTCTTCCACAAATAGAAGGCTCCAATTAGGTGTTTGATCCATTTCCTAGCTTATCTTCATCTCAAATTTAGCATGTCTAGGAGTTTGTTTCACCAAAAGGTGAAGAGCATATCCCAAATGCCTCACTTAAGATTCCAATTTTCTATTTTAATTAGGATACATTTTGAATGGAAGGCCACAATTTAAGAAAGTACAATATAGGGATTTAGGCTTACCTCACTCGAAGCTAGAAAATGTTAGGCGCACTTTTGAGGTTTTAATTTTGCATTTTTCACTTATGTAAGAAATTTATCCAACTCCTTAGCATCCTCCTTCCACAAATGTTAGTTAAAAACACTCCAAGCCAAAGTGAAGGAAAATGGAAAGCTTAATCCAATTTTCTCTAAGATATATAAATTTAGTTCAATTTTAAGGGGAAAAGATCCAATTCAATGAAACATATTTAGTTTTGTGTACTTAAATAACTCTCCAAAGACCTTTCATAAGCTTCTACTTCCTTTTTAGAATCTTCTAGGACATTATTAAAATGAATCCTATTTTCATACCTTAGTCTTTTCTTAGCTTCCCTTTCGTTATTTTGAATTCAAATTTCAAGAAACTATACATTTTTATGCTTTGTCATCTACAAAACAACAAGACATTACCATAAGATTTGTAGAATTTTAACTTTGAATAGTAACTATACTATGTGCTATAAAAAGTCTCACATGCTTTACTATAACTACTTTTAAGCATCACCAAAAGATTTAAATGCATTATTTAAATGCAATTTAATACGTGCTAAAAGTATTAGTAAATGTAAAAAAAATACATCCTTTAGGTGTCAAAATAAATAAAGATAGAGAATAGAAGGATCTTAGTAGGCATTAGAATATTTGGTAAATGTTTCAAACTTTTTCATGCACGCGGCATTTAAAGTTGAATGTGTATCAAAAAACCTTCTGTATGCATCATTTAATTTGTAAGAAGCACTCATGTACCTACAATTGTCATATCTACAAAACAAAACACCTCAATTTCATCAAATGTCAGTCAAATACATTAGTATGAGGCCTCTACTCTATGATGGGTATCATTTTGTGTATAATAAATACCTTCGTAGGATTATTTCATCAATGAAATCAACTCAATTGCAAGAAATACAATAATTTAGACAAATTGAATTGCAATAATGGAAATAATCATCCTATGGATCCCTATCTAGAAAGATAAAGTATTTCTCTTAGATATAGCATTCATTAGTGACAATTCTAGAATGAGAAAATTAAGATCTATGATGCATTCATCCCTACTCTAGCTCAATTATGCTCAAATTCTTCATTATGGTCACTACTCAAATTGCTATGAAAACCTAGACCAAATTCACTATTGTAATGATGCACTAAGATAATGGATGATTTACTCATTGAAGCCCTTCTATTTAAAGGATTTCCAAAATTATGAAGATGAGTTAGATTGACTCTTGATTATATGAGAGTTAAGTTAGTGGTTTCAAATATTGGGACAAAGAGACAAATCAAATGATCAAGATTGAAAATCCATTGGTTGGTAGAAATAGAAAATGCTATGTGTGGTCCATGTACTCCAAATAATCTTACCTCATTGGTTGAATGAGTTTTTGTTTATATGTCATTGGTGAGAATTATTTGATTTATTAATTGATTTAATTAATTGATTTATCGATGTTTCCCATTGGAGTGGGTTGGATTTAATTTGATTTAACTATACAATTGATTGATTAAAATTAATTGCATAGTCATTTCATCCTTTTAATTTAATTAATCTCTTGGTTTTTATTTTCAATTAATTTCATTGTTTTGATCATCTCTTGTTTTCTTTGACTTTTCTTGACTAATTTTTCGTGTATAAAATTACATTTATTCTTTTGGGGTTGGGAGGGAACTTGAGATGCTCATTCTAAAATAGATGAGGGTAGGATCCTTGTCATACATGGTATCCTTCTTGTCCTCATTGAAATTGGATGGAATTATCTTAGAATGGGAGGATTTTCTATTACTAGTCTAGCATTTTAAGGTCATGATGATTGAGATACTAGGGGTTGGTTCTATAGGGGAACCCATGTCAATTTCTACTCTTGGTGGGATAGCATATGCTAGGGTTTCGATGGAGAGGTTGATAGTTTCCCTTGATCAGTGGAAGAGAGGATATTTTATACCTTATGCATTTTTCTCCCAATCCTACATGATTCCTAGTCCTAAAGCACCCTCCAGTGGATTCACCTTCCTCTTGGAGGATTTTCCTCCCTTCACTCGTTCCTTTCTTTTCTCATATTTCTATGAAGTGGCATTTTTTCATGTCATTACTCGGAAACCTTTTGGGAGATGGATGTTAATCACCACAAAACTATGAGAAATGATGTCTATAGTGAGGTCCTATATGCTTAAATATGTTTGATTTGTCCTAGTTTATTATGAGGATCCAATCTTATCTATCCCTTAAACCTTATAGGTTAGGTCCAATATCTCTTTGTTTTCATTAAAATATGTTGGGATCATCTAGATTTCAAAACCTTACATGTATTGGGAAATCATTTAGAAATAGAAATATCTATGATCAAAATCATAATGCATATCTACCTAGGAGTCTTCTACATGTGGTACGTGCGTATTGAAAGTTCCTAGGAGAATCTTATTTATCTTCCCCCAGGGTCATAAGGACTCCTCATGAAGTCAAACTCCCATAGGCTCAATATTTACAACTCAAATTATCTCCTTTTCTCTAGCAATAGAATAGTTATAATTATTGAGGCTAACTGAGAATCTAATACTAGACTTATGTTTTGCAACCATGAGTGCCTATGCCTCCAAGATCTCTCTCCAAAATTCTAAAAGAAAAAATTTATCTGTACAATTTCATGGAAGAAGGAAGGGCTTCCCTAAAAAAATAAGCTATTCTCAAATATGTACAAGTTCAAAACTTGATGAACTAGTATCCCCACTATCCCACCAAGTCCATCACCTCTTTGGGGAGATAAAATCCCATATGCCTAGTCAACCTATAGATGCTTTGAAAAATAAGCACATTATTAATGTGGGAAAAATTATCTATGTACTAAAAAAAAATGCAACTATAGATACAACTCCCATGGGATGACATTGTGTTTTGCATCCCCACAGGTCCTATTGGTCTAAAAGTGTTCATGCCTAGTCTTTAATCTTTCCACAAGATAGACTACATATGATGTCATGTAAAAATGTGATCTTCCATCATGATTGATGAAGAGATACTTATGGAGCTTGTTGGAAATTATTATGCCCAGTAAAACTACATAGACCTACTACAAATTCCTTCTATAAAGGATAACTGTATCTGATTTCCCAAAGATTTGAAAAAGTATTTAAATTAAGGCCTAAATGGGTAGAATGAAGTCGTAGTGCACAATTTGGTCAAACATTTTAGTTCTATCCTTCTAAGGGTGAACAATACAATTTTCATTTAGGAACCTTTTTTTTTTCTATTTCCTTCACCAAGTACTATTGTAGTGCCCTAAATTCATTTATAACAATGGGATCTTCCTATAAAGTGATATCGAGGATATCTCCCACCCCATATGGACTAAAGTTAGAGACCACCTTGCCTTATGTAATAACACATACTCATGTGACCTCTGCATAATGATTGTAAACTGTGATCTAGAAAATTATAGAAATTTGAAATATTGTAGGGAGATAGTGATGGGTAGGATCCCAAACTCATGTTGTAGTAGGAGCTAGATGCTATAACCTACAATTGACTCTTCTATATTAGAACTAGTAGTTCCTTCTCTAGAGGCCTCAGCACTTAGTGAGAGCCTGTATAGCTTCCAAATTGATATCCCTTCAATGCCAATATTTGTGATATGTTGAATCTCACTCTCTAGAATGACGACCCTTATTTTTTCTTTGTGTATATACTTCATGGTGGTCAAAGTCTTATCAATCTATTGCTTGGCCTTAGTCTTTTGGCCTAGTGGAGCTGATATCGTCAGGTCTTAGTTGGTATCAAGTTATCAAGATGAAGAAATCATTGTATCTTCCTATATTCTACAAGGAGAAATGAGGACCTTATTTTTTACCTTATTCATTATTAGTACCACCTCAGGAATCATCATATATGAACATCCTAGGGCTGGTCTATTTTGAAGGTGAGAGATGATTGAAAACGGATCCTGTAGACACAAAGTTTGGAGGCACCACTTGGTTAAGACTTTTGATTAATGGAAGGAAGGATTGGGAAATGGGGATTATATATCTATGTAGGTCTATCCTGTGGTGAGACAGGGTAGGATGAGGACTAGAGTCTAGAAGCCAAAAGTTTGATTCTTTCTAAGTGATGAATACTACTACATGAATCACACTTTTTCCCCAAGGGTTGGTTCACATGCATGAGATCTTAAAAAAGGAAAACCTGAGAATTTGATCTTGGGCCTATGAAAAATTGAAGGATTAACTTCAAGGTGAACTATGTTGGAACCCTAAATTTTTTAAAATTTAGAGGACTATAAATTAGAAAACTAAGAGAAAACCTTTGAAAATGCCCTCTCTGAGTCTCATAATAAATAAGTGAGCTCCCTATTCCATCATCTTCACCCCTCATAAAGATATATGTACATTCATATTTAGCTCACCAAAGTAAAAATTGATTAGTATTTGAGATATCAAAATTTATGGTTCTACATAGTTCCTTACTAAAAGTTGTCCTGCGTGAGAAATTTAGGAATGAATATTTCTCCGCCTATGATCTTTCAAGGAAAAAAACCAATGATTCCTCACAATTTTATATATAATAATATATCCCCATACCCATATTCTAAACCCTGACACCTTATTCAGTATTTTTCCCAAGCCTAATCTATTTACAATTTATTTAGTTTATTCCTCACAAATTAGAAAGTTTGTCAAAATAGCATTCTATTGAAATTAATACTTCTTATCCTATCAAATCCCATACCAAACTAATTGATCCCTACCATTTTATATACTATAAATTAATAAATAATTTGTATGTAAAAATTTTAAGTCTCGACAATCCATTTGATATTTTTCCCATGCTAAAAACAAATGCAATTTATGCAAACCATTTATTGATACAATGTCAAAATTGGTTAAAAGGCCTACTTTGAAAATTTATTTCTCACGAATGAATGAGTTTAAAGTTAGGCTAATTGGTCCTATCAATTCCTTATATGTGCACCTACTCCTATGGAATATTACAAGACCTCATGATCTAATTTGATGCTCTTTCAAATTTAAAACCATAAGTAGTTTTATAAGGTTTTTTCTCATTTCATTCTAGAAAATAGTTGGAAGCCATCTTTTACAGTGAATATTTTACACCTCAAGACAACTTTTTTAGAATTGGTTTTTGGCACATATTCTTGGATTACATGTTTGCATGGTTGCCATATTTGGTGACCTATGGAGGAAATTTGACAAGTTTCCCAAACCTATTTTAGATGCAACAAATTTAGTTTGGCTACTTCCACAAAGACAAAAAATTCATATTCAAATCATGTCAAATCTTATGTTATGATCTAGTATGCATTCAGTTGAAAGATAGAGTGTGGACATACGTCACAAAGGGAACCCAACATGTGTTGAAGAAAGAAAATTCTTTGGAGAAAAATATGTGAAAAATACAAAGAGGTTTGAATCATTTATTTTTAAATGATTTAAAATAAAATATATATCATCACTTTGACAAAGTAATTTTGAATTTATAAAAGGATTATTTAATAAGTGGGCCCCTTTTATTTTTAATAAGTTAATATGACATTGCTTTAATTCTGCTACACAAAAAGTAAGCAAGAAATTTTTATTATATAATTTTAAAAGATTTAAATTTATTAATTGGGGGATGCGTATGAAAAAAACAAAAATTTATTTATATGTGTTGTGTCTATCAACATGGAGCCTATTTTGATTTCATATGGTAATACAAAGGTCTCTTATGGTTGAAGTTGTTGGAGGGACAATGGTAAAATCTTATCTAATATATAATTATCGGTAAAGGATTAAACGAATTCATGAGGCTCTATAGAGTTTAAGGAAATAAGTAGTCATTGGGAGGACATCAATCATCAACAATAAAAACTGAAACTCTCTCTGGATTCTAGTGTCTCTCAAATTAAAATAAAATGGATAAAGATAGAATTGTTTCCTCAAATAAATATGGTCTCATAGATCATCATGTCAGTAGACCTTGCACAAAAATAATTATACATATTCATAAAACACAAATTTAGGAAGAATATTTGAGAAAGATTATCAAATATCAAATCACATGAGAAGTTTGACTACTAGGATTACCAATGTAAGAAGAACAAGAGAAAGTAGTTGAACATAAAGAGGAAAAAATATGTTGGTAAAAGATATTTTTGATTAATTCAATAGGGATAGGGCCCTAATCCCATAACAAAAAAAAGAAACACTAAGAAGAAACATTGGAATCCCTAATCAAGGCCATTACAACTGAGAGAAAATGATGTAGGAGCATCCTATAGTAGTTGGTAATCATGCATGTTGGTGTGTTATGTTGGAGTGCTTTTGCCTTTTTCTTAGAGTACTCAGTTGGTGAAGTGTTACTCGGTTGTAGTGTTGACCAAGGGGCTTGGTCATTGAAGGGGCTCGGTCACTGAAGGAACTCTGTAAAAAATTTTGCACTCAACAGGAACTTGTGCTTGGCGATGCTTGTTGTACTCAATCGATGTTCTTTCTCGGTGATGCCTAGCTTGCTTAGTTATTTTGCTAACGCTCGGTAGTTTGGCTTACTGACTAGAGTTCTTGGAGATTTGGTTGGTCAAATTGATGTATTTAACATGGGTAGCTTATGTTGTATTCTCCTATGTGGATCTAGAGGCCGACATGGATAATTAATTATTTGTAAGGATGTTTGAGAGCTGACTTGTATTGAATTTAATAATTATTTGTTTTAGGAGTCAACTTGGGTTTAGAGTTTATTTCTTTCTTCCAGCTGACTTGTGGTTGAAGAATTGTATTTAAGGAAGGTTTGGGTAGTTGTTTAGTGAGTCAAAAAGAGAGGAGGGAATGGGATCCTATGAGATTTTGGAGATCAGATTGTTGGTTTGATATTTATAATAATAGATCTAGTGAGTTGAATACTTGGAGACAAGGATATTTCTTAGTGTCTTGCGAGATCAAGTTTAGATCTGCCTTAGTGTTTCTATCATTTGTTGATGTACCATAGAGCTAGAGTAGCTAGGGGATTTTAGAATTACTATTGTAATTGTTTGTATTTTGCCCTAACTCGGAAGACCTTAAAGTCGAGCATGTTGAATGAAAATAATATTAGAGAATCTTCTTTGTTATGTTTCCATTGTATTGTTGTTGTTTGTGTAAGGTTTGGACTATCCATTCTTGAATTTTTTGTCTCCCACTACATCAAGTGGTATTAGAGATTGAAGTTCTTGAGTGTGTGGATAGATCGTCAAAGTTGAGGTAGTTTTCACCAGGACCTTGGATTGGTGATTTGTTGGCTTGGGTTTACGAAGATCTTTGGAGATGCCTCCGAGAAGATTAGACCCTAGGGTGATTGGAGATCTCTATGATGTTGTAGATTCAAATATTTCTAACAAGATCAGACCAGATGTTAGATCTAAGATGGAGTTGATGAAGAATGACATGATCACTGAGATCATGAGGACTATTGTTGGTATGCTAAGGAATCTTGGTACTGATGATGGATATGAGGAAGCTACTGAAGAATTTGAAGCTGTTGGATCTAGTGGAGATTATAAAATCAATCAAAGGGATAGATCTAGTGATGACAAGAATAGTAGGTTGCAAAGATCTGGAGCTTAGATAAGTACTAGCTATCAAATGGAGTTTTCTAACTTCTCTGGTACTTTGAGACCTGAGGATTTGATTGACTAGATTGGTGAGTTAGAAGACTTCTTTGAGCTTTAAGAAATTGAAGATCCTCTTAGTGTGAGTGAATAGGTGGAAATAGTATTCACCCTAAAATGTATGGGGGGAATATGAGATCTACTTCTAAATTCAAATTCCCAAAGGAAAAATCTAAATTGATCAACCAAAAGGTTAATGCACAATTGAATCAATCTATGGAGAATATGAAAGAGGAAGAAAACCTTATATTTCCCTATAAAGAAAATGTTCTTGAAATTTGAAATAAATGAAAAGCAAATACTAACCTCAAAATAGGGCAGATCTGGAAAATTTTGATTTTTTATGTCTGTGTGCACTTTCAAGCAATTTTGTAACCTACTTCAGACTAGAAATGCCGAGATGAAGAAAACAAAGAAAAATTTTATCTTTCCGACAATAGGTAGTCTTTGACCCTGATAAAAGGTCAAAGACTACTTTAATATTTTGAAGGTCATCCTTGACTTTATTCACAAATCTTGAAAGTTCACCGAAAAGGGTATCCAAATCTAAGCTCATATCTGTAGTTTTGCACCTGTACCTACAAGAAAAAGAGGGTTTTTGTTGTTTGTATGGGGGGTTTGCCTTGTTCAAACCCCAATTTAGGAATTAAACTTGAAATTGAATTGAAATTTTATTATGCATAAACAAAGTCAATGAAACAATTCACCTTGCTTATGTTGAAGTCCTTGTAGAGGATTTGAATCCTCAAATCCACAAGTAGGGATGCTTGAATAGATGTAGAATGAATGTAGGATGTCTCAAATCAATGGCATTTGATCTTCAACACCAATCTTTTATGTATCTTTGCATATGAGGAAGCTTCGATGAATGTGGAAGGATGGATCTTCAAGGGGGTTCCAAAGAGATTGAATCCTTCAATGTCTAACAATGGATCTCCTTGATGAGTGAATGCTTGAAAACTTGAATTCTCAAAAGCTTTCTTGAATGCTTGAAAGCTTTCTTGCACTTGAGAGCTTGATTTCAAAAGTGATGTGAATAATGGATGTGAAAATGAGAGAGGAAGGCCCCCTTTTATAGTGAACTAGGGCACAATCTTCTAGAGGGTCCACCTTGGAGAATTAAATCCCAATTAGGTCCTAACCTTTAGAAATATACCTAAATTAAATGAAATTAAGGATTTACCATCCTGAAACCCGAAATGGCCAACCCAGAGGTGGGAAAAAGAATCTTTCCAAAACCCAATATCTAGAAATCAGAAAATCCTAAAATTTAAAATCTGGGTCAAGGATGAGGTAGACCCCACCCTAGGTCAAGGTCAAGGTCATCCCTAACCTAGGTCAGGGTTGAGGTCATCTTTGACCCTCAAGGTCATCTTTGACCTTGAGGTCAAAAACCTCAGGACCTCAATCCAGAGTGTTAAAAAATGTAGAAATAAAGTGGAAAATAGGTGCAAAGAGAAGCAGAACGGGGGGAGAAAGCCAAATACATGCAAAGACCTAATCAAGGTCCTTAACATGACCCCAGACCACTTACTCAGAGGGATAAATGCTCTTATCATGGAAGTGCTTCCATTTTAAGACAATACAGTGAGGTTGCCAAAGATAAAGTTGAAAGGACATGTTTCTCTTTGGTGGAAAGAACTACAGAGGAATAGAGAAGATGAAGGTTAAATGAAGATCAATCAATGGAGGTTGATGGTGGAAAATTTGAAATCTAAGTTCATACATGGTGACTATGAACTTGCATTTTGTAAGAAATTATAGAACTTGAAGCAGAAATAATTGACTATGGAAGACTATACTGAGGAGTTCTATAAGTTAACTATTCGGTCTGGACACAAAGATCTCAGTAAGGAAAAGGTAGCTTGGTATGTGAATGACTTGAGATTCAATATTTAGGATGAGATTGGTATGTTGAAGATTGATTTGGTTTAGGATGCTTATAAGTATGCTCTGAAGGGAGAAGACAACATGGTAATTCCCAAGTGAAGTAAAAACAAGATAACTCAGTGAACGATAAACTGACTACTGAAGATGAACCAAAACCTATTGAGTTGAGGAAGAGGAAAGGTAAGGTTTCCTTTAGGGTTACTTGTTTTCATTGTGGTGAAGAAGGAAATCAATTATTTGAATATTCCCAGAAGATTGGTAATCGAAGAACTATTGTGGTAAATGAGAACCTTGTTAGAAGAACATTGCTTGATACAAAGGTGGAACCTTGTCAAATGAGTAACTTGTTTAGAACTCAGTGTAATTAGAAGAACATTGCTCGATACAAAGGTGGAACCTTGTCAAATGAGTAACTTGTTTAGAACTCGGTGCAATTATGGAGGTAAACTATGTAATGTGATTATGGATAGTGGTAGTAATGATAACCTTGCAGCTAAGGAGATGGTTCATAAACTTGGTTTGAAGAGAGGGAGACATCCTTTTCCTTATAGGATTGGTTGGTTGCAAGATGTTCATGCTTTGGAAGTGAGCGAGAAATATCTTGTTGATTTTCAGATTAGCCAGTATAAGGATCAAGTATTGTGTGATATTGTGGATATGAGTAGTTGTCACATATTTCTCGGTAGACCTTGGTAGTATGATTATAGGGTTGTGCATGGTTGTGTCAAGAATGTATTTACTGTTGAGAAGAGTGGAATTTTTCCCTGATGCCTTTGTTGGATACGACACTCGATAGGAGGAACCTAAGTTTTGGGAGCCTAGTTGAGTTGAAGAATTTTGAAAGGATTGGAGATCAGTATGGAGAATAAACCTATGGATTATTGAGGAAAGACTTGAAAGTCGGAGAAAGAAGAAGTGAAAGAGTGTGCAAGTTGAAGACTTAGGGGACATGTATGTGAAGATCTAGTTTAGGATTTATGTGTTGAATCTTGTAAGATGTTCTTATATCCTTTGAGAACATCTTTTCACACCTGGGGTGTCTAATGCAGGAGCATCCTAGGGTAGTTGGTAATCATGGATGTTGGTGTGTTATGTTGGAGTGCTTTGGCCTTGTTGTTAGATTACTCAATTGGTGAAGTGTTACTTGGTTGTAGGGTTGACCAAGGGCCTCAGTCATTGAAGGGGCTCGGTCACTAAAGGAACTTGATAAAACTTTTGGCACTCAAAAAGAACCTATTCTCAGTAATGCTTGTGGTGCTCGGTCAATGTGCTTTCTTGATGATGCCTAGCTTACTTGGTTGTTTTGCTAATGCTTGATAGTTTGGCTTACCGACTGGAGTTCTTGGAGATTTGGTTGGTTGAATTGATGTATTTAATGTGGGTAGATTATGTTGTATTCTGCTTTGTGGATCTAGAGGCTGACATGGAGAATTAATTATTTGTAAGGCTATTTGAGAGCTGACTTGTATTGCATTTAATAATTGTCTATTTTATGAGCTGACTTGGGTTTAGATTTTATTTCTTTCTTCCAGCTGACTTGTGGTAGAAGAAGTGTATTTAAGGAAGGTTTGGGTAGTTTTTTAGGGATTTAGAAAGAGAGGATGGAAAGGGATCCTACGAGATCTTGGATATCAGATTGTTGGTATGATATTTGTAATAGCAGAGCTAGTGGTTTTTATACTTTGAGACAAGGAGATTTTTTAGTTGTTTGTGAGCTCAAGTTTAAATGTGCCTATGTATTTCTACTAGTTATTGATGTACCATAGAGCTGGACTAGCTAGGGGATTGCATAATTACTGTTGCAAGTGTTTGTATTTGGCCCTAACCCGGAAGGCCTTACAGCTGAACATGTTGAATGAAAATACTATTAAAGAATCTTCTTTGTTGTGTTTCTACTGTATTTTTTTTGTTAGTGTAAGGTTTGGACTATCCATTCTTGGATTTTTGTCTCGGCCTACATGAGCTGACCAAAAAACCCCACCCACAAAATTAATCAAAAACCAAAATAGTCACCTTCAAAGAGGTCCTAATGCTACTATTTCTAACCATAATACTAGCATAGTTTATCATCATGAGACAACTTAAAGAGTTAATGTATCTCCTGCTACTACAACAACTACAAAAAAATAACTTTGAAATGTTCCAATAGTTCAATAGACAAAAAACTATGTTGTGATAACCAAAAAAGGAAACTTAAGTTTAAACCTATCATATAACCTAAATAGGACACCAAAACTAAAAGAAAAATAAAATACCAAAATTAAATTTCATTATCCCTAAAAATTATATCCTAGACTTTAGAAAGACACTTGAAAAGGATTTTCTAATCTTCATTGTCCTCATCATATTGTTCTTCCTCACTAGTCTAGCTTTCTTTCCTCTTCTTCACTACTTTCTTCATTCTTTTCTTCCGAGTGAAAATTCCAAATAGAGTCATCTTCATAACCCCATCAACCACCTTACATAGAGAGAAAATAGAATCATTGAATTGATCTCTATTATGCACTAGAAAAGTAGAAAATGCTTCAAGAGAAGCAATTTTTTTTATAATTCATTTATTTGACTTTGGATATTATAGGAAACACTTTTCTCTTCCAGAATAGCCTAGAAGGTGGTATGTTCTCTAGGGGACCATTACCAATATGGATGGGGGAAAAAAATGATAGTTTCATCATATCCTCTAGCTCATTCAAGTTCATATTTTTCTCCACTAATCTTTCTTTTTCCTCTTCCTTGAGCCCTTCAACCTCAACAACATAATCCTCATCTTTGTTATTTTCATTAGACACTTCTTCCTCTTTTGGCTCATACTCCATGTTTGTCTCAGGAGCCACTTCCTCCTTAATCTATTAACCCATATATTCCTTAATGCAAAGAGGGGAAAACATCCTTTCCCCCATACTTCCTTCATACTTTGGTTCCTCCATTTTTTCATTTTCCTCATTCTTATTGTCTTCATTATCAATGTCAATAAAAGGGCTCATCCTTTTCACCATTTTGTCTGTATTTATGGACTTTCAAGAGGTGGATTTAGTGGGGTAAGCTTTCCTTTTCTATGGATTAATATCAATCAAGATATCTTCAAGTGGTATTTCCTCATTAGGAGGTTTAGTGGTTTTAATGTTCTTCTTCCCAGAAGGGTTGGCCTTTTTCCCACTAGGGTTAGGTTTATCAATGAGGGGGTTAGTTTT
This sequence comes from Chamaecyparis obtusa, assembly GCA_027943335.1. Taxonomy (NCBI): domain Eukaryota; kingdom Viridiplantae; phylum Streptophyta; class Pinopsida; order Cupressales; family Cupressaceae; genus Chamaecyparis; species Chamaecyparis obtusa. Next base: position 2,049,294 of record BSBK01008899.1, on the reverse strand, counting down.
TAGAAGCTTGATTTTAACTATGCCTTTGGATAGATTCACAATGTGGCTTTGTTCATATTGAGGATAAAATAGAAGGATACTAAACTAAATGGGGATTTATCAAATTCACATTGATAAAGGGCATAAATCAAGCCATGGTGGAGCATTGGGGAAGCACCTTTGATAGTGTTACTAGTAAGGAAGGAGTATAAAATGAAGAGCATATTAATCCTATGTCCATTTCTAAATGATTGAAGATAGGAGAGTGATACCCATAGAAGGAATTTTACCAACCTTCTAGAGTGAATTATTTCATAACAAAGAAGAAAACAAGAGCATGTTGAGGGGGCAGAGAGAACCTATCATACACATTATTATTTTTTGCAACCACCAATATCTCCTCTCTTTTTTTAAAATGCCCTTCATGTAGAACTTATAGTGACTAGAAATCTTCCTTTCAACTCTGTCACCTTTTCATTTTAGCCCCATAGCTTTCGCTATCAGCTTAGGGGTCACGTCAAATTTGATGCTTCCAATAGAAATATTTCCTTGGTGCTAGAAATTAGAAAACTATATGGATAGAGTAGTGTTATAACCCTTCATTGCATAGAAATAAGGAATAAAATTGCCTCTGCTAAAAATATCCCAAAGCTCACTATTCTATGATATTATAATTTTAACCTCATAGAAATCCAACTACTGATTAGTGGACATAAAAGGCCTTCCCTTTCCAAACTCTATGAAAAACAAAAAAAAAACCTTTTTTCTTCTTCTTTCTAGAATGGTAGTTAATTTTCTCGAACACTAAATGTATTTTTCTTTGGAAATAACAAAGAGGCTTGATATCATACCCCCAAAAATTATGACATGACATTTATGATTTCTATGAAATATTTTGAAATGATCCTTCATAACTTTGACAAAGCAACTCCCTTTATGTCAATCTCTACTCAAGTAATGGGATAAAATCCACTCACAAAATCATTAATGATCTAATTATTATTTTGATCACCACAAATATTCTTTTTTTTTAAAAGTAAGAGGCCATAGCTAGAAAATTTTATTATATTAATTAATATAAATACAACTTTGTTCAATGCAAGCACTGGTAGGAAAGAAAAGAGTTAAGAAAACCTCCAGTCTAGCCTATGACTTTCCACTGCGAAACACAGTGGATATCCCTTTATTAGAAATTTGGTATATTTTCAAGAAGAACCTTAAGATCCTAAGAGAAAATTTTTACATTAAAACATAATCTTGCCAACATCCTACATAGGAGTAGTTCTTTCTATACATACATAATGGCCTTTTTCATCCAACCCAACATTTTGGGTATTAAGAGGTTTTCATTTATCTTTACAATATAAAAATTTTCTTAGTTTACATAGTAAATGTTTCTTTCACTAAAGTCGTGTGTGTGATAAAACTTTAAACTTTTCCTTCTTCTTTAAGTACCTGTAAACAATTAAGAACCACCTTTCCTAGATACATAGAGATAGTCATCGAATATAAAGAACAATTATCCCTTGATATTCAAAATTAAATAAACTAGAAAAATGTCAAACATAGAATAGTAATTAAGAGAGAGGATGATACTCTTCATACCTATTATCCTCTACATGTCCTTTTGAACTTGAATGGAAAGTAACCCCCTAAGATTTATCCTCTTATTATCCAAAACCAAATCCATTTATAATACAAGATATAAGCATCAGCTTGAATTCCAAATGAAAACCAAAATTCTAATCATAAATAAGGAGGATACTAAGCCACCAGTCAGAGATTCAGATTAAACATAGATTCAACCTTTAATGCTTTAAATGGGAATTACTAGAGTTTGAGCACAAAGTAAATTGAAAACTATATATATATATATATATATATATATATATATATTCTTCTTTTTGAGGAAATTATAACAAGAGAGGAAATATACAGGGCAGAATAGTAATAACCCCAATGCCAAACTAGAGCTTCAAGCCTTTACTTCTAGTCAAAGCCCTCATTTAGGCATAATAATAATTCAGCACAAAATTACATACAAAGAACACCATAAAATAACCATACAACAATGAAACAGGAATCCATAGAAGCAAGAACCCCACCTTGGGTGTTGAAAATGATGAAAGAGAGAATAGAAGCCTAATAAAGCTCAAAAAAAAAAAAAAAGTTAATATCTACCTGTAGACACCTAAAAAATCCTTTAGAAAATAAAGTATTTTTATTTTCTGAAAAATTCCTGATGACATCATCATTTATTAATTAATTATTTATTTAATTAATTAATTTATTTTTATGTCATTAAATCCCTTTTTCTTAATTAAAAATATTTAATTAAGAAATCCCTCCCAAAAATGTTTAAATCTTATTTAAACATTAATCCCCTATTTATTAATTATTTTAATTAATAAATTGACCAAAAATCCCCCAAAAAAATAATTAATTTATTTTTTGACCAAAAGTTGGCCTTTTTTCCTAAAACCACTAACCTCTTCCAAAATCTTCTAAAACCCTCTTTAATTACGATTAAAGGCTAATCCCATCATTTTCTAACCCTAACCCCAACTCAAAATATTTAATTAAGATTAAATATTTAATCCTTATGTTTATTAAATTTATTTTAATAAATTTTCTCAAACTTAAACCCATGGAAATAAATAAATCTTTATCTATTTCCTAAAAATCCTTATTTATCCTAAGGAAGTGCTAGACTCTTCTAGAAAGTCCTAATCCTAATCCTAATCCTAATCACCTCCCTAACCTTGTCACATTCCCTAACCAAGATTAGCCAACTCCTAAACTTTAACCAAAGTCAACAAACTTCTAGAGGCTTCTCTTACATACATTTATGATGCATTTAAAGCCTCCTTATCCCTCTTACATGCATTTATGATGCATTTAAAGCCTCCTTATCCCTCTTACATGCATTTATGATGCATTTAAGAAGCCCCTCACCCCTTTCTTACACCCTTTGACCTTAGGCACATTTCCAAAATTGTGCACATTCCTCCCATCTTTCAACCCAATGCCCTTGTGACACTTGTCACAAGGAGGTGGCCTTGAACTAGCACAATCCATGTGCTCCCCTTTGAATGAATCTTGGCCTCTCTTAAGGATTTTGATCCTAGCCACTCATTCATCCTCCCAAAAGTCTATAAATAGTCCTCATTTCCAAGAGCAAAACATCCATTCACCTTTCATTTTATGCATTGTTATCATGTCCATTTAGCTCTAGACTTAGCATAAGCAATACTAATTGTTAGTTTCTTTTTATCATCTTCAAACTTTCTTAAAGAACATCATAGCTTAGCAATAATAGATTAATATAGTTTCTTTCATTGTTTAGCATAGCATATAGCATCATATCACACCTATATTTGGTCTAAAATCAATCTTAGTATGCATTAGAATATGCTCCAAGTGCTTAGAGAGCACACCCACATCCCTCTAATTGAAGCGAATCAAACATTTGCTCTATAGCACTTGTTTTTTTAGCAACAATCTTGAGGTGGCTTTGGTTTTGTTTTCATGTCTTATGCTATTTTTTTTAGTTCATGAACATGTTAGATTAGTCTAATGTTTGAATGTTTCAGCCTTTCAAGACAGGTAACAGGTTCAAAATCATAGTCTACATTCTGGCACGCCCGGTGGGACCCACTTCACGGGTTCTTTGCAAACATTCTGATAGATTTTGGAGTGTTTTCAGATTTTTCAAGCTTATAGGTGGATGGAGCTCTTCAAATTCTTCTTCCTCTTCTTGTCTATATTCTTCTATTCCATCTACTTCTTCTTCTTCTAGCAAGGTCATGGCCATTTTTTTTCAAAAAAAATCCATAAGGAAGCAAAATCATACAAACCTTGTTTTAGTGCTTAAAATGAACCCCCAAATCATTCTTAAATGCATTAAGAACTAAAATTTGCAAAATTTATTCTAACAAACAAGAAAAAATCAATCAAAACATTTGCATCCTTGCAACATCAAGGTTTTAAATGCATTCATGCAAAGTAGGAACATTTTATGATTTGGGAGCATAAAAAGAACATCAAGTTTGCATTGGAAAGCTAAGTGGTCCCTAATCAATTAAAAAATCATCCTAAATGGTCCTAAATCAAAATTAAAAAGCATCAAAGAGGGCTAAAAAAGAACTTCATTTGCAATGTCTTCAAAGTTTTGTTAAAAATCTCAAAGCAAACTAGGAACAAAATCATCAAAAAGCTTTGCTAAAACTTTTCAAATTTGGTTCCTAAACTTTCCTAAAGGTTTCAAAATTTTCCTAAATCAGTCCTAAAGCTTTGTTATTGATGTGAACGAGTCTCTTATTGCAAAATCTTGAATGCCTTTTAAAATTCATGCATCAAACTAAATCTAGGCAACTTTGTTTTTAAGTCTAAAATGGACCAAACCAAATCTTGAATGAAACTAAAGGAATGAAGCTAAGTCCTAAGTGTCATTGTCAATTTGAAAATCAAACCAAATCTCGAATGCACTAAAAGGAACGAACAACTCTATTCCCTCTCTTGTTTCAGATTTCAAAGAAAGTAAATGAACACAATCTTGAATGATCTAAGGATAAAAAACACATTTTCAAAGTTCCTAAATCAACTCGCAAATATCAATCTTGAATGCCCAAAAGGAAAGAACTTGCAAACGCTCAAATCATTTACGTTTTTGAGGAAAAGAACAAATCAAAATCTAAACACGTGTGTCTTCATTTTTCAAAGTTCAGACAAACTTAATCAAATTGGAAAAATGAACAAACTTGCTTGATGTGCATCTAGGAGCTTTCATTTTCTGTAAATCCTTGTTAAAGTAAGCAACATAGAACATTTGGACTCAGACAAGTTCACTTGTTCTACTTTTAGTGAGGCCTGTCTGGGGAGAAAAGTGCTTCCTCCTCGGAGAACGACCTCAAATCGGTATCCCCCCCGGCCGGTATATAAATAAAGTGAAGGCAAAAAGTACTCACTTACATCTCCTAATCACCGGGCGTCTTATGCCAAATACAAATGTCTGGGGAAAGGTAAATGTTCCTCCCCTAGCGTTGTTGGCTAGGCTCTTAAGTGAGTCACAGGCGGTCAGCATAACCGGGTATGGAGACTCCACGGAACTATTAAAAACTTGATAAAATAGAGGCTACCCTATCTACATCTGAAAGTATCAAAATCCTTGTGCAAGGACCGATTCCAAGGGGTTTACCGGGTCGCCTCAAGATTACTCACCATTTGTATTCCCTTCTGGGGGATACCAAGCTGTGGGCAAGCGATTTTGATACTCACCTTCCTTAGGTAGATCTGTTTGAAGTGCTTGACAGTCAAAGACTCCATGAAAACACTTGTTGAAACATACACTTTCAAAGCTTTATCAGAGTCAGTCATCCTGTTTGTATCCCGCAAGGTTGCTTTGCCCTTTGCGGAGATTGCCTTGTCAGAAGTCTTTTTAATTTATCTTTTGCCACTTGAGAAAATCAAACCAATCAACAAAATTGATATTCAGGAAATCTTGCAGAAATCAGATATCCAAAGAGCCTTTTGTTCTCAAACCTATTAGAATTTTCCAAAGATATGCCCAATTTGATCAAACATCCAAAAGCCAAGTTGCCTAAATCCAAAGATTATCAAGAGAAGAAAGTTGCAGAGAGGAACCTTAAAAGCCATCAATCCTTTGTCCAAGCAACCCAAGCAGAAGAAAAATATCAAGAAAGACTTGATAATATTGGCTATAATGGAAGAGTCAAACAGTTTGCCTACCATTTCTGAGTAAACCATCGCTACATCAACCTTGAAAGAGAAGATTAGCTGGATTCATAACATGTCCATTCTACCTTCAGATCTCACAATCTTATCTCGGCAGTCCATCATCCTAGCTTCATCCTAGTTTCATCCTTGCATCATCACCAAACCTTAGTTACATCCTAGAAATCCTTCTTAGTTGCATGCACCATCATCCTCCTAGCAGCGTCATAGATCATCCATCCCAGTCGCATCTGCATCATCCTCTTAGAAAGAGCATTGTTCCATTATCCTCCACCATCTTTTCATCAGCAATCCACCATCAGAATCCCATATCCTTCATCCAAATCCAGCATCCATCATCTAAATCAGAACCCACCATCTTTTGTACCAAAATCCAGAGATCCAAAATCCACAAACACTTAGTGTTCAAAACCTTTGAGTTGTTTCCATCCCTTATTCTAAATCAAAAAGTATCCCCTTTTTGACAGAGCATTGTCTAAAGGAAATCCAACTTGTCCTTGCACAGCCTCATCATCTCGAGCAAGAGATTGGCTTGTATTGATAAGCATCCAGTTAACCAAAGATCATCAGTCTATCCTAGGTTGGCCCAAGTCCTATCACTGATCCTCCATCAGGGAAAAATAACAACTCATTATTGACACTTAGTAATCTTCCACCAGCATCCCACCAATCGTCCACCCAATCTTGACCCAAATCAGAGCATCCCACCAATCCTCCATCATCACCAAGATTTTTTACCAATTTGCCACCATCTCCCACCAATCTTCCACCATCCTTGATCCAAATCCGAGCAGTTCATCCATCCTTGCATTGCATTCTAGAAAGTCATCATCTTTAGAAGTTCATCAACTTTGCATCCATCAACATCTTTTAGCCAAACATCTTGCATCCATTTAGCACTTGCATCTCCATGCCTATTGAGACCAGATCTCGGAAAAGAAGAAGCATGAATCCTTATCCACCAACAACCTCATCCGATCCCAACCTTTTCACCAATGCCATGATGACCTACAATCCCCAGATCCAAGCCAGTAACCCATGTGAAGATCCAAACATCCCTTCATCCCCGTTGGCAATCCAGGCATTTGCAAGTCCTCCAGAAAGCCCACCAGCGACCAATGCCCTTGTACCACAACATCAGCAAAGCACGTTTTCCCACTATCTACCAGAAAGTACCTCCATCCCACCATCTATCTATCCACGCATCCCCATCAATACTATCCAAGTTCCAGCACAAGCATATTCTCTGTTTGTCCAATCATTCCCCGATCCTATCATGCAAACACCCCAAGAGCTTTCCACCATTCCCCTTTTCTTGCAAGAAAGCCTCGCCAGTCCCGCAACACAAGCTGCAGTGCCATCTGCTCCATCTCCTACCCCTTTTGCTTCATCATCTGCTATGGCTGCCCAAGCCCAAATCCAACGCTTAACCCAAAGTCAGCTTCCACCTCTCACGCAAGCTTTTACACCAAAAGCTTCGCCACCATCCGCAAGTCAAGCAATGCCTTTCACCATCAAAGGAGCACCGTCACCCTTCACCCCCCAAGCACCCATACCTTCTTCTTTGGGGTTAGCGCAATTGCTTCCCATTCCAACCTCATCTTTCTCTTGGGTGTTTCCTTCATTTTCCTCCTCACAAGCATCCGCTCAACCACAACCTCAACAAGCTCCTTTCTCTCAACCATCATTCGTGTCCCAAGCTCCCGTTGCTCCTACCATTCCATCATCCGCTGCAGTGCACCCTAACACAAGCTCTCAGTGGGGCCTTACACAAGAAGAAATGAAGGCATGGGGGATCCCATCTCAATCCCCTACATCTATGGTTGCAAGTCAACAAACCGCCTTCGCCCAAGCAGCACAGCAGCAACTACCCCAACTACCGCCGGCTTCAAGCTATTCATCCCAAATCCCAAATACCTTCCAGCAAGTTCCACCACCTCAACAGCCAACTTTCCCTAGCTATCTTACCCCATCACCCTTTGCTTCTAGCTTCCCCACATCTGTTCCACCTCTAAGTAACGCAGGCATGCACCCAGCTTATATCAGCCAAACCCAAAGCCAACCTCAGTAACTACCACCATCATAACCACAAGCAGCATCATTCCAACAGCCTCCCCCACAGCAACCACATGTCCCCTTTCAGCAAACACCCATCATTCCTCAACAATAGCAAGTCCCTTGCTATCAGCCCCAGCAACAAATCCCTATCATCCCCCAGCAACAACAAGTTCCCACCCATCAGTTACAACAACAAGTTCCAAATGTCCAATATCAGCAAGTAGTCCCACAACAACTGTCAGTTCAACAAGAGCAAGCAGCCCAACAACATCAAGCGGTTCCATATCATCCCCCTATGCCACACCAGCAATATCCCCAGCAACCATTGCCCCAAAATCAGTTCCAACCCATTTATCCATAGCAAGCGCCATATCCAGTTCCACAGCTTCCATCACAAGCAGAAGTCCCAGTTCCCTCGCCACTCAATGCTGAGTGGAAAGCAATGAAAAATGCTCTAAAGGAGCTACAAAGTGGAACAGAGAATAAAACATACAAGTTCGAAGAGGTGTGCTCATATCCCTTCGATCGGTCCATAGCAACTATCCCTTTCCCCAAGCATTTGAGATGCCCAAGTTTGACAAGTATCAGAGGAAAGGAGATCCAGTAAACCATATCAAAGAGTTCTACATGGCGTGCCAAGAAGTAGCTTACAGTGATAACTATCTCCTGCGCCTGTTTCCCAAAAGCTTGGGAGGAACTGCTGTTGAGTGGTTTTACAAAATACCACATGGGACAATAAAAACCTTTGCTGAACTCTCTGAGAAGTTCATCACACACTATGCCCATAATGTGGAGAATGAGTTGTCCTTGCTAGACCTATGCAACTCAAAGCAGAAAGACGGAGAAAGCCTTGCATAATACTTGCAAAGATGGCAGAATCTTACAACCAGGTTATCATATCAGCCGCCAGAGAAGCATCTAACAAAGATCTTCATTGATAACCTGCATCCAAAGCTATCCCATCACATGCGAATGAACTGTCTCCAGACATACCAAGACATCAAGAGCAAAGGCATAGGCATCGAGAAAGCTCTCCTAGACGAAGGCACTATTCGTCACTTCAAGGATGATTCCAAGAACAAACCCAACAATGATAAATCCCGTTACTGGAATCGTAACAAGAATGTTGTTACAGATGGAGGCACTGACACTAAGAATGTACAATTCGTTGTGGCTAGTCCTACACCAGCTCAAACATACCAACCACCACAAGCACCCATCTATCAGCAACCACCAGCTCCCGCATATCAAGCACCTATTTATCAGCAGCCTCCTCAAGCTCATTAACCACCTGTGCAATAGTATCGGCAGCAATACCAACAGCAACAGCCAGCACGTCAAGGCAATCCTATTAACGTAGTTAACGTTGCCCCAAGGCAGAACAAGCCCAACAATCAGAACAATCCAAAGAGGACTTTCACACCTTTGGGTGAGCCTCTGGATCAGATCTTTTATCGGCTAGCCAAGGAAAATATGATCACATATCCGCCCATCCCACAAAAGGATGACAACGCACCAAAGTCTGATTGGTATAAAGAACATGAATACTGTGATTACCATCGTGTGAAAGGACACACTACCCTGAAGTGTATGAGACTCAAGAACTATATCCAAGATCTCATTGATCAAAAAGAGATTCAAGTAGATACACCTGCTCAAGCCTCACCAAATGCCAATTTACAAATATATCAAAATGTGTTCCCTCAACACAATACCGGGAAGAATCAAGCCAACACCAATCAGCCCCAAAATCATGGCAAAGGCAAGCAAGAAGATCACACAGCGGCCTACATCAACTATGACAAGTATGTCAGATGCATAACTCAAGTTGAGCCCATCCAAGATGAGCCCACCATTAATACCATCCACGTTAGAGGGCCAGATCAACAATGTGCTGCAACTACCCGCAGTAGTAGGATAACTATTGCCGGTGCTCCTCCGAGATCAGCTGCTCCTCCAAGGCCAACATCTACTGCATCCACAGCACAGTCTAACACTAGGCCAGCATCAAATGCATGCACAACACAGCATAATGCACCAAGTGCACAATACAATATCATAGAGCATCTTGGGAACATGCCAGCCCAAATATCTATCTTGGATTTGCTCCGCACATCACCCATCCATTAGGAGATCCTGGACAAAGCTCTAAAACAAGGCCATGTCCCCATGGACATTAACACAACTCAGTTTGAAATTCTTGTGGGACACCTATCAGCAGCATGTGCCTTATCCTTCAAAGAATCTGATATACTAGATGTCGCTCCTGACCATACTCTTCCTCTCCGCATTGCCGTCATGGTCAGAGACTTTGCCATCAAACGGGTCTTAATAGATAATGGCTCAGCTCTAAACTTATGTACTTTAAAATTCATTCAGCAGATTGGGTTCACCCAGGCCGATATAGCACATGAAGTGATCACTATCAAAGCCTATGATAACTTGGAGCGTACCTCAGAAGGTACCATTACTTTGCCCATTCAGCTGGGCCCAGCAACACAAGATACTATCTGCCATGTTGTTGATCTTGACCTACCATTTAATATCCTCCTAAGCCGACCGTGGATTCATTCCATTAAGGCTGTACCATCTACTTACCATCAGTGCATCAAATTTCTGCATCAAGGCACTGAGGTTACCATCCATGCTGACCCCCAACCCTTCACATACTGTCGTGCGATGGAAGCATCATTCCCTCACTCCACTCATTGTCCTGGAACTGACATTGGTACTTCTATTGCCAGCTCATCCCGATCCCATTGCGATCCAGAAACCATTCTCACCTCCACCCTCTCTTCCGTCAAGATCAATAACCAAGGTTGTGGTGAATATAGCCTACATGATGCATTTGTCGTAGGGGCCCTTCCGCTTGATCCACATACTCAAGGGCGCCCAGATCACCAAAGCAAGCCTATTGAAGAGCATCATGAAATCAAGAAAATTAGATCTATGACTTTTGAATCCCATGGCAACATAAACAGCAAAGAGATGGAGCCAGATATCAACAGATGGTTGTACAAAGATCCCCCATCCCGTGACATGCAACTTCTTGAGTACTTCAAAGAGAAATATCCAATCCCATACAAGAATGTCACAGAACAATATAACTATCAGGGCGGTGGTCTAGGACCACAAGAAGATGGAAATTTGTTTCCTATCACACCATCACAAAATCTTGAACATCGAGGACTTGGCTTTAATATCCCTCGCCTGCCCAAACAAGAGCCCAATACCGCAACTGAGGGCACCAACATGACTAGCGTTAACTTCTCGAATAGCCAGGATGACCTCGTGGAAATCAAAGACATCCCCGAAGAGAAAGACATCCCATCCTACGATGATATCTTTGCCGACGACACCCTCCTGGGGACTTCTGTCCTCCAACAACTATCCATCAACCTCATAGACCTTCCCCTCACACACCCTGAACTCATAACTTGGGACCAACCAAGTATCGCACACATCGACGAGTTCCAAAGCGCACAAGCACTCCTAGAATTCATGGGGGCATCAGATCCAGTAGTCAACCAGGATCCAACATCGACATCTGTTTATACGCTTCACCCAAAAGGATATTTTGGGGAAGAGGCAAGCTTTAGTCGCAAAAATGATAAAGCAAAAGAACATCATGAGTCTTTATGTGAAAACCCTTCTGGGGCACATTCTGATTCCAAAATAGTAAAAACAAAGGGCGTATCTTCTAGCGAAAACCTGGCAATTCAGGCGCTAGAAGATGAAGCCTTGCCTCTTCCCCCTATCCAAGATTATAGACCAGAGTAGTCACCGATCATCATAGAGGAAACCAAGCCAATCAACTTGGGAACAGAAGAATGTCCAAGGATCACCTACATTGCAGTCAACCTAACAGAAGGAGAAGAAATGGCTCTTAGCACCTTGCTCAAGGAATCAGTTATCAACTTTGCATGGTCATACGCCCACATGCCTGGGCTTGATCCAAACCTTGTTGTTCATCATCTATCAGTAGATCCAAACGTCAAGCCAGTGAAGCAGAAGCTAAGGAAAATGCATCCAAAGGTAGCATTACTAGTTAAAGCAGAGCTTGAGAAGCTCCTTCAAGCAAAAATCATCAGAGCAATCGACTACTCAGAATGGATCTCTAACATGGTGCCAGTCACAAAGCCTTCTGGTGACATCAGAATCTGTACTGATTTTAGGGACTTGAACAAGGCATGCCCTAAGGATGATTTCCCATTGCCAAACATAGACATGCTTGTAGACCTCATAGCGGGTCACGAAATGCTATCACTCATGGATGGCTTTTCCGGCTACAACCAGATTCATATAGCAGAAGCAGATCAACATAAAATAGCATTCACAACCCCATGGGGTACCTTCTGCTACAATATGATGCCCTTTGGGCTAAAGAATGCAGGAGCAACATATCAGCGAGCAATGACAGTGATCTTCCATGACATGATCCACAAGATCCTTGAAGACTATGTGGATGATATCCTTGCAAAATCCAAAACAAGGGATGAACACCTCAACATCTTAGAGCGTGTGTTTGATCATCTGAATCATTATGGCTTAAAGCTTAATCCAAAGAAATGTGTCTTTGGTGTTACATCTGGAAAGCTCCTAGGTTTCATAGTATCGCGACGAGGCATAGAGATAGACCCCAAGAAGGTCAAAGCAATAACAGAGATGCCTCCACCAAGAACACTCAAACAGCTCAGAAGCCTACAAGGAAAGCTTCAATCAGTGCGTCGGTTCATTTCTTAGTTAGCAGACAAGTGCCAACCTTTTATGCATCTCCTATGCAAAGACACAAGCTTCAAATGGGATCCCATATGGCAAAGAAGCTTTGATAAGCTCAAGGAGTATCTTGCCAATTCTCCAATCCTAGTACCACCAATTCCAGGACGCCCTCTCATACTCTACATCTCTGCAACCACTAGAGCACTGGGGGCACTCTTAGCTCAGCATGATGATGACAACAAGGAGAAAGCCATCTATTACATCAGTCGCACTCTTGTCAGATATGAGCTTAATTATTCACCTATGGAAAAAGCATGCCTTGCAGTGGTCTTTACCACTCAAAAGCTTAGACATTACATGCTCAGTCACATAATCAAGCTCATTTCAAAGGTGGACCCCCTCAAATATCTACTATCAAAGACAACTCTCACAGGCCGTATGGCAAAATGGGTCATGATACTCAGTGAGTTTGACATCCAGTATATTGATCGCAAAGCAATCAAAGGGCAAGTCATTGCCGATCAACTAGCAGAAGCACCACTGGTGGATGCCTATCCACTAATCATGGAATTCCCTGATGAGTACTTATGCATGATTGAAGAGCAGCCCATGTGGAAACTATACTTTGATGGCTCCTACACATCACATGGATCAGGGGCAGGAATCCTATTCGTCACACCTCAAGGTGACTACATCCCAAAATCATTCAAATTGGGATTCCCATGTACCAACAACATTGCAGAATATGAGGCACTCATCTTAGGTCTCAAAATAGCCATTCAGTGGAATATCATAGAATTACAAGTATTTGGAGATTCACAGCTGATTATCAAACAAGTCCTAGATGAATATCAGACAAAGGATGACAAGTTGCTACCTTACAAAGAGCTGGTGGACAAACTGCAAGAGCATTTCCTACATCTACAGTTCACACAGATCCCAAGACTTCAGAACAAAGCAGCGGATGCAATGGCAACCATTGGATCCTTGTTAGAAATCCCACGCGACGCATCACAGTATGAATTCCTAGTCGAGCAGCTACGTACACCAGCTTATGAGAACGTTGATGCAGAAATGGTATGTGTCTTGGTTGGTCCTCAATCCCCATGGTACCACGACATCCATGCATATCTAAAAAATGGTATCATATCTCCCCATCTCACCAATAACCAATGCCAAAACCTTATTCGCAGAGCTTCCCGCTACACTCTTGTAGCCAACACCTTATATCGTCGCGGGTATCACAATCTCCTATCTAGATGTTTAGATTCAAACGAGGCCATCCTGGCCTTACAAGAAGTTCACGCTGGAATTTGCGGTGCCCACATGAGTGGCATGGTTCTAGCAAGGCAGCTACTTAGAGTTGGATATTATTGGCCAACAATGGAACATGATGCATGTGAATTTGTCAAGAAATGTCTCCCATGTCAACAGCATGCCAATTTGATACATGCACCAGCACAGGATCTACAGCCTATTGCACCACCATGGCCTTTTTCATGTTGGGGCCTCGACCTCGTTGGCTTGATCACCCCCCTCTCTTTAGATGGACACAAGTATATCATAACAGCCACAGAGTACTTTACCAAATGGGTTGAAGCGATTCCGCTCACCCTAACTACTGGCATCCAAATATCCAAGTTCATCCTTTACCACATCATCTGCCACTTCGGCATACCATCTACCATTTTCACAGACCATGGCACACCTTTTAAAAACCAGCATGTGGATGATTTGTGTGCTAGACTCCACATCCATCACCGTTTCTCCAGTCCATATTTCCCTCAAGGAAATGGCCAAGCTGAGGCAACCAACAAAACTCTTTTGAAAATCCTCAAGAAGGTTGTCAATGATTCTGGTCGTGACTGGCACCTCCAAATCAATCCTGCCCTTTGGGCCTACCGCACTTCCTATCGCACTCCCACAGGCACCACCCCATATTCCCTTGTATATGGTGCTAAAGCCATTCTGCCGATCGAGGTCAAGCTCCCATCATTGCGAGTCTCCATGAAGAACTATACAACTGATGAAGACTATCGTGTGGCCCGGCTCACACAGCTAGATCTGCTAGATGAAAAGAGACGGCAAGCCTACGATCACCTGGTTGCATACCAGAATCGACTCAAAAGGAGTTATAACAAGAAGGTCCATCCTAGACAGTTCCAAGTCGGTGACATGGTTCTCAAAGAAAATCAAAAGGTCCAAGCAAATCGTGAAAAGAAAGGTAAGTTTGAGCCTACTTGGCTGGGCCCCTATGTGGTCACCTCATGCTTCGGCTCCGGAGCTTATCAGCTATCTACACCAGAAGGAGAGCCTTTGAATGATCTAATCAACATCATACATCTGAAGAGGTTCTATGCCTGAACCAGATCCTACATATTCAAAAAATTCATAAAAATTGGAAAAAGCAGCAAAAAGTCAAAAAAATCAAAAAAAGCAAAAAAAGCAAAAAAAAGGAAAAAAGGAAAAAAGAAAAGAAAAAATCATCCAATGGTGAAAACTTGGCAATTCAGGCACCTTGGACAAGTATGTTGGTGAAAACTTGGCACTCAGGCACCATACATAGTGGACCGAGTCATTATCTATCAAATTCCCATCCCCCATCCCACCATCTCAGTCCTTTTTCTCCCATTTCCATCCCCATCCACCATCCCCTAGCATTCCTTTTTCCATCAACCTTCAGCAACACCACAATCCCTCTTGCACATATCTTGTACCATATCTTGCATATATCTTGTACTCTATCCTGTATAGCGAGATCTTCCTATCCCCAATCTTGAGCTTTTGTACATATCCATTGTATATCTTTTCCCGTCCGTTGTACATCAGTCCTTGTCAGTCCTGCAGCAGCATTTTGATCAGCACACTTTGTCCTACCCAGCCTTGTACTTCAACAACCTCAATTGTCGACTATTCTTGATCACCGTGATTATTCTTTGACTTCATCATTTGCCAGCGAACAACACCACTCATTCTCTCATCAATCAGCAGGTCCTTGAGGATGTATCCTTCCTCCTGTCCGATCTAATCTTCCCGCCATCAATCAAATCAAATCTCTCTCCTTGGCAAAGGTTGTCTTTTGGAGTTTTCATTTTGACCTTGGATTTTGTCCTTTGGGTCTTGTTAATCTTTTATAGCTTCTCGTTGTTCTCTACTCAAAGTCGCCACGATCCTTTATATCATGGTGCGCTACGAATGAGGATAATCTAGGGCAAGGTCTTTTGATCTTTTACTTCTGCCTGTGAGTCAGTTGTGTGTTTGTGGTTTCTTCAGCATCGTTTCCACCATGCTTCCTCTTGGGTTCATGCGTGATGCTGGGGCAACCCTGCGTGTCTTTTTAGTGTCAGTCCTATGCAACGCTGGTGACAAGGCCTCGTGATCCCAGTATCCTTGGCAGGTCTCTAGCATTGCTATATTAAACTAGGTTGTGCTCTCCACATTTGCACTTGGAGCTTCCCCATCTCCCCTGCATCCTGCATCATATAGATTAATCTTGCATCCTAATGTAGCTGCATCCTGCATTTTAAATTCCATCTCATCTTGCATTCACCCATCTTTGCTCTTGGAAGCTTGGTAATTTATCTCCCCTGCTTCCTCAGTCATTCCTTCTCTGTTTCCTTTCGAGAAAATTCCACAATGTTTACTCCTTGCGTTATTTTCTCGAGGGGGCACAATCCCTTATTCCTCTAAATTCTAGCCTTGGGCATCTTATTTTCTTGTCTTTGAAGCCATGCCACTTGCGGCATCGCATCAAAGAGGGGCAAAATGTAGACACCTAAAAAATCCTTTAGAAAATAAAGTATTTTTATTTTCTGAAAAATCCCTGGTGACATCATCATTTATTAATTAATTATTTATTTAATTAATTAATTTATTTTTATGTCATTAAATCTCTTTTTCTTAATTAAAAATATTTAATTAAGAAATCCCTCCCAAAAATGTTTAAATCTTATTTAAACATTAATCCCCTATTTATTAATTATTTTAATTAATAAATTGACCAAAAATCCCCCAAAAAAATAATTAATTTATTTTTTGACCAAAAGTTGGCCTTTTTTCCTAAAACCACTAACCTCTTCCAAAATCTTCTAAAACCCTCTTTAATTACGATTAAAGGCTAATCTCATCATTTTCTAACCCTAACCCCAACTCAAAATATTTAATTAAGATTAAATTTTTAATCCTTATGTTTATTAAATTTATTTTAATAAATTTTCTCAAACCTAAACCCATGGAAATAAATAAATCTTTATCTATTTCTTAAAAATCCTTATTTATCCTAAGGAAGTGCTAGACTCTTCTAAAAAGTCCTAATCCTAATCCTAATCCTAATCACCTCCCTAACCTTGTCACATTCCCTAACCAAGATTAGCCAACTCCTAAACATTAACCAAAGTCAACAAACTTCTAGAGGCTTCTCTCACATGCATTTATGATGCATTTAAAGCCTCCTTATCCCTCTTACATGCATTTATGATGCATTTAAAGCCTCCTTATCCCTCTTACATGCATTTATGATGCATTTAAGAAGCCCCTCACCCCTTTCTTACACCCTTTGACCTTAGGCACATTTCCCAAATTGTGCACATTCCTCCCATCTTTCAACCCAATGCCCTTGTGACACTTGTCACAAGGAGGTGGCCTTGAACTAGCACAATCCATGTGCTCCCCTTTGAATGAATCTTGGCCTCTCTTAAGGATTTTGATCCTAGCCACTCATTCATCCTCCCAAAAGTCTATAAATAGTCCTCATTTTCAAGAGCAAAACATCCATTCACCTTTCATTTTATGCATTGTTATCATGTCCATTTAGCTCTAGACTTAGCATAAGCAATACTAATTGTTAGTTTCTTTTTATCATCTTCAAGCTTTCTTAAAGAACATCATAGCTTAGCAATAATGGATTAATATAGTTTCTTTCATTGTTTAGCATAGCATATAGCATCATATCACACTTATATTTGGTCTAAAATCAATCTTAGTATGCATTAGAATATTCTCCAAGTGCTTAGAGAGCACACCCACATCCATCTAATTGAAGCGAATCAAACATTTGCTCTATAGCACTTGTTTTTTTAGCAACAATCTTGAGGTGGCTTTGGTTTTGTTTTCATGTCTTATGCTATTTTTTTTAGTTCATGAACATGTTAGATTAGTCTAATGTTTGAATGTTTCAGCCTTTCAAGACAGGTAACAGGTTCAAAATCATAGTCTACACTACCATCTTCTAAAGATCAACTGATTGAAATCAACCCCTCCATAAGTTATTGTAACCTTATTCATCTCTTATCTTGGAGTCAACAAGGATTATTTATGATCTCTATGTTTGTTGATTTTAAGATAAGAGATTATGAAGGCCACAATAACAATGTGGGAGGTGATATTTACTATCACCTTAAATACTAAAAATCAAATCCTTAATTATAATCCATGAAAATATCATAAGTAATCCATTTTGAAATGAGAATATAAAACTCAATTATTGTTGGCTACAATTGTCTGAAGGACATTGTTGGATTAGCTATGTGTTGTCTTTGATGTCACACAAATGTCATATCAATTATTGCTCTCAGTATCTACCGAGCTCAGTCAGTCAGCTAGGTGGTTTTTAGTGTCTACCGAGTTCTCTTGGGTGTCTAAAGGAAACATGACAGGGTAACAGTGTTAACCGAGCCTCCTCGGTTATCGAAGGAAAATTAGTGGTTACCGAGCTCTCTTGGTCTCCAAATGATGTTGTAGAATTCGTTGTGGTTACCGAGTTCTCTAGGTCACTGAAGGAAATATTTTCAGGATTAATGTTTACCGAGCAAGGTCGTCCCTTTCAAAGAATTTTGTTATTACAGTTTGTTTATCCCAGCTAACTGTTATAATAATTATTAGTGCCGACTTGACAATCTAAATGATTATGAAATGGCATATATATATAGAAGGTCAAGTGGTGAATAAAAGATATACAACATGCATAAATCATTTTGAAGAAAGGTGTGTGCAAATTTTGAAGGATGGTCAAATATCCTTGAGGAGAAGCAAAGATTTAATTGATCAGTAAGGATCTAGTGAAACAGAACAAAGATCTATATTCAGCAATTCAGTTGCAGGTCATTTCATTGTGACTCTCTAGCAATTGTAGTAGTGATATCAAAATCTCTTAACCGAGTTGGTTTAACAACCATTTTGTAAATCCTCTAACAAGGTAGCAGTTCTATTGAATTGTTTCAAGACCTCTTACAAGGCCACTCCTAGCAAGGTGATTAAATCGTCTAACAAGGTCACACCTAACAGTGTGTTTTGTAACCTTTTATCGGGTTGGCTTCTAACTAGGCATCACTTCAGAAGAGTGAAAAATAGTAACTAGTTACATTGGTGGTTTTTTCCATATTGGGTTTCCATGGTAAATCTAGTGTCTCTTGTGTTCATGTTATTTTCTTTATTCATGTAAGTTAATCAGTGATGAATGCTTAAAAATAGTTTAATTATTACACACTTCAAGGATCAAGTTTTCAACATTTCTCTGTATATTTATTGAGTGGCACAGTAAATAATTTGTTAAGATATTTAAGGGATCAATGGTAATATTTTTGTGGTTAACTGATTCACCCCCCCCCCCTCTCTCAGTTACTGCATCTATATTTCCAACAATTGGTATCAGAGCTTTTGGTGCTTGCAAGAAGGGTTTCAAGGACCTAAGCTAAAGATCTGGATGTCTTACAAAAGATAAATTCCAAGGCTTAATAGAAACAACTTTTCAGCATGGCAAGGTGTCATGAGACTACATCTGGCTTCCATTGGTGATTCAGGATGCAAATATATTGATCAAGAATATACAATTCCTACTGGCACATTAACTATTGAAAACATTGCAGAGAAGAAGAACCATAACACTATGATGATAGACATTGCATCAGCTCTTAGCTATGAAGAATTTGATGAAATCAAAGACTGCACAACTGCTCATGAAATGTGGAACAAGCTGAAGAAAATCTATGGTGGTGATGACAATGTGAAGAGAGCCAAAGTAGAGAGCCTAAGAGGACAGTTTGATCAAATGAAAATGAGAGAAGAAGAAAACATTGCAAAATATGTTGAAAGGATCAAGACAAGTGTTAGTGCAATCAGAGCTTCTGGAGGAAAAATTGATGATGAAATGGTTATAAGTAAGGTTCTTCGAACATTACTCCCTATTTATGCAATAAGAGTTTCTGCTATTCAAGAAAGAAGATGTGAAGAAAATCACAATATAACTTTGGATGCCTTAGTTGGAAGATTGACAGCCTTTGAACTAGATAACTATGACAACTATGTTCCAACTTCTAAAAATATTGAATCAACTTTTGAGGCCAAACTTTCACTCAAGAAAGGGAAGAAAATCCAATCAGAAAGTGAAGAAGAATCAGAGGAAAGTTCTGATAGTGATCTTGAAGTTATTGAAGCATTACTCGCAAAGAAGTATTCAAGAGGCAGAGGAAAATACAAAGGTAAAACTCCCTTAATCTATTTTTCATGTGAAGAAATTGGTCATATTGCAGCTAGGTGTCCAAACAAGCAAAGCAAAGATGAGAAGAAAAATTACAAGTACAATGGCAAGAAAAATTTCAAATCATTCAAGGATAAAGGTAAGAAAACATGTTTTTTAGCTAAAGATTTGGATGATAGTGAAGAAGAAATTGTTTTCATTGCTGTAAAAGATGAATCTGATAATGATGAAGATGAGATGGCACTTATCTCTCATATAAGCAAGAATGATACATGGATTATAGATAGTGGATGTTCACATCATATGACTGGTGACAGGACCAAGTTTGAACACTTTGAAAACTTTGATGGTGGTAATGTAAGGTTTCAAAACAATGAACCCTATTGTATAAAAGGAAAGGGATGAATTTCATTAACCAAAGAACTTATATGTGATAATGCATATTGGGCAACGGACTAAAGCATAATCTTCTAAGTGTAGCACAGCTAATCAACATTGGATTCAAGGTTGAATTCATGAATGGCAAAGCAAGACTACTGGATGACAAAGGAAAACTGATAGGATCAAGCAAATAAACCAAAGGTAACCTATTTTATCTTGATCTTGGTGATTACTCATGTTTTATTGCTCAAATTGAAGAAAGTTGGTTATGGCACAAAAGGTTATGTCATGTAAATTTTGACAACATGATGAAAATAAGCAAATTCAAGAAAGTAAGAGGTATTCCTACTTTGAAGAAACTTGATGTTGGTCTATGCAAGAATTGTCAAATTGGTAAAATGGGAAAGTCTAGTTTCAAAACTAAAAA
This sequence comes from Chamaecyparis obtusa, assembly GCA_027943335.1. NCBI lineage: Eukaryota > Viridiplantae > Streptophyta > Pinopsida > Cupressales > Cupressaceae > Chamaecyparis > Chamaecyparis obtusa. The sequence continues at coordinate 2,028,502 of BSBK01008899.1, read as the reverse complement.
CTATCAGTCTGAAGATATTTTGGAAATTGTGCATACTAATTTATGTGGACCTATTGGAATTGAGAGCTATACCAGAGGAAAATTCTTTATTCTCTTTGTTGATGATTATTCTAGAATGATGACTGTTATGTATTTAAGAGAATAGTGTGAAGCATTTGAGAAGTTCAAATGGTATTTAGAAAGAGTAGAAAAGGAAATAGGAAAAAGAATAAAATGCTTGAGATCAGACAGAGGTGGTGAATTCATCTTCCATGAATTCAATAATTTCTACATTGAAAGAGGAATCAAAAGACAGGTATCAGCCCCGAGAACTCCTGAGCAGAATGGAATAGCCGAAAGAAGGAACAAATCTATCATGGACTGTGCAAGGACTCTAATGATTAAAAAGAACATTGCTATGAAATATTGGAAGGAAGCTATCAGCACTACAGTTCATACCTTGAACTGAGTATAGCTGAGAAAAGACACATTCAAGACTCCATATGAGCTATGGTATGGCTACAAACCAAATGTAAGTTACCTAAAAGTATTTGGTAGTAAATGTTACATCTTAAAAGAATCTAGAAAAGGAAAATTTGATGTAAAAAGTGATGAAGGAATATTTTTGGGATATTCTTGCAAAAGTAAGGCATATAGATGTCTAAATTTGTCTACTCACAAAATCATAGAAAGTGCACACGTGAGAATTGATGAGTTTGCAGAAAAGATTGAAGAAGAAAGCAAAAAGGAACCAGAGGACTATAGAAAATTTGTTTACATCGAACCTGATACATTGCCAGACACATGTAAGGAGACTACATCTACTGAGCCCAATACAATAACCGAGTCACAAGAAGAAGTTCAGACCGAATCACAAAGTACTGAGTCTCAGTCTGAAGCTACCGAGCAAGTATCTACTGAGCCCGAGCAATCTGAACCTGAAGATGAAGAAGATGACAATGTAACTCATTCAGGAAGCAAGGAACCTATATTAGCCAAGTATGTCAGAAAGCATCATAAACTAGATCAGATTATTGGAAACAAATCAGATGGTACTATGACAAGAAGTAAACTAAAAGGTACATGTTTATTTGCTAATTTTGAACCTAAAAATGTCAAAGATGCATTAGAAAATGAAAGTTGGATTGAGGCTATGAATGAAGAAATAGAGAAAATAGTGAAAAATAAGACATGGACTCTTGTACCTAGGCCTAAAGATAAAAATGTAATTGGGACAAAATGGGTATTCAGAAATAAGTTGAATGAAGATGGTCAAGTATCAAGAAACAAAGCAAGATTGGTATGTAAAGGATATTCTCAAGAAGAAGGAATAGATTATGGAGAGACTTTTCTCCTGTTGCAAGATTAGAAGGTGTGAGGACTTTACTTGCATATGCAGCACATAAAGGATTTAAGGTATATCAGATGCATATCAAATCTACTTTTCTCAATGGTATTCTTGAGGAAGAAGTCTACATTGAGCAACCTGAAGGTTTTATTGATCTAGACAAAAGAGATATGGTTTGCAAATTACACAAAGCATTGTATGGTCTGAAACAAGCTCCTAGAGCATGGTATGAAAGATTACATAACTATCTTACTCAGATTGATTTCAAAAGGGCTAATGACAACAACAATTTATACATCAAAGAAGGGTTAGATAACAAAATTGTTTTGGCAGAAATATTTGTGGATGATACTGTGTTTACATGAAATGATGATTAGTGCAAAGAATTTTCAGAGCTTATGAACAAAGAATTTGAAATGTCTATGTTTGGTCAAATAAAATTCTTTTTTGGACTTCAGATTCAGCAGAACAAAAATGGTATCTACATTACTCAGTCTAAATATATCAGGGAAATACTTAAGAAATTTGGTATGGAAGATTCAAAACTAGTTGGTACACCCATGTGTACTGGATTGAAGCTTACCAAAGATGATGATTCAAAAGAAGTAGATCAGACCTTATACAGATCAATGATTGGAAAATTACAGTATGTAGTACACACAAGGCCTGATATTGCCTTAGCAGTTGGAATAGTGGCAAGATTCTCGGCTAAACCCAGAGAAAATCACATGATGGAAATCAAAAGAATCTTGAGGTATTTAAGGGGAACTGAAGATTATGGCTTGTGGTATAAATTTGGAGGCAATCTGGATTTAAAAGTGTTTACTGATGTTGATTAGGCAAGAAACATTGATGATAGAAAAAGTACAAGTGGTGGAGCATTCTTTCTTGCCAAGAGGTTAGTATCTTGGACTAGTAAAAAGCAAAACTGCACATCCCAATCCACAGCAGAAGCAGAATATGTTGCTGCAGCAGTAAACTACTCTAATATTATATGGTTTAAATAGCTTTTGGAAGGCATGAAGGTTGAGATCAAAGAACCAGTTGTTATGTTTTGTGATAATACAAGTGCAATAAATATTTCAAAGAATCCAGCAATGCATTCCAAAACCAAGCACATTGCAATTAAATATCACTTTGTCAGAGAATTGGTGCAGGACAAGGACATCAGATTGGAATATATTCATACAAAAGAACAAATTGCAGATATCTTCACCAAGCCCCTACCTAAGGATGCATTCTTGTATCTAAGAGGCAAGTTAGGGGTCACTCCCCTATTTGAGGTTCACTAAATAAAGTTTTAGTGATGCATCAACCAGAACATGTTGAAGATCAATTAGTTGATGCAGCATAGTCAGGGAATCATTGCATATGAATCAATACATAAGGTACATTGATATTTACCAAAATTGTGTAAGTTATCTTTGGCATGTGTTGTCAAAGAGGGAGAGTTTGTTGTCATTTCAAGAAATTTCTAAGAAGAATAATTTGAGAAGTTAAGAGGGAGAGTTCTCAGTCAGAGAAAGAAGTTTGAAGATGATGGGAATCAAAATGAAGCTAAGGATATGTTTCTTACTCTTGGTTTCTCTATGAAATTTCATTGTGCTATGACATGTTGTGTTGCCATCAATGCCAAAGAGGGAGATTGTTGGATACAATTGTCTGAAGGACATTGTTGGATTAGCTATGTGTTGTCTTTGATGTCACACAAATGTCATATCAATTATCGCTCTCATTATCTACCGAGCTCAGTCGGTCAGCTAGGTGGTTTTTAGTGTCTACCGAGTTCTCTTAGGTGTCTAAAGGAAACATGACAGGGTAACAGTGTTAACTGAGCCTCCTCGGTTATCGAAGGAAAATTAGTGGTTACTGAGATCTCTCGGTCTCCAAATGATGTTATAGAATTTGTTGTGGTTACCGAGTTCTCTCGGTCACCGAAGGAAATCTTTTCAGGCTTAATGTTTACCGAGCAAGGTCGACCCTTTCAAAGAATTTTGTTATTACAGTTTGTTTATCCCAGCCGACTGTTATAATAATTATTAGTGCTGACTTGACAATCTAAATGATTATGAAATGGCATATATATATAGAAGGTCAAGTGGTGAATAAAAGATATACAACGTGCAGAAATCATTTTGAAGAAAGGTGTGTGCAAATTTTGAAGGATGGTCAGATATCCTTGAGGAGCAACAAAGATTTAATTGATTAGTAACGATCTAGTGAAATAGAACAAAGATCTATATTTAGCAATTCAGTTGCAGGTCATTTCATTGTTACTCTCTAGCAATTGTAGCAGTGATATCAAAATCTCTTAACCAAGTTGGTTTAACAACCATTTTGTAAATCCTCTAACAAGGTAACAGTTCTATTGAATTATTTCAAGACCTCTTACAAGGCCACTCCTAGCAGGGTGATTAAATCCTCTAACAAGGTCACACATAATAGTGTGTTTTGTAACCTTTTACTGGGTTGGCTTCTAACCGGGCATCACTTCAGAAGAGTGAAAAATAGTAACTAGTTACATTGGTGGTTTTTCCTTTATTGGGTTTCCACGGTAAATCTGGTGTCTCTTGTGTTCATGTTATTTTCTTTATTCATGTAAGTTAATCAGTGATGAGTGCTTAAGAATAGTTTAATTATTACACACTTCAAGGATCAAGTTTTTAGCTTTTCTCTATATATTTACCGAGTGGCACAGTAAATAATTTGTTAAGATATTGAAGGGATCAGTGGTAATATTTTTGTGGTTAACTGATTCACCCCCCCCCTCTCAATTACTGCATCTATATTTCCAACAATATATGTTTCCCATGCTTCAATATACTTATCAGATTTAATTTCTATCCTATATCAAAATAATACATCATTGTGTCCTAAAACATAATAGAAAATCTTAATCTATAGTTGAACCTTGTCCAAATATAATATAATTTATGATACAAGAGATGATAAAACCATATACAATATACAAAGCATACAAAACTAGAAACTCACAAACGTTGTTACTATGATATCATATAAAATAGTCATCAAAAGAAGCCTTAAACATCTAATCACATACCAAGAGAAAATTACAGTATAAACAACAGATAATCATCAACAAGTTCTTACTAGGATGAAAAAAGTATCATATAATCCCAAATATTATAGACAACCATTAAATATAAATGATTATCTTTCTTTGGATAGATATACATTATAGTAATGAGATTATATATATATTGGCAAGTGGTCAGCCCATGCACACATATGCACATATAGGTACCTGCACATATATGGAATGTTGTCATATATGGAAAGACTTAACAATTTTATGATCGCACATATTTGTTATCATCAATATGTTTGAATGTAGTTGATGAAGGAAAAATGCCCAAGTCCACAGACTATTCCTGTAACACAGTTTGATAGAAAATCTTAGTGAACTTCATAGCAGTAATATAAAGGCATGTGATCTTAGCTACATTCTTGTAGGACACTAATGAATACATGTGTAATGTCACATGTGTTCACATTGAGGGATTAAAGAGATATGCTTAGTTGATTCAATGTGAAGACAATAAACAAAGCATAAGATGTTAGTGATCACTAAGCTCGACTTTGTGATCGATTGGAAAGTTATTTTTGGATGCTATCTTGGATCCAATTCTGACTAAGGATATTAATGAAGCGTGCAAATGCACATTAAATAATATGTTGTTTTTCTAGAGTAATATCGACTAGCTCTTGTAAATATACCTCCATCAAGGTATAAGTATACAAACACTTTTGTATAAGTGTGTGATGACCTAGATAAGGCAATTGATGGGTGCAAATTGTAAAGGCATCTAAGAGGAAGAGCAGAGATCAAGAGAAAGAAGAACAAGAGATGTTCTCCAAGGAATACTTTTTTAACTCTTTGTATTCAAGACAACGAATTGATTGTAAGTGATGTTGCACCTATTCTACACCCCTAACAAGGTTTGATTGCCTCTAATAGGGCTAGACTCCTATCAGGGTTGATTTCTTAAGTGGGATCACATTGTAAAGGCTCCTAATAGGGTATGTCCTTTAACCAGGACCTGCCTATTATAATACTCAGCTCCTAATAGAGTCAAAACTCCTAACAATGTTTTTATACTTATAGTGAAGATATTTGTGGGTACCATTCTCATCAAGGTTTTTCCCTTAATAGGATTTCTTCAAAAAAAAAAATGGTGTTATAATTTCTTCTATGTTTGTCCAGATTGCATGGTTATCTATATTATGATATATCTTTATATGTTGTTTGACGAAGATCAAAAATTTTAAGAATTTAGTAAAGTACTGTAACATTGATTCACCCCCCCTCTCAATGTTACCAAATTCTAATAATTGGTATAATACCATTAGGTCCCTGAAATAAAACCTTAAAAACTTTGGGGAGATCAAGATGGATTTGGAAACCTTGAATAATAATTATTAAATGTCCTTGGAAGATGTGGACATTGATAATATAGATAAAGTGTATCTTTAACTTACAAGCTGGGGAAGGGAGATGACTTTATCAAAAAGTTGAAGCAGCAACTTGAACATGAGAAAATATTAAGAGATGATCTCATGGAGTCACAAACTAATGAACTATTAGATCAAGATCAAATTGAGAAACTAAGACATGTAAAGGATTCCTTGAAGGATTAAATGGACGTCACAAAATTAAACCTAATGTTGAAAAAGAAGAAAAAGAAAAGTTGCAAAATGAACTATCAAGCACAATGGATAGATTGTAAACCTTGGGAGATGAACTAAAGACATTTAAAAAAATATATGACAAGATAGAAAGATACTATATCACCATTACTAGTGAGCTTGATCAAACCAAAGGTCACATAGAAATACTTCATGAGAGTAGAAATAAATTAGATGAGAAAATTGACATGCAAAAGCCTATTGGAGACATGATAGGAGTAGGATTTAATGACAATCTTGATCAGAGGAATGATAAAGTTGTGATAAATCTTGATTCACCTAAGAATTCATATTTTGAGACTGTGATAGCAAAACCTGAGATACCTCCTTGCAAGGAAAATGACAAGGATTGCAGCCACAAAGATCAATCAAAGAAATCAATTGAAAAAGGTATTCCTAAGCCCAAGATTACTAGTTTTTGTTTTAATTGCTATTTTTATGGACATGAGCTAAGAGAATGTAGAAAATATAATATGAGATCTAGTAGACCTACATATGATTACTTGAATTAATTTCTCAAGAAACAAAAAGAGAAAATTTTGAATGGGATAAATGGTGAAAAAGGTGAATGTAGTAAAGATGCAAAGCATAGAAAATTTGAGGATAAGGAAACATGTAAAAAAAATGATATTATGAAAGAAAATGTTTCTAATATCAATAAGGATGAAGAAAATAATTCAGTGGAAGTGGTTAAGAAACCTATTACTAGACCTAGAAAGATTATATGTTAAAAATACAATAACTTTGGTCATATTGCCAAGTATTGCAAATTACAGATTGATTACAACCAATTGAGACCTAAGAAGAAGGTGACATGATTTAAGTGTAAAAATGATGGACATGTTGAGAAGTATTATATATTTAGAGGACCAGTGAAGAATTCTTTCAGACCATTCGCAAAAGAAAATGGATTGAATTAAGAGAACAAAGAGCTAGCAAAACTAAAAGAAGAATTCAAGGAGAAATGGGTCAAATAGAATGAACATGTGGAATTTGAAGTCAAGAAAGACAAAGAACAAAGTGAGAGAACTCGCAAGAGTCCTAAGAGTCTTGTGGAATCATTACTAGGGTGCATTTCCTCACCATCCTTTTGATGTGAAATGTATACCTTAGGGGGAGCATGACAGATTAACTCCAGTCAGATAGAGAGCCCCTATATGGAGAAGTCAAGTTGTGTGAGCTTGAAGGAAGCTTAGGTGCTATGTTATCAAATCCTAAACAAGAATGAATCTAATTTGAAGATGTCTATGAGAAAGTGTATCACTTTGAGCTAGCACTGGTTCCTTGCAGCTTTATGGGTACTTTTTGGGACTTGTGCCAAATTGTCTATAAGGATAATAATTGTATCGTCAGAAAATAGAAGTACTTCCATTTAGGACTAGTTTATCCCGCCAAGTAGGTGGTCTAGGGTTATTTCAAATGCCTCGAATGGGTCTTTGACTTGGATATGACCTTTTCCCTTGTTCTGCCCCTCTTTCCACCTATTTCTAGCTTGTTTCTGGCACCTAAGCCTGAGAACTTGAGGCTCTTGACCTTAGGGTCAAGGTCAACCTTCTGGGTCAAGGTTGACCTCAACCCTAACCTAGGTCAAAGTCGACCTTGACCCTGACTCTAGGTCCATATTTAAATTTCTAAAAGTTTTCAGATGTTAGGTTTCAGAAAGTTTATTTTCTCCATTCTGGGTCGGCTGTTTCAAGCTTCAAAATGGTAAACTCTTAAATGATATTTAAATTAGGTCAACTTCCAAGAGTAAAGGGCTTAAATTGGAATTTAATTCTCATATGTAGGCCTCTCTATAATTTTGTGCCCTAACTTGTATAAAAGGAAGCCTTCTCCTCTCATTTTCTTCATCACGAAATCATACATCCATTATCCACCATCCATTGAATTCAAGGATAAGGTGAAATCAAGTGATCAAGAAATCATCAATCAAGAAATAAGGAGAAATAAATCACTCAAGCATTCATTCATCTTCAAGCATTCAAGATCCAATTCATCAAGGAGATCCATTTATAGCCATTGAAGGATTCAATCGCTATGGAACCCCTTTGTTGAAGACTTCTCCATCCATTTCCATTCAAGCTTCTTCCTATTCCAAGATCCATTCAAGATTGGTGTTGAAGATCTAATGCAATTGATTTGAGACATTCTGCATGAAATTCTACCTTCATTTTGAGCATCCATACTTGTGGATTCAAGGATTTGAATCCTCCACAAGGGTTTCAACATAAGCAAGGTGAATTGTTCCATTTACTTTGTTTATTGCTGCAATTTCAATTACATTTCAAGGTTAATTCCAAAACTGGGGTTTGACAAAGGAAAACCACTCATCCAACAAATAAAACCTTTTTTCTTGCAGGTATAAGTGTGGGAAAATGAATTACAGATCATATCTAAGTACCCTTTTCGGCAAACTTTCAGTATCTATGAACATATTTTCTATCAGAATAGTGTAGGTCAAGGTCAACATAAAGGGGAAAGATTATGCCTTGGGGAAAGACTGTGCCCCTATATTTAGGTCAAGGTTGACTTGTCTCAAAAAAGAAGAAGGTTTCTAGATTTTCTCTATCCCTATGTTTCCAAGCTAGATCCGGTTGCAGAATTTCCTAAAACTGAGTACACACACTAGAAAATAGTATTTTCCAAGTCTGTCATATTTTGAGGTTAGTAGTTTTCTTCAATTCAATTAAGATTTCAATACTTATTTCCATAACAGAATATAAGGTTTTCTCCTTTCCTCATATTCTCCATTGATTGATTCATTTATGCATTGACCATCTTCTTGGGGTTAACCAATTTGAATCTTTCCTTTGGGAATTTAGGGTTAAGAAGAAGATCTTACCTTCCCCAATCCTATACATCAAACTTTACATTTTGGTAACCCCCTTTTTATATTATACATTTTGGTGAGCCCGTGTTACAACAACTCTTTCTTTTTGGTGTTAGATTTCCCTTTGTATTATCTCATGTGTTCACCTTTTTTTATATTATACATTTTGGTGAGTCCACAATAGACAACTCTTTCTTTTATGGTGTTAGATCGTGCATGTATTATCCTTCTTTTATGTGTTTTCATTTACATTTCATATAAAGAAAAAATACAAAAATAACTATTTGTTCATGCTTTTTGTTTTCCTAGTTTAGTTCATTTGCATTGCATTGGTATATGAGCTTTACTACCTCTAGTCCTACTTATAATATTTTGGTTAGAAGAAGTCATAGACTTATGGTTTTCTTTGATCTTGAGACTTCCTCTCCTCTCCTTAGGATCGTGGATGACAATTTGATTATTCATGATTCTAATCCTACTATGGAGCATAACTCTTCTCACTCATCTCCTGATGAGGATAATGCTTTAAGATTTCCTCCTGAACAAGTCAAAAAAATTTCAACTGAACTTGATAAAATAAGAAATTGGCTTAATCAAGAAAACCATAATCAATATTTTAATCAAGCTATAGATCCTCTTAAGAACTTACTTCATGATAGTGATCAAGGTGTTAATCTCTTGCATGGTATTACTCATCTTGTGCATTTAAATGTTAAACGTTTAGCTCAAGAAGCTCAAGATTTGGGATTCACTCCTCCTATCACTAGTGTGGAACTTTCTTTCATTCCTTTACTTAGCATTCCTACTTTAGTGACTACATCAGTTCCCTCTCTTCCTATAAGTGTTCCTCTTGTGTCTCTACCTACTTCAAAACCTTCTTATCATAATATTCCTTTTAATTATTCCAATCCTCTTCCGATTGTGGTTCCAAGTGTTCCCCTGATTGTTTCTTCCATTCTTGCCACTTCATACACTTTACCTAGTGTTTCTAATGTTTCTATGTCTCCTATTTCATCTAATGATTCCATAATCATTGGTTTGGCTCAAACTGTGTCCTCTTTACAACAACAACTTGTGTCTTTAACTCAATCCAAGTTTAGTATTCCTACATGTGACATGGGCAGTCCTTTATCATACTATTTGTGCTCATGTTCCTCAGCAAGCTGATATGCCTCATCTTGAGAATTACAATGGTAAGGGAGGCCCTGTTACTCATGTTAAAACAATCCAAATCCTTTGTAGTGACTATGCTCATGACCATAATATTTTAGCAAAGTTGTTTTCTATAAATTTTCATGATAAGGCCTTGCAATGGTATTGTTCCTTTCCTCCTTATTCTATTGATTCCTTTCTAGAAATTGCTAATGTGTTTATCCAACAGTTCCAGAACAACATTGGTCCACAAGTGTCCTTAACTAATTTGATGCATTGTAAACAAAATACTAAAGAAAATTGACTGAATTTATTGGTAGATTTAAGCATTTGTATGCTCGTATTTCTTATCCTATTCCTAATATTGATATTCAATGTATGTTTATTTTAAATTTACAAAAGGATATTTGAGATAAGATTTTGCTTATTGAATTTACCTCTTTTCAAAAACTTTGTGCAGTGCTTCATCATTATCAATTATAAGTGACTCAATTTGAGAGCAACACTCCAATGGCTCATGTTCTAGTTGATAAGAGTGATGTTGCTCCTAATCCTAATAAGTTTCAAAAACATAACAAGTATATCAAGATAAATAAACAAGAAAATGTAGTTGCTGACCAAGTTGTTGTTGCATCCAATAATGCCACTTCTACATCCATTGCTTTTTGTCTGAATCATATGTTTACTCCTCTTTTTGAATGTTTACATTCTATTATGAATAAATTGTTAACTGCTAATATGATTACTTTACCTCCTATTCGACCTCTTTTACCTACTATGGTGGCATCCAAATCCTTTGATCCCAAAGCCTTTTGTCAATACCATCATTAGAATGGCCATGATACTGAGAAGTTTTATTCTTTAAAACATAAGGTTCAAGAATTAATTAACTCTAATGCTTTATTTGTTGATAATTTTGATGGTAGTGGGATCAAATCTATCTCTCCTCCTAATCAAAATATTGACATCTATATGAATCCTTTGCCTAGACATGATACTAATACCATTGTTCAGCCATCTTCTATGGATATTGTTTATGATTCAAAGATGGATGATCTTAATACATTGTTAACCATGTGGAGCATATCATTTTGTCTCAATCTATATCTCCACCTCAGCCTCAATCTAAAACTCAACTTCAAGTTCCACCTCAACCTAAGCCTAAACCGAAACTTCAACCTAAACGTCGAAAATAACCTAAGAATAAAAGACCTAGGGAACTCTTGATTATCTTTGATGATTATGAGATTATTAAAGCTCATGATGCTCCCCTCTACATTCATGCTAGGATTTCTAAGATACCTACACATGGTTGTCTTATTGATCCTAAATCCTTAGTCAATGTTATTATTGAAGAAAATATTTTTATGAAGAACTTACAACGTGATTCTTATGATACATCAGATGTGTGGATTCAAACTTGTAATAGTTTTCTTTATCCATCATTTGGTTCTATTAACTTTCCTGTTGAACTTTTTCATAAATTTATGGATGCTACCTTCATTGTTGTTCCTACTTCTGATCAGTTTAAAGTTAAGTTAGGTTTTCCTTGGTTGAATTCCATGCATGTCAATTCTTCTCCTATCCATAAGTGTCTTAAATTCATTCATGATGAAGAAGTGAAGATGATTAATCATAGTTTGTATCAACCTTCTAGGCCTAGGGATTGTGCTACACTTGACTCTTTTTGGCCTTCATTACCTAATTCATGTCCTTCTCGACCTAATAATATTTTTAGATCATATCAAGGCTATAAGCATCACAAGATTCTTGAGTTAAGCATGCCTCAAATGGATCTTGACCATGGTCTTTTTCCTATGCCTTCCATACCTCCTTTATCCATGGCTTCTAGCTTTGTTAATCAAACTCCTAGTGTTTCTTTTCATTCTACTAAGAATCCTACTGATCCTCCTATAGAATCTGTGAAGGAACTAGTGGTTCTCCCTCCTAGTTCTAAACATATTTCAAACAAGACCAAACATAATTGATCTACTAATCAACGTCGTAAGAAGTTTCAAGCTCAAGCTAGGGCCCATGCCTCTGTTCTTAAAATTTCTTTACCTTCTTTTGATCAGCCTATGCCTAATGTGTTAGAAGTTAATACTAATAATGATGTTAAGATGAATGATTATGATGATTCTATTAGTATCTTAGATTCTATTTCGATTCATCTTGATGAAGAAGATACTCTTGATGATACTAATGATGTTAATGATGATAAATGAGACTATTCACATTGATACTAATTTTCCTAATATGCTTTCATCACAATTGATAATTACACCTAGTATAAAACATTACGATTCTCAAGAGGATCCTTGTTTGGAACTGGCTATTATTCCTACTATATTGGATATAGTCTCTCTTGCAAGTTTCCCACCTTCTCAAAATGACATAGAATGAGATGGGGAGAGTATGTGACGTGCCTAATTGGCTTGTCCTTTATGGTAGCTTTTTGTATGTTTTCTTGTTGTATTGTGTTTCTCTCATAATGTGTTTGCTAAATATTTGTTAGATTCTTTTATACGATCCTTTTTACTTTGTTGGTCCAAGGTGATAAAGGAATCGAACCTATTGTACAATTCCTCTATATGTATCTTTACTCTTCTATATGTTTTTTTCATGTTATGTTGTGCCTGTGCTATTGTTCGTAAATGTTTCCTTGTGTAGTCTGCTTGGATTTGCAACTTGGTAGCCCTGAATATTTTTGGTCTCCATGTTGTGTTCCGAAAAGACTCTTCTTCATAACTCTTATATTTTCTTTCCTCCATTGTGATCATAGTAATTTTTAGTGGCTAATATTCGCCAATTGGCTAATTTTGGAAATTTGAGAATCCAAATTTGGCTAATAATTCAAGATTTAAGGTAACCTAAATCACCACATTTTTACAAAATTTTGATTTAGAAATATTTAAATTGCAAGATAATTGATTTTATTAAAAACTTGAACTCAAAAATTCACCACAATATTCGATACATGATTAGATTTGATTCACCAAAATTTTATAAGTTATTGTAGAAATTTAAATTAATTCTCCAATAATATATCATGATTATTAGTTACTATAGGGATCTATCACCAACTTTTAGTTGCCATTACTGACTTAAAGTATAATCTAGTGACCCTCATTATATTCTATAAGGTAAAAATATTACCATTTAGTTTATAATGCTTATGAGAGCTAAAATTGCTTTCAAATTGTTGATCTTAATATAAATCAATGGTCTTGAAAATTTTTTGGGCCCCATTAGTATTTCAAATTATCAATACATTTGTCTCACACAATACAATGAGGTTATTAGATTATATTTTAAATAAATAGTAGCAAGTAATTATTACAGAGTCTATTCCTTTAACCCATCAAAGATTTCCATATTAAGCCTGATAATTTTCTATAAGAATTCTATTTTTTTAAATAGAAGTATTCACCATGGTGATTAATTAATTTATTTTTTATTGTTTAAGATTCGCCAATATTTTCTACAAAAAAATTGTTATTAAAAAATAATCGCCAATAAGAATACTTATTTTTAGAAAAAATTGAGAGATTCGCCAATAGAAATTAATTATTTTTTTCAAGAAAATGAAAGATTCACCAAGATTTTATATCTTTTTTAAGAGGGGGGTTTCTTAAAGATTACCTTGATTGTGATAGATTACCCTGATTGTGATTGTAGTTATACTTTGTCTTGGGATCGATGTCAATTCATTTTCAATAATATCATATATATATTATCTTATGATCATAATGACCCCATGGCAGGTAGATACCTTCCGTGTTCTCTGTATGTTTACGTGATATTTCCCTTGATTTGTTTTCACTTGGGGGAATCTCGCAGTGGAAACATAATCAGTGGAGTTGTTTATGTTTCTATTTATGACTTTAACATGGGGGCATACACTCTATTCAATTTTTGTACAAAAGAACTTTCAATATATATATATATATATATATATATATATATAGGGCTCTTTTCTCCCTTTATGGATTAGTGACTAATCCTTAAAGCATGGATTTTTATCTTATAGGATCTCTTGATCCCGCTAGTTTCAATTTTAAAGGTTTGGATCCCTTAAGGTCAGAGGTGTCCATAAGATTGGATCTCTCTTATTTTGGCTTTGTTCTTTTGGAATAGAATATTCCTAAGGGTAAATCCTTGATGGGTTGACTAGTGAGTCGCCATATTCACTAGACAGTTCAATTCCATCTTTCCAGTTGTGTTGTTTCCTTCTATGATTCACAATGGGATATAAGTTCTCATTAGGTGAGTTAATCACATCCTCTTCTCTTTCTATTCTAGATATGTCTCTCTTATTGTAATCTTGGATTTGATGAAGACTTGAGTCCTTGGGGGCTTGAGGATTCCTTTGTCCCTTTGATTTCAATAAGATTGTCTTTTTCGTTGTGATCTCCTTTACCAAGAGTTTTCATCGAGTCCATACTCTTGCTAAAGTGGGGGCTACATGTATCATCAAAAAATGGAAGCACTTCCATTTAGGATTGGTTTATCCCTCCGAGTAAGTGGTATGTGGTTATGTCAAATGCCTTTAATGGGTCTTTGACTTTAATCTAGCTTTTCCCCCTATTTTTCCCCTCTTTCCACCTATTTCTAGCCTTTTTTTGGCACCTAATCCTGAGAACTTTAGGTTCTTGACCTCAGGTTCAAGGTTAACCTTCTGGGTCAAGGTCAACCTCAACCTTGACCTAGGTCAGATTTGACCTTGACCTTGACCCTGGGTCCAGATTTCAAGTTCTGGAAGTTTTCAGATGTCGAATTTTGGAAAGTTTATTTTCCCACTTCCGGGTCAGTTGTTTGAAGCTTTGAAATGGTAAACTCTTAAATGATATTTAAATTAGGTCCACTTCCGAGAGTAAAGGGCTTAAATTGGAATTTAATTCTCCTATGTAGGGCTCTCTAGAAGTTTGTTCCCTAACTTGTATAAAAGGAAGCCTTCTCCTCTCATCTTCTCCATCACGAAATCATACATCCATTATCCACCATCCATTGAATTCAAGCATAAGATGAAATCAAGTGATCAAGAAATCATCAAGAAAGAAATAAGGAGAAAGAAAGCACCCAAGCATTCATTCATATTCAAGTATTCAATCATTCAAGATAGAATTCATCATGGACATCCATTGATAGCCATTGAAGGATTTAATCTCTATGGAGCCCCTTTGATGAAGACTTCTCCATCCATTTCCATTCAAAATTGGTGTTGAAGATCTAATGTAATTGATTTGAGGCATTCTACATGAAATTCTACATTCATTTGGAGCATCCATACTTGTGGATTCAAGGATTCGAATCCTCCACAAGGGTTTCAACATAAGCAAGGTGAATTGTTCCATTAACTTTGTTTATTACTGCGATTTCAATTACATTTCAAGGTTAATTCCAAAATTAGGTTTTGACCAAGGAAAACCCCTCATCCAACAAAAAAAAACCTTTTTCTTGTAGGTACAGGTGTGGAACAGTAATTGTATACACCTAAAAATGGTCACCTAGACTATTAGCCCCTTATGCTAAATCAGCAATTGCTTATTCTTGATCAAATCCTAGCTCTATCATTTATTCGATTATTTTCTATGGGATAACCATCTTATCCTAAGTCTTTATTTAATTAAAAGGAATATTTCCTCCCCTTTTATTAAATAAAAATCCCCCACTTTTCCTCTTATCCTAAGTTGCACAAATAAAGCATTATTCTTATTTTATAAAAAGGAGAAAAGCATTTTTTGTCTCATATGGACACAAAAGTCAACTCTTATTTTCCTATTGGAGGATACTTGTGCACATGGATTGCTCCTCTTTTAAGCTCCACCGTTGATTAAATCTTTTTCCTCTTAATCTCCATGGTCCATTTCTTCTCATTTCCTTTAAAAGAAGAGCTCTCTTCTTCATTCTAGATCCCCAACTTTTTATGCTAACTTTATGCTGCAGGATTTCTAGGTACACTTTGGAGCTTTTGAAGATTTGGAGCATTCTTAGCATCTACATCTCATTCTTACATTCTATATCTCATTCTTGGATTCTTAGCTTAGCTTCATATTTATGCTTTCTTAGATTAGCTTCATTTCCATGCTCTAGATTAGCTCACATAGATTAATTAGCTTGGGTTGTAACACTTGCATATTTCCTTTCATAGCTTAGCTTGCATTTCCATTTCTACCATAGAATAGCATTGCATTTTCATTCTTGGTTCTTGGGGATATTGGCATTCTTTCCCTTGTCTTCATTGAATCTCCCATTGCATGGTTTACTAACAAGGTTATAGGCTAAATAGCTCTAGCTGAGAGCACTCTTGAAACCCTTGCATTCCATGCCTAGGGAGCTATGGATCGATTTCTGAGGGCTCATTCTTGATTTTCCTTGCATGTAATGATCCATAGAAGTGTGGTCACATTTATAGCACATAGTAATTACAGATAAGATCTAAGTACCCTTTTTGGAAAACTTTCAGGTTTCATGAACAAATTTTTCATCAGAATAGTGGAGGTCAAGGTCAACATAAAGGGGCAAGATTGTGCCCTTGTATTTAGGTCAAGGTCAACCTATCTCAAAAAAGTAGAAGGTTTCTAGATTTTCTCTATCCTTTTGTTTCCAGGCCAGATCTAGTTGCAAAATTTCCTGAAACTAAGTACAGACACCAGAAAATAGTATTTTCTAGATCTATCATATTTTGAGGTTAGTATTTGTCTTCAATTCAATTAGTATTTCAATACTTATTTCCATAGTGAAATATAAGGTTTTCTCCTTTCTTCATATTCTCCATCGATTGATTCATTTATGTATTGACCATCTTCTTGGGGTTAATCAATTTGGATCTTTCCTTTGGGAATTTGGGGTTAAGAAGATCTTACCTTCCCCAATCCTATACGTAAAACTTTACATTTCAGTAACCCCCTTTTTACCCTACCCTCTCTTTTATATATTTTACAATAATGTATTCAAATTACTCACCATTTAGATTGAGATTAGAGAGCATTAAAGATCTTGGAGTAGTAGTTGGAGCTTGAGGAGTTTGTATTTGTGTTTGCAAAACCCTTACGGTCGCATGAGCTAGGTATTTGTCATTTACTCAATAAATCTTTGTCAATTGTAGTAACAAAAAAATTAGTATGGATACACCTAAAGTTTTTAATGTTCTTGAAAGGAATAGATACAAATTCAAGATCCATCCCTTCAAATCTACTAAAGAGGATCAAGAGGGTTCATTTTTGTATACCCCAATTGGTGTTCTTCATGTTGAAGACATCAAGGCATATATACATAACACGATTGAGTTTATAGGAACCATAGAGATATATGATGAAATGTTAGGGTTATACAATGCAAATCAAACCCTAAGAGGAAGGTTGACGAGTTCCCAATAGTTAAATACATGGATAGATTTTAATTCGATGAACTTGATTGGATCAAAATTGTGTTGAGTAGGATTCATGATGAATTCATATGGATTGGTGGAACCACAACCAAAATCGCCAAAGATCTATTGCATTAAATAATTGGTTTACTGATGATAGGTAAATTACCTACAATAGAAAAGAACATTATTTTTGAAGTGGAGAAACTTTAAAAAAGTAAGTGGAACAAGAGAGCCATGACTATAAATGACATCGCACAAGAAGATGTCAAACTTGTAGCAATGATATTGGGATACCAGTTTCAGTATAGTAGCATGATAAATAGTGTATCAACCAGTTTGGTCTATATGGCATATTAGATGGTAGTTGAAGATGAATAGTATGACCTATGTGAGGTTCTAAGGAAGCAACTGATAGAGAATTTGGAAAGGATAAAGAGAAACATAACAACACATTTCTGATTTGGATCACTAATAATGCACATATTCTTTCATGTTATGAGAATATTCCCTAACATGTATCTATGGAGATTAGACAAATGTACTATGAAAATGATCAGTGACTGCTATAGAAGAAGTGATGAGAAAAACATATATGTTGAGGTTGCATAAATCATGAAACTCTTCCAAAAACAAATGCATTCAAGGGAAATGATCCCTTGGAGACTAGTGGATAAGTATAAGGATGATATATGTTTCATGGTGGAAACTGACAACACATGTTTTGAGGTAGTAGAACCTATAACTTATTTTGCTACTCCTATGGGTATGAAGTAAATTATACTATTCTAGAGCTTCATATCCAACATGTTTTACAGTCCCCTAAACACCCCAATGTTCCAAGATGGGGTACATATGAAGAAAAGTACACAACAATCAACGAAGAACTAGTAAAAGGGAGAAGCAAGAAGAAAGTTGAATCATTAGTTAACAAAATATCAAGCCAACATGGCATATCCAAAGAATAAATAAAAACTATCAGGGAAAAGGTGGTAGAACTTGGGGAGAAATACAATATTCCCCCTCCTCAAACTAACATTGAAGCACCTCAAGTAGTAGAGGTTGAGGAAGAAGAAGAAGAAAAAGTAAAACATGACACTCCTACACCTATTAGGAGAACTTCATAGGGGTAGACTGCAAGAGCATCTACACAAGGCCAAACACCTTATAAAGCTAGACCTAAGGCCATGGCTAGTGGACCAGGAAAGAAGAGGAAAATACTGGATACCCCTCGATCTTTGCATGGGAAGGATAAGAAACAAAAGACTTCACAAGAAGAAGAACAAAACAAGGAAGCTAAAATTATGGACATAGAGAAAACTAAGGAACAACAAGAAGGAACAACAAGAAGAAAATGATAGAAATCTTTAAGAGGAAAATCTAAGGGCACTTTAAGTAGATAGGAAAAATGTAGAAGAAGATGAATAGAAGAAAGGTCAAGAAACACAAAGAAACCTATTCAATCCCTACCTAAAAGTTCTACAAAAGAGAGTAGTAAATGATGGTAAGCTTATGTCTATTGAAAAATACTTTGATAAATATGATGAAGATGAGAAAAACAAAATAGAAGATATACTTGTGGAGCACATGCTCACTTTCAAAAAGAATTTGATTGAAATAGAGGGTCAAATGATTAAGGACCTATTTGAAATATTAGAAGGAAGAAAGAAAAGAGCCCTTGATGAGGATATCAGGATGAGACATGATATTATTTTTTAGAATATGCCTACTATGATAGGGAATGAGATGGGAGATTGGCCTGAGAAGCTAAGACCAGAGTTGAGAACTAAAACTAGAATCTTCAACTTCATGGCAAGAAAGTATGAAGAGGTTGAATAGGAAACTCATGACAAGGTTGCGCAGCTACTCCTAGAGGAGCACCTAATCTTGGTAAGTCTACATGGACCCCAACCCCAGTAATAATCTCCATTGATCCTACAATTACCAAAGTTGCAGAAAAGGCTGAAGATCCAAAAGAGAAAGAGGTGGTTGACACTGCCTTACCTGATTTCTTCATTGGCAATATTGGGATTTCACTTGACACAAAGCTAGATACATCTAACCCATTTTAGATAAGTGAAACCTTAACTAACATTGATAAAATAGTAAAGAATCTTGAGATACCCAAGATCGCTCAAGAATAATCAGCTGAGAAAGTGTAGCAAGAAGAAAAAACACTTGAAAGGCACAGGTATCAAAAGAAAAAGAGGAAGAAAAAGAAATAGAAAAGGAAAAGGAAAAGGAAAAGGAAAAGGAAAAGGAAAAGGAAAAGGAAAAGGAAAAGGAAAAGGAAAAGGAAAAGGAAAAGGAAAAGAAAAAGGAAGAGGAAAAGGAAATAGAAAAAGAAAAGAAACAAGAAAAGGAAAAAGAAAAAGATACAAAAAATAAAGAGGAACAACCAAAAGGATTGTCTATCACTCTTTTTTCTACATCTAGTTTGTTAGCAAGTGGCTCTCAATCACTTCCAACTAACTTAGAGGACATGAGTGTTACACCTAATGCAGTGGTTAGTACTTTCTTTTTCCAAATCTAAATAGAAATTAGAGAAAAATAATGACAAGACATCAAAGACAATCCACCAGTCAACACAAGTATTGAGTAAGCTTTTGACTACACCTCTTGTACATAATGAAGATCCCATAAGTAGTCTAGAAAATGTTCTAATTATAATAGAAATTTTTTTTGATACATTATAAGATGTAACTAGAATAAAAGTAGTAGAAGATTTCAAAAGGTTAAAGATGAAAGATACTCTTGTTGGGATCAAGAATGATTTTAATACATTGATTACCACTGAAAGCAAAATAAAATATTTTCTTAAGGATGGACATGATATATATAAACTCTGCATGACTTCACACAAGAATGTAAAGAGCATAACATATATCATAGCTCAGGATGAAGAGGTTTTGATAAAACTCTTTGAGGATATCGTAAATAAGAAAATTATGGATATAAATAAAGAAACACACAGGATCATGGACAAAATACATACTCTCCAGTTAGAAAAATATAGAGTTCAGAGGAGATTTTTAGAATTAAGAAGCTTTTTGACTCCCAAGATCAATGTCTTAGAGAGTACTCATGAGGACCTTCAACTTGGTCTCAAAATTTTTTAGGAATTAATACCTAAGGATGTAGAGGATGGAGACAAGGCCACATTTGGTCTAAATGGGCTAATTCAAGTTGGAGAGGCAGATAAGGAGGCTTGGGATGCAGACATACAAATCATGAAGACCAACTATAGAGATATATTTTAGATAGTCTAGCTATGATTTTTGTCCTCCAATTTTGTTGTTTTAGCAACAGTAACAAAGCAAACATTTTTGGCACCCTTTTCCATTGATGTCAAAGGGGGAGAGATAGAGAAAAAATGTAAATGTAAAGTGAAAACATAAATAAAATAAAATGTTTCCTCTGTAGGCTATGTGTCAAATTTCTATGTGCTCCATTTATGTCAATATATTTCCTTTTACATTTATTTTTTGATGTTGCACTTAGTCATTTTTTCACTAAGTGTTTCCATCAATGCCAAAGGGGGACTTTGTTTGAAAGTGGTCAACACATGCACACATATTCACATGTTGGAACATGCACACATATGGAATGTTTTCATTTATGGAAACACTTAATAGTTTTATGATCCTACATATTGGATATCATGAATATGTTTGAATGCAGTTGATGAAGAAAAAATGCCTAAGTCCACAGACTGTTCTTGTAACATAGTCTGATAGAAAAGCTTACCGAACTTCACAGGAGAATTATAAAGGCATGCAATCTTACCTACATGATTGTAGGACACTAATGAATATATGTGTAAGGTTTCATATGTTCATATTGAGGGATCAAAGACATATGATCAGTTGCTTCGATGCGAAGAGAGTAAACAAAGCATAACATGTTAGCGATCACTAAGGCCAACTTTGTGATCAATTGGAAAGTTATTTTTGGATTCTATCTTGGATCCAAGGCTGACTACAGATATTAATGAAGTGTGAAAATGTGCATTAAATAATATTTGTTTTAGCTAGAGTAATGTCGAATAGCTCTTGTAAATATACCTTTAGTAAGGTATAAGTATACAAACACTTTTGTATAAGTGTGTGATGATCTAGATAAGACAATTGATGGATGTGAACTGTGAAGGCATCTAAGAGGCAGAGTAGAGATTAACAGAAAGAAGAACAAGAGGTGTTCTTCAAGGAATACTTTGTTAACTCTTTGTATTCAGGACAACAGATTGATTGTAAGTGTTGTTGCACCTATTTGACACCCCTAATAGGGTTTGATTTCCTATAACAAGGATGGAATCCTAGAAAGGTCAATTCCTTAATTGGGATCACATTGTAAAGGCTCCTAATAGGGTGTTTCCTTTAACCATGACCTATCTATTGTAATATTCAGCTCTTAACAGGGTCATAAATCCTAATAGGGTTATTATACTTATAGTGCAGATATTTGTGGGTATCATTCCCACTGGGGTTTTTCCCTTAACAAGGTTTCCCCCCAAAAAAATATGGTGTTATGAGTTCTTTTCATGCCCAAAAAATGAGCAAAACAAAACTACAATTTTTTTTCTAAAACCTACTAACCAACTACTAATGAACACACTTACACAACTAAGAATAACAATACTAACTGGCACAAGTCTCTATGTGCACACAAAATGGTGCAAAGAGAGAACAAAAGACTGAAAAAGATTAAGTAACTAAAAACACCCCAAGGGTCAAACCATACCAAAATGACCATGTTTGACCAAGTTTGACCAAAAGTCAAGCTTCATCAAATAGCTCCAAACAATGCTACAATGTTCCCTAGACTACTAGCTTTGACCGACATGCATATCAAGATAGTTGACTAAAAGTCAACTAGAGTTGACCAAAAGTCAACCATGCACTAAAATAGGTGTGACAAAGTAAAATGGAAACATGACTTATCTAGGATTACTTTGGCACACAAACAAAGGTGTTTGACCAAAGTTTGAGTGAGGGTTGACCAAAAAGTCAACTATGTCCAAATACGACCTACAAGGTTCTACTAAGGTTAAAACACATTAGGGTAGGGTTCATGCACGGAAACTAAGGTGATGTCCAAGGTTTGACTAAGTTGACCAAAAAGTCAATCGTGTAATAACTTGGCTTCCTACAAGCATTTAAGGTTTACAACATAGCTAGAAGAGGTTGTGCATGCAAATCAAGGCACTCATCTCAAGTTTGACTAAAGTTGACCAAAAGTCAACTGTGTACAAAAATCAACCTTCAAGTCTATAAAGGTCATTAAGACCCTAGACAAGACCATAGGTTGATGTTGGTAACCCAATTGATAGAAACGCCACCCCAAGTAAAATAAGTAAAATTAACTCACTAGGAAAAGAACTCTATTTATCACACTCAATTAATTAAATAAAACAACCTGAACACTTATACAAATAAATCTAACACCACACATAAAATAAATTAAATTTATAATTAAATTTAAATCTACTTCCTTTAATCCATTTAGACTTACTAAATTTATAACATCAATCTATGTCCGACCTTATAAACTAAACAACTATATTAAATAAATCCAAATTTAAATTGAGTACAATCTAAATTAGTTTAATCGATAAACTAGATTAATAATAGTTAAAATTTAAAATAATGAAACCTCAAAATACACATTTTAAATTTACCATTTTAACAAAAAATATTTCACCAATTTTATAAACAAATAACACCATACCAAATTTTGAAAATAAATAAATTTTATATAAAAAGAATAATTCTAAATATAAAACAACTTAATAATGAATTAAGAATTCTATTTTAATAAACTAAATCATTTTTTTATTTTATACATTAAAAAAACCTTAATTAAAGTATATTTTAACCTAAACAAAAATTAAAACCCATTTTAATGGGGTGCGCCAGGTCCATACCCTGCGATCGCATGCTCTAGTGTGCGCGCAGGGAAAAGGGTAAGGAGAGACGGTGGGAGGGCGAGGGAGTTCGGTGCTCCCATCGCTTCTGCTACCACTGCTTACACAATGGTAGCACGAGGGGCTGGTGCTGCCAACCCCAACCCACCCACCACTACACAGGGAAGGGGGTTAGGGCTTCGGCCCGCCCCCGACCCCTTATTTTTTTATTTAATTTTTTTTTTAAGTTTTATAAAGTGCCTAGCACTTAACGAAAATAATGAATTTTAAATTTTTTAAAATAATTTAATAATATCTCTTAGTTTTATATTATATAAATATTTAATAATAACTTAAACATAATTATATTTATTTACTAGTGAAATGGAAAAATCCCTAAATTTCAAAATAGTGACTATCAGGGGATTTATTTTTTTAAAAGTAAATACATCTTAGCAAACTATTAAATGGGCTTAACATTTTACCCAAAACAGAATTTAAATTTAGTCACTTTTTTTTAAGAATTTTTTTTTAAAACAATAACTAAGTACAACAAAATTTTCCACAAATTTTCTAAGAATCAAATTATTTTATTTATCTTTTTGCATAAAATTACACACCTAATACAAGCATATTAATTTAATAAAATTTTACCATCCAATCTACTAAATAATGATTTCAAGTTTAACATTATTATTTCGATGATTACCATATTAACTAAAGAAATTTTCAAATTAAAATAAAATGATGCAAGGATATAAAAATTTCTCCCAAGTGATTTTGATCTCAATATTTTTCAAAGAACAACATGATGAACTAAGAAATTAAAAATTTGCAACATAATCCATTGCCTTAACATAGTAAAAAATCAATAGTCATCAATTCTGTAATTTCCTTTATTATAATAAATACAAAATGGGGTTTACATTATGAAAGAGTGATTACAAGGAGATCTGATTACAAATCTTACATCATAAATGCATAGAAATTACAAGTTTAACTATGGAATACTGAAATTCAAATTTTAACTGTCAAACTATCAGCTCCAAGATCCTAGTTGCACACCTAATAGAAGGTGGTTGACCATGAAGGCTCACCTCCCAACCTAGGCCTTTTCAAGGCCACCCTCGAGATAGGGGATCCAATAAGGAATGGGATACAAACAAGAAGTCCCAAACATGAAGGAAACAATCAACATGAAAACATTTCAACAAATTTTTCCCAACATGGTTTAACAAGAGGAAGGTTTGAAAGAGACCTTCCTGAAAATAGGGTAGAGGTGGACTACTAGGAGGAGAAGCCAAAGTATAATATAAATTTTCCAAGCCACGCATGGACTTGGGAAGACCATCTTCAAGAAGATGTGGTCTAATCTCCTTATGCCCCCTAGGTGCTTTTAGGCTATACTTAGCATCATGGGTATCATGAAACCCCATGTTTATCCCTCCACACATGTGAGACTCTACACATCATGGGTCTTCTTCCTACTACCCCCTTCAAGGTTACTCCACCCTCCCTAGGGTGAGTAAACCTTGAAGAATCCTATCCCAAAATGAAATTATGAATTAAAAACAACATTTTTACAAAACAAAAATTTCAAAACATGAACCATAAAAAGCCATGGACTCCATTAATGGAGCTCCAAGCTCAAACACATACAAGAAATGCAAAGAAATCACAAGGGCCAACCTTAGTCCAAGAAAAGGTTGAAATTCTGAAAACTTAAAAGTCCTTCCAAGGAAATCCTTTCCTAAGCTCCTTCCAATGTGAATGGTCTCCAAATCTAGAGAGTGGGTGAACACTCAAACAATCCTCAAAGTTTTCCCTAAATAGGAAAACCTCCTAAAATCTAGGAACCTACCAGAAAAGAGGAAGAAATTTTCATTCCCTTCTTCCCACTTGCCTTCCTTCTCCATAAATGAAGTTGAATGCAAGTTGGGAAGAAGAGAGAGGTTAACCAAAGCCTCACAACTCTTCAAATTCACCCAACTTTGAAATCTTGATTTTAAGGGAGTCATAAATGTGTTTTAAGGCTCTTAATGGGCTGAAAATGACCCCTAACCCCTAAGGTACCAACTTGGGTAGCTAAACCTAACCCTACTTAAACTATGGGAGCCCAAATGACCCTCTTAAACTCCACCTAAAGTTTACACATAGATTTCAAGTCATGGTTGACTATCTAGAAACTTTCCAATCCAAGGTAAGTTGATTCTAACCTAAGGTTAACCCCTAGTCAAACCCTTGACCCAACCAAATACAATTTACTAACCATGCCAATACTTATGCAACAATTTGCCAAATTTGGAACATTTAATTAAAATAAATGACATGTCTAATTCACATATACATTAACTAAATTAAATATACACATGCAAACCACATTCACAAAATAAATACTATACAACAAGGTCCACATTTCTTTATACATAGAGGACTTTGGAATGCATGGTATAAACATAGGTTCCAATATTGGGTCCCTGCATTTAGATATATGGTCAACTTATCCTGCACACTCATTGCACACATCAGTAAGTCCAATCAACATGGTATAAACACAATACATCATCAATACTACATGGTTTAAAACTATGTTTGTAAATGAATCAACTAAGCATATCTTCAGTTTCCTAAACCAACTTTCCATTGCGGTAGTTTCTAACACCATATTACTATTGGAGATTTGCTAGCAATCCAGCTTGTTGTATGTATGTTTGTCATTGGTGGCAACATATGGCAAGCAGCATGCATGGAGGACTCATGCAGTGAGATTTCAGTATATGTAGCATGGACATGTTATCAGCATGATATCATGGACATAGAGGTTAATATTGATTACAGACAGTTATGTAGTAGCTTGTGTCAGCAGTGTTCCTGACAGAGTTACAGGCAGTGTTTTATGAGTGATTGTCTGTACAATTCTCATGGAGCCTTGTGCATTTAGATATGTGATGGATACATGTTAATGTTTTTACATTCATGGATGCAAAGTCTGATGTGTAGTAGAAGTGAAGTTATGAAGTCATTATTCATGAGTTATAGTTTCTTGTGTTTATCCAGAAGAGCCAACATAGATTATATTGGTATAGGAGTTGCACCTATTATTTCGATATACGTGCTTGGATTAGTAATTGGAAAAGACTTAAGAATGTTTGGTTAAGAGTGCATGATGTAATTCATCTTGAGGAGAAAGTATCAGTTAATTTGGTAGAGCCGATAGTGTGTAGCATGCGTCTACACTTATTGATTTGGACAAGTCCCAGTTTGTGTTGCATGCTTAGTAGAGCTGACATAGATTTTATTGGAGAATGTTATTGTTTCTCTAACATGATTTCAAGATGGTTCTAATAAGCTGACTTGATTATATCATTTGGAGGAAAGATATTTATAGGCAGTCATTTTTTATTGCTAATTCATGGTTCAAAATTGAATATAAACAACACAACAGAGAGTGCAAAATGTTGAGCCATCAGCAGAAGGTCTATGTGACCAAGTAAAGAGTATATGCTATTCATTGGAATTGATCCAGATAGTAGGTCTAAGTGTAGTTCACCAAGATCTAGATATAGTGTGTATCTATTAATCAAAAGGTTGTAGCCTTCATGCCTTTGAGCAGTGTGCTCTTGGACAGTGCATCCTCACCCCTAACAGGGTTAATTATAAAAGACTCCTAATAGGGTCTGACCCTTGACTAGGTCACTATACTAAATGCATTGTAAAGATCAACTCTTAATAGGGTTGTAAGGTATTCTAATAGGGATCATAATACACTAGTGCAGATATTAGTGGGTGTCAATTCCCACTAGGATTTTTACCTATTTGGGTTTCCCCGTAACCAAAATATTGGTGTTATGTTCAAGTATTCTTTCTTTTTGTTTATGCATAATGTTTAAGCATACTTAATTGGACAAAGAATTGAAACTTGTAGATAACAGATTCACCCCCTGCCCCCCCTTTCATTTATCTCTTGGGACTATTCCTAACAATTGGTATCAGAGCCAAGTGCCTTGGAGAGAAAGTTTAACAACTTGAGATTGATCAAATGGCATACTTTAGAAAAGAAAGTCCTAAATTTTATGGAGAGAATTATCTTGACTGGAAAAACAAGATGATGACGCATTTGCAATGCATTGCTTTTGAGATCTTTGAGGTGGCTAGTAAGGAAACTGAGATTCCTTCCTTATCAGATCTTGCAAAAGAAGATGCAACTATTAAGAAAAAAGAGCTATTCACTTCAAATGCTATTGCCAAAGAAGCACTCATCAGCGCCATGTCTAACAGTGAGTTTTCAGAGGTCAAGAAACTAGATAAAGCCTACAAGATATGGAAGTACCTAGAAGACATGTTTGAAGGAGATATTCAAGCCAGAATGCACACAAAAAGACATGGAAGAAAAGATACAATACATTAGAGATTCTACTTGATGAGAATGTCAGAGCTTACAAACAAAGGATTAATGAAGCAGTTGCAGGGATCAAAAACAATGGTGGAGAAATCTCTGAAGAAGACATAATGGATAAATTGATGACCACCTTGACACCAGAATATGACAACAAGATATGTATCCTAGATAAAACTATTCATTCCACAAAAGACTTTAAAAGAGAGAATTTAATCAGCAAGCTTTCAACATTTGAGATATCAAGTTTGAAGATAGAGCCTAAAGGTGAAACTGCCTTCAAAGCATTAGTCCAAGGTAAGAAATCCTTGAAAACCTATGGTAATTTTGATGATGATGATGAAGAGAAAGCACTAGGTGATTTTATTGCTATGATTGCTAAAAGAGAAAAGAAAGGAAAAGGAAAATATGAAGGTCAATTTCTATTCAAATGTTTTTCATGTAATAAGATTGGTCACTTTGCATCTAAGTGTCCTACAAGAGTTAAGAAATTTAAAAACAACTACAAGCCTAAGTATACAAAGGAATGTTACTATTGTTGGAATTCATCTTCTCTTTCTACTTGCAGGTTTACACTATGATTGACAATTTAATGTCACTGACTCAATCACCACTCTAGAATCTGCAAGGAGAAGGGCCAATTAAAAAGGATTAAGAAGATCCTCCTACACTTTGAGCCTCAATGCTCAGGTGAGTGTACCCTTGATTCACTTCTTGAAAGGAATCACTAAATATCATACCAATATACCCTTTACTAATTGATTGAAAGATTTTATCATTTAAATGTGTGTGTGTGTGATTGATGATGATGGACTGCCTCTAGAGAATAGATCAGTGCCTTATCCAGGGCATAGAGTCACTAAATAACATACATCAACTAAAAACCCTAACTCAAACACACTTGAATTTAGGATAAGTGCTTTTCCTATTATCCTTCTCCCCATACCAGGACATCAAATTCTCATCTAGCCATGAACTCACTGAAACCACCTTAAAGACTTTAATCCTAACTCTGTTAGAAACTTAAAGATAATTTCAAAATACTCTTTTTTTACCATATGCTAACCCACTTTGTGAAATTAACATATATGAGCCCAAGAACAAAATAAGAAGACATACACAAATATGAATTGGAATCCAAATGTATTCCCACTAAAATTTGCAGAATCAATACATTATCAAAACACAAAATACTAGGAAGCAAGCCCTAAATCTAGGCTCTCCTTGTTTAGTATAATACCATCAACAATAACCATTACAAAATATTACTTTTTTCAATATATACCACCACTAGTCATCATGGAATCCCAAAAATAGGATGCAACAAGCTTCAGATGGCTAGGGTTAGGGTTTCACCCACTAAAACAACCAAATCAGCCAAAAATTAAATACAGGGGATGAAAACCAGGCAATCAGATCTAAGAATAATCTCCATTTATGAAAAATGTCAGAGTACTATACCGGAGATCATGATTCTACCATGCTAAACAATCTAACCGGCCACCTGCAACATGCCTTGAGCAAGAAAACCCATTCCTTTACAGAATAAAACCTCTGCAAATCAATCAACATGCCTTTGGACCACTCTGCAAAAGTCTCAAAGAAATTTCTACCAACTGTAGTCGCTAAAACAATTAATTTTGGTCCTTCCTATCACTAAAACCCTTTAAAAATTTCAAATCTTGGTAGCAACGGTCATTTCCATGGCGCCAACAATATATCATCGGTCCACATTTAAATCTGGATCAACTTTATATCATGACCGTTGGATCTTCTTCCTTCCTAGGCTGTATGACTTAACTCAACAAATATCCCTAGTTTAACTCTTAGCGACTACACGATAATGGTTTTCCTATTCGCAGAAAGAAATCCTAACTCACCTTTTAACCCAGTGATTCAACGAACAAAGGAAATAAAACTCACCCTGGTCACATATGGCAAACTGGCGACTGAAAGGTTTCACTAGTTCACAAAATACTTCATCTCTCTGCTAGTTTATTTAGCGACTATGTGAACGCTTGTTCACTAAATCGCCAACTCTTTTAGAACATCACCACCTTTCTTTGCAAACAAGCGAAACTTTTGAAATTTGTCAGAGCTGCTAACCTGATTTATCTGGACTGCTAAACCTTCGACCCCTGCTTGAGCCCGCTTTATGCCACCTGTCATCATGCCATTTGCTGAAAACCACCCAGGCACTTCTGACATAGGACCCACTGACCCTCAAGCATCAAAATGGATGGTGGGTGCATGATCTGAAGGAGGAAGAATATTCCATTAGATCATGCACTGACCATCGATCAAACATTCTAACTCAGGCCCCACTAACAAGCTCCACATCATCCTCCTTGACCAATTAAAAGTTTCCATTTGTGCTTATGTGGCAGTGGACCCACTTGTCTTTATCACTTTTGAAAAAGGTAAAATTGATGGTCGTCGGAAGATCTCATGCGTCTAACACACTCGATAAGAACTTACACCCATCGTTGATTCTCTACAGATGTTAGGACCCTCTGACAAGCCAAAAACTAGGTCCCACTGACAACTACCAAATCATTATATCGTGGACCAATCACAGATCCCCAACTATGCTTGCGTGGCATTTTGGACCCACCATTTATACTGACTCAGACACCTAGAGAAATGGATGGTTGGTGCATGTTCTGAAGAGCTCAAAAGATTCTATGAGAATACATGCCAATCATCAATCTGGAATCTTAGCCAATCGTCAAAGACCTGACCCCACCCTGCTACATAAGATGCTTCGACAAATGAGAGACCGCCACGTTGCAAAATCTGGCAAGCGAACATGCAACCTTTTCTTCATTCATAGGACAAATCTAACAACCCTGCCAGTTCATTGATTCATTCAGCCAATAGGGAAATGCCATTTGTGCTTATGTGGCAGTGGACCCGCCTATCTAAAGCATCATGTCATAAATGAGAATCAATGGCCATCATGAACTTGCATGCCTCTGACACACTCAATGCACTTTTGCAACAACTGTTGGATCAAGATGGTGTCAGGAGACTGGGACCAAGAAATACTAAAGCCGAAACATTAGGAAAATCAAGGCGCAGGACTTAGGAAAATTTATTTCACCGGGCACATAGACTTAGGAAATATTAAAGAAAGAAAACCTCTGCGGGGTGACCAAAAATATAAAGAAGGTGTGTTATAGGAGATTTAAGTGGCTACAAAAAGTAACTTAAAATTAGAACAGGGCCAGGGTAGACTTAGGGTTTTTTCACTATAATGGCTAGATATTTGAATATTTTGCTAAGGGTTTCAAACCAAAGGCAGAAAAATGAATGTAGAGGCTGGAGGAAAATTGGTAAAGCCATGAAAATTCTTGCAGGTGCTAATAGTGGCTCTGTCTATGGATGCATGTCTCTTGCAAGCATGGCAAGAATCTAGAATCATTGGTTAAAGCAGACCATCCCACAAGACAAAAATTGAACAACAAATAGCAGCAGGACAAAACCCTACAAACCAAGACAAAATGAAATAGGGGAAAGCAACTATTTACAAGATTTACAACATATACAGACCTAACTACTATTCATGGAAATAAAAATACCTTCAATTGAAGTATTTCTTCAAGAATTGTCCATGAACTGGCAATTCTTGAACTTCACCATTAAATTCCTTGACAATATATGAATCTTTGCCCCATTTCTCATGACTTAGATATGGCCCTAACCAGAGTGGATCAAATTTTCCATGTTTTCCTTTATCCTCCAATCTAGCATTCCAAATTAACACCAAATCATCAAGTTCAAATTTTTTTTCAACAGTCTTCTTGTCATACAAATTCTTAACCTGTAACTGCAATGTGGGATTCCTTGAAGCTGACTCTCTTCTGGTTTCATCCAGTCTGATGAGGTCCTCAATCCTTAATTGCATTTCATCATCTATATCATCATCATATAACTAAACAAACTTATACATTTCTAATAAATTATTCTGAGGCATTCTTGCATGTATTCCATATACTAGGTCAAATGGTGCACAACCAATTGCCTTCTTCACAGTCACCCTATTAGCCCATAGAGCTAAGGGAAACTTTGAATTCCATGCCTTTTTATTCTTTTCAAGAATCCTCTTTAGGATTTTCATCAGGCTCTTGTTAGATGATTTTGCCTGTCTATTTCCTTGTGGATGATAAGGTGAGGAATTTGACCTCTAAATTCCTAGACCTTTGCAGAATTCTTTGTACTCAACAAACCTAAAGCACATTGCATTGTCACTAACTATCCTCTCAGGGAAACCAAACCTTGTAACATTATTATTCAGTAAAAAATCAATTACCACCTTACTAGTTGCATTTCTTGTAGGGATAGCTTCTACCCACTTAGTAAAATAATCAGTAGCAACTAGTATCTAAGAATGTCCCCCACTGGACTTGTTTGGTATTTCACCTAGGAAATCTATTCCCCATTGTTGGAAAGGAGCTTGTACTTCTACTGGCCTTAAGGGCACATTGCCTAAAAATTTAAGCTTACCAAAGAACCTTTGACAAGCATCACACCTCCTTACTAATTGCTCTGCAGCCTTGAAGATTGTGGGCCACCAAAATCCTGCTCTCAAAATTTTATGAGTAGTTGTTTTACCCATATAATGCCCTCCACAAACTCCCTCATGCATTTCTTTTAACAACTTGTTATCTTGATTCTCATCAACACATTTGAAAAGAATGCAATATAAATTCTTTCTATATAATTTACATTTCACAATTACATACCTGATGGCTTGTAATTTCAATGTCCTCTTCTTATTGTCATCCATGTCTGCTGTACATTTCATATTTCTCAAGTAATAGATGATATCTTGATACCAGACACAATCATCCATATCACAAGTATTATCAATCACAGTTTGATTTATCTAATTTGCATTAAGATTGGATTGAGCCATTAGTTTTTCCAATCCTTGTCCTCTAACCAATTTGGTAATTTGGATATCAATGTTGAATTCTTGGATCCTATTGATCCATCTACATCTTCTCCCAGACACCTCTTGCTGTGAGAAAATATCTTTGACTATTGCACTTGGTACAAAGGCAATCACAATTGCTCCCATCAGATAACATCTAAAAGCCTTGACTACCTTAACAAGTGCATATTCTTTTTTTCATTGATGTCATACTTCAATTCAACAGCCTGCAAAGATTTACTGAAAAATGCAATAGGCTGCTCATAACCTTTCTTATTTTTCTGCAACAATACTGCAGCAATAGTATGAAAAGATGCAAAAGAGAAGATATGCATTGGGATACTATAATCAGGTGCCTTAAGCATAGGTGCATCTTTAATAGCTTTCTTGATATTTTTGAAAGCTTCATTAGGCTCACCTTCCCATGTAATAGCAGATCCCTTCTTTAACATCTTGGATATAGGTCTAGTGACCTTAGCAAAGTTTGTTACAAATCTTCTCAAGAAGTTTACCTGACCAAAGAAGGACTGAATTCCTTTGATATTCTTTGGTCTCTGAATCTTATCAATGACTGCCACTCTTTCAGGATCAATTTTGACTTCTTGCTTGCCAACCAAGTGGCCAAGAAACTTACCCTTGGTGACACCAAAAGCACATTTCCTTGGGTTTAATGAAATTTCATATTCCAAAGCCCTCACAAATATTTTCTCTAAATGAGTACAATCATCTTCTTCCTTCTTGGAATAAGCAGTTAAATCATCTTGATAAACAACAAGGAAATCATCAATAAAATCTGCAAAAGCAACGTCCATTGCCCTCTGAAAAGTTGCACCAGCATTTGTGAGACCAAAAGGCATTCTCACATAAACATATGTCCCCCAAGGTGTTGTGAAAGTTGTCTTAAATTGTTTTGATTCTTTTACAATCACTTAATTGTAACCAGAGAAACCATCCATCATAGACATCAATTTTGATCTGGTCACTCTCTGCAACATAGCTTCCATATTGGGCAGACAATAGTTATCTTTTAATGAGTTGATATTTAAATTTCTAAAGTCCACACAAACTCTAATGTCACCATTCTTCTTCCTAACAGGGACACGATTTGACACCCAAGAAGAATGCCTAATGGGCTTGATAATGTAATACCCCAAAAATGGGCTATAAGTTCATTAATCTCCTATATCATCAAAATCAAACAAAATCGACATCAAAGTCCTAACCTAAGGTACATCGGCACATCAACGAATCCTAATTGATTATCATAAATTTTGCATCAAGGAATATTCCTAATCATCTTAATTATCTTTAATTTAATGATTATTTGGCGATAAATCACAATTATCCTAAAGTTGATTAATTGAATATGATGAATATTTAATTAATTGATTTAATTCTACCACTTAATTATTTAATTGAATTTAATGGTATTTATTCCTAAGTATTATTATTTAATTTTGACAATAAATCCAAGATCCTATGAATAATTGATTAAATTCTTATTTAATTAATTAAAGCAAGTTGTGATATTTGATGATATTATTTTTGAATAAAAGTTTGATTAAATGATTCATTAACTCATAAATCAATTATTTTATTTCAAAAATCAGTTAAGTTGAGAATAAATCACTTTATTTATTTATTAATTCATAATTGTCCATGTGCACAATCAAAGAGCAGTTAAACTCCAAATCAAAAAATCAATGCAAGTTATTGACTTTTTGGAACTCAACATCATTTTTGAGTTTTAAAGTTGATCTAAACTTCTAATTTGAGTTAAAAAGCTATTTTTGCATGATTTGCATGTTTTTGTGAATTAAATTATCTTTATTTAAAAATAACTCAAAATCAAGCTGAGTTATTTGAGTGATTTATGGCTTTCTTCTATGCATCCTCAAAGCCCTGGATTTCTATAAATTAAGGCTTTAGCTCTTCACAAATCATCTCTCAAATCCACAAGAATTGCATAACCATGCTGTCGAATTGGAGACTGAAGAATCATCTTTGCGAATCCAAGCTTTGTGAGATCAATATTGCATAGTTTTTCATATCATATTAGTTTTCATTTGTTAGATCATTTAGCATATCATAGCATATCAGTTTTTTTTAACATATCATAGATTCATATCAATTTTCATCATATCATTGCATAGAAACTAAAAAAAATAGATTAATTGTATTCATATTTCATATCAATTTTGCATTCAAATCCTTCGTTTAGGTGTCATCAAGGTCACTGATCTTGATAACAATCTGAGAACATCATACTCTCACCTATTAGAAGGCAGTAAATCACCTAGTTAGTTTAGCTTTCAATTCATTGCATGATTTCATTTTTGCTAACCTCTAATGTTTTACTGAAGTGTTGTGTCTACAAATCAGGTACAAAATTCACACACACATTTTTGGCGCCCACCGCGGGGCCCTGAAATGGGTTTCCATTTCAATTCTATCAATTTCTATCTTTTTCTCCTTGATTTCTATGCAAAACTATGATTTTTAATTTCTATCCATACAATCTTTGTATGATTTTCTGACAAAAGTCATTTCGCACTATACCCACTATCGTACGATAGTTTATCAAATTGAGGATCATGTCATGTTGTACACACTATCATTTGAAAGTTCAACTATCATTTCACAGAACACCTAGTGTCGTATGAGTTTTTGGACTGTCATATGGGAGCACACTCACTGTCGTATGAGTTTCATACTATCATCTGGTAATAGACCCAATGTCGTATGGGTTTCAGCATTAGATTTCAACTGTTGTTTCATTTTTCAAGGTAGTTTGTCATATTTGGTTTTCAGATTTTGACTAATGGCTAATCTTAACAATTGAAATTCTCTATTTTTTATTGACTCTTGGTGGTTTTGATTTGAGAAAGTGCAAGAATTGCTAAAAGTAGGTAAACATCTACTAAGCGTGTTATTAGGATTCTAGGTATTCTCCTCAATTTGATAACATTTCAATTTGGATCCTAAAATGAATCTCTCATGTGTTTGGCTTGAGTGTTATCTTTGCATGCTTTTCTTCAAATTTGCATAATTGAATACTAGGTTGTAACACCTTAAGTATTGATAGGTAGTCTTAGGATATTTTTGATTGATCTTATTATCGAAATTGGGATATTGGACTCACTTATTCTTAATCACCCCTTGTTTCACCCCATGGTTGCAAGGTCAGTGCCATATTCAGGGGAGGGGTTTACTTAGAAAGACCATTAATTGTTCCACCAGTTCTTTCCCATTTTGTGCTTTTTGGATCTCATTAGTATTCTAGGGTGTGGACTTGCTTTTAAATTTGTGTGAGGAGTTAAATGCACCACTTTGTGAACTCACCTCACATTTATTTGGAGAATTAAGTGTACCACCTTTTGTTCTTTTGAATGCTTTTGGATAGATTTGTCTTCTAATATATCTATGAAAACATAGTAATTAAGCCTTATGAACACTATTTATGGTTCTTGAGAGATTGGATTCCCAGTGAAATCCTTCTTGACGATGGAATCCTTTTAGGTAGGGAGGATACTTAGTGCATCTCATGTTTTACTTGGTCTGTGCGTCTTCCCTTATTGATTGATACATTCTCTCTAGAGAGGTTGATAGATCATGTGGGGTTGATATCATAGACCTTGGTGAGATAATCTTCATCTTAGCATGTTAGATTTATCTGCCTACTTTCTCTGGGTTAAAATTGAAAAGGTGTCAAACCCTTGGATCTGGAGCCAAGTCCCCTTGTGGTATACTATTGTGAGTCACCTTTAGAGAGGGTTAACTGTAGCGGACACTCCCTTCACAGGGAAAACTATGTTGATGGAACCTCGAGCAGTAATAGCCATTTTCATCATGGTAGTGATAGCCACTATATAAATGTCCTTGTGGAAGAAATCTTCATAGGTGTAGTTCATTGTTGGGTTGTTAGATCTCCCTAGCAGCTCCTGATTGATTAAGCTCTCAGACTATGTCAAAACCCTGGTGCGTTGAGATTGGAGTTCACCCCTTTGGATCATAAAATTTTCAGAGTCAAACCATTACTAAAAACCCTAGAGAGGCCAAATTTTCATTTTCTAGGGTATATGTGCATTATTGCAAAACATTTTTGGAACATACACAATTAGCGCTTCTGACGATTAGAACAAATAAGTCACTTGATTGTTCATGCGAAAGGTTGCTTTTGCCCTTGTTCATTGTTTTCAAACATGCTTGAAATCACTTACTTGCTATTTTGCATGCTTGTTTATCTATCTAGCTATTGAAAATGAACAAATCTATTACAATCCTCAAATCTGGACATTAAAATTTGCAAATCTAAAGTAAAATTCTTTTCTGGAGTCAAAAGTCATCTCAGGAGGTCAGAAAGTCATACGAGTTTCTATCAAGTGTCATTTCATTACTACCCATCTGTCATATGGTAGAGAACCCAATGTCGTACGAGTCTTCCTACCAGTCAAATTCAAAAAATCAAATCCTACTAGCAACTATCGTGCAAGTTTTTGCAACTGTCGTGCAAGTTTTTCAACTGTCGTTTCATATCACACCCACTGTCATATGAGTTTTGCAACTATCATACAATCTTTTCAACTATCATTTCATAGCATACCCACTATTGTACAAGTCTTTAAAGTGTCATTTGGGAAAATTTTGAAAGTTGTCAGAAAATTGTCAGAATTGCCAGATTTTTAGCTTTTTAGCCTATTTCCAGAATCTGTCGAACAAATCACTATGTCAAGAACAAAGTAGTAGCTATTGAGAACCCTATCATTTTCCAAGAGTTGCCTTTTGAATCCAATTCAGCCTTCTATTTAATCAATTTGAGTCCTTTTCATCTTGTGTCAAAACCTTATCATAACTATCAATCTTCAATCAAATCTTCAAAAATAGACTAAGTGTTGTGAACTTGTGTCCACTATCTTTTGGGAAATCTACCCATACATCCAGGGCACATTATCCTTCACCCATGTCTAATTGAATCTTCAAATCAATCAAACCTTAACAAGGTTGTGTCATCTAATCATCTTGATTCAATTCATTCTTCAATTATCTAGATCTTATTCTTTTGTTTCACTCAAAGTTGATGGTGGAAACTAGAGCTTCCTCACACAAGAAATCTAGAGAAGCATCCTAGACCTTACCTATAACCACTACCAGGGGTCCAAATCTTGAGCAACTCATTGATTCTAGTCTTTATGAAGATGACAGTGCTGGCAACCTTCGATTAAAAACTGGTTACATTCCTCCTTCATCAACTCACGAAGTTACCCAACAAAACCCACATCAATCTATTCCAGGGAGTCCACAAACTCCTACCATGTCTCAAGCAGGGAAAAACTTTGGCTCTCAAAGAACTCAATCTCAACATGGTGCAGATCAGGAACCCATGCCTAAAGAAATTACTCAATATCAAAATAATGATAACTTCAAATGAATGATGAAACATTTCTTGAAAGAAGATAGAGAGGCATAATTTTTACAATTAGCTCATCGAGGAGCTAAGCTTCCTCCTAATTTTAATGTCAAAGCTATCATCACACATGAGGAATAAACTCTGATAATGGCCATGACGAAATAGATACATGCTTTACAAGTCAAACTGAATCAACTCAAAAAAGAGAAGGAACCCAAAGAGTTCTCCATGGAGGCTCTATGTCCTTTTCCATTTGACGAAGACTTGTACATGCCACCATTTCCAAAAAGAGTGGAGATGCTGAAGTATGATAAGTATGATGGACACTTAGATCCTTAAGATCATGTCTAAGAATTTTGTACACAATCAATGGAGTTCATGCATGAACCAACCTATCTAATGTGTCTCTTCCCTCAATCTCTAGGGGGAGCGGCCATCCACTGGTTCTCTTGATTGCCTTCTACTATCAAAACTTTTGAGGAGTTGATCAAATTATTTTATCAGAAATACTCCTACAATATTCAACATCCAGTCACCATGATTGATATCTATAATCTCAAACAATATCCAGGCGAACCATTCCTAACATTTCTCAAGAGATGGAGGAAGAAGTTCTCTCTATATGCCAGACCTATTCCAGAAATAGAAAAACTAGAAATCTTCATCAATAACCTTGTTCCAGAAATCAATTATCCTCTACAAATGAAAGATCATACATCTTTTGATAAGATGGTGGATAATGCTATCAAAATCAAAAAAGTGCTTGTGAAAAAAGGAGAAATCACACTTCAGAAAGACAAATATGAATCTGGGTCCAGTTCTAAAGACAAGAACAAAAATTGGAACAAGAACAAAGGCATTGTCATAGATGGCATTGTTGATACTATCGGTGCCCCATCAAAGGCACCAGCCTACAACCTAACTCTTGGTTCCCAAGCCATTAAAGCTTCAAAACACAAGTCATCCAAACCATTTCAAAAGAAGTCAAAATACAAATCTTGGGATAAACAGTGAAAGTTCACTCCTCTTGGAGAATCTTTAGAATCAACTATGAAAACTCTACTAGCTAATAACATCATCTCTTTGCCAGCAATTTGACCACCTGATTCTAAGCCTAAGCCAAAATGGTGGAGAGAAAATGAATTCTATGATTTCCATCGAGGTAAAGGTCACAAAACTAATAACTACTTTCGGTTGAACCACACCATTCAAGATCTGATTGATAGGGGAGACATCACAGTTGACAATCCTAAGAGCAATAATGATCATACAACATTCAAAGAACCATTTCTGAAACATGGTCCAGAAGTTTCATCTTCTCCACCTAATATGGGGGCAAAAGTCAATTATGCTTACCCTAGAAATAATGCTACCATCAATATGGTTGAACCCTATCTCTCAGAGCATTGCAATGTCATCACAATTGTATGAAGAGATAGACAAAATCAATCCACCAACGTAGTTACTTGATCACAAGCCCAAGCACATCTAAAAGGACAAATCCCAAATTCATCAAATGTCCCTAAGGTTCCCTTCAATCTTTCATCTGCTTCTAAATAGAAGGCTGCTTCCAAATCTTCCAATCCAAAGGATACAAGGCCTACATCTTATAGCATTGTTCAACAACTCCAACACACTAATGCCAAAATATCCATGTTTGAGTTGCTTCAAATATCTCCAGCTTATAGAGCCATACTAGACAAAGCTTTTCTCAGTTCCAATGTTCCTAATGACCTTGATTTAGATAGGTTCCAGACTATGGTTGGACATCTTACATCTCCACAATATATCTCCTTTTCAGAGGAAGATGACAACTCCTTGAGTCACCCACATAATCAGCCTTTGCATATAGAAGTCTTGATCCAGAACCATAGAGTCAAATGTGTGTTGATAGATGGGGGTGCTAGCCTAAACATTTGTTCTTATAGCTTGATCACACAATTTGGATTTTCAAGATTGGCTATTGATCCTCAAAAGAGGATAACCATAAAAGCCTATGATGAACAAGAAAGATCTTCTAAAGGCACCATTAGCTTACCCATCCAAGTGGGTCCAGTTATCAAAGATACCATCTGTCAAGTGCTTGATCTACCTTTGGCCTACAACGTCCTCCTAGGGAGACCATGGATACATGAAATGCAAGCTATTCCTTCTACATACCATCAATGTTTGAAGTTTCCTTACGAAGGAGTAGAGGTTACTATCCCTGTGGATTTGAATAAAACTTGAAATACCTTGAAGGAAAGTGTAGATAAGCTTGTGCCTAATAATAGAGAATCTTCCATTGAATCAACTAAAGAGGCATACACATCTAAAATGGAAGCTCTTGCAAAAGAGGTTAATATCAAAGAAAATAGTATGGAAGAATATACTATGGATCTAGTCTTATGTTTGACATCTCTCCCTATCTCACCTAAGTCTTATGGACAATCTTTGAAACAGTCCAAGCCCAAACCTAAGGAACCTCTTGAAGCATATAAAAAGAATTTTGTGGTAGAACAAGTATCCAAGAAAGAGTTTGAAGAGGATGAAGCTATGTTATCATGGCTATACAAAGACGAACCCAAATCCCCAGTTATCCAAACTTGGATTCTATAGTATCCAAAGATTATTCTAAGTCATATGGCCCAGGAGATAAATTAATAGCTAGGATGGGATATTCAGGTAAAGGACCTCTAGGAGTCAGAGGAAAAGGTCTTGAGGTACCTCTCCCACATACTGGTAGAGAAAATAAAGACAAAGTTGGCTTAGGATTTAAAAAGAAACCCTTCCACCTCAAAGGTAATTGTTCTCATGTCATAGAGCAGATCACACCAAGTGAATCTCTTCTTAAAAAAGAGGAAATAGAACCATTAGATAGTGATTCAGATAGCTTAGAACTCATCCCCTATGAAAAATTGCCTAAGGAGATCAAAGACCTTCTTGATGATAAAGATGATCCAATCAAAAGAATTAATGTAGTAGAAATACAAGAACCTACTATCAATCAAGAGATAGTTACAACACAAGAACTAGCTAATCTTGAAAACCATCAAGAAGAAGAAGGTGGTAGTTATTCTGAGACAAATTCCCATGAGTATGAATACAAATCTGAATCTGAGGGTAACCCTTCTTGGGGTATTCACCCTGACTTTACTCATGTTCTAAGATTTCCTAGAGATCTTGAATCAGAAGATGAATCTAATGACTATGAATGGGGAATCATTCCAGAACTAGATGAGCTTATCATAGAGAAACATGTTGATGTTATTCACCAATATGCACCCCAACCCAACATAAGTCTAGAATGAAATGATGAACTTATCGATTTTGATCCACCTATAGCTGAATTGGACTCCCATGATGACATTGAGCCTATTCATGAATTGAACGTCTTAAGTTGTAATATCACCTTTGAATTCAAGCATTAGGTTAGGACCAATGATGACATATCCATATCCGTAAACACTATCTCACAATCTTTCCCTACTTTGACTATCCAATATCCAAACCCTATTGATCAAACCTCCACAAATCTGAGCCATGGTATTTATACCTTCCCAAATGACTATGCCCTTTCTTGCTACCTAAATGCAATTGAGCCTATGAGGACTTCCATCAATGAATTGAGTGTCAGCATGACCAAGTCAGACATCAAATATCTTAGTCAGAAAAATAAGAATAAGAATAAAAAGAAAAGGAGTTCTGAGGGTGAAAACCACTTTGTAGCAGTCTTAGAACCTACAAAAGTAAAAATAAAAGATGTATCTAAAGGTGAAAACCTCTCTGAGATGCCTAAGGATGAGATATTTGATTTCCTTCCGAGTCATTTATAGGACAGATCTCTAGTTCTAATTGAGCCCACTCAATCCATCAATTTGGGTACAATAGAGGAACCACAATTGGTACATGTAGCACAATCATTATCAGAAGAAGAGAAGCAAAAATTTACTACATTCCTAACAAAGAAAAAGATCAACTTTGCATGGAAATACTTAAATATGCTTGGGTTGGATCCTAATCTTATCATGCACCATTTATCTATAGCTCCTAATGTAAAACCTGTCAAGCAAAAATTGTGAAAGATGCATCCTCATGTTGCACTCTTGGTAAAAGCTAAATTAGAGAAGCTCCTGAAAGCTAGATTCATCCAAGTTATTGACTATATAGAGTGGATCTCTAATA
Source organism: Chamaecyparis obtusa (assembly GCA_027943335.1). Lineage (NCBI taxonomy): Eukaryota > Viridiplantae > Streptophyta > Pinopsida > Cupressales > Cupressaceae > Chamaecyparis > Chamaecyparis obtusa. The sequence goes on along the minus strand of BSBK01008899.1, from coordinate 1,986,312 downwards.
TTGTACCTATTTCTAAACTAGATGGTTCAATCAGAGTGTGCACATACTTTAGAGATGTGAATAGAGCATGCCCTAAGGATGATTTTCAACTACCTAACATTGATATGATAGTGGACATGACTGTAGGTTTCAAGATGTATTCCTTAATGGATGGTTTCTCTGGAGATAACCAAATAAAAATTGCTCCAGAGGATCAAGAGAAAACTACTTTCACATGTGCATGGGGTACCTTCTATTGGAATGTCATGCCATTTGGGCTTAAAAATGTTGGTGCTACGTATCAAAGAGAAATGACATCTATTTTCCATGACATGATGCATCAAACTATGGAAGATTATGTTGATGACACATTAGAAAAATCTATGATCAGAACTGAACATCTAAAGGACCTGAGCATGATCCTAGATAGAATGGAAAAATTTAGTCTCCGACTAAATCCTAAGAAGTGTGCTTTTGGTGTCACTTCTGGAAAGCTCTTAGGATACATAGTTTCAAAGAAGGGCATTGAAGTTGATCCAACTAAAGTAAAGGCTATAATGGAGATGCAACCTCCTAAGAATATCAGTCAGATGAACACATTGCAAGGAAGATTTCAATCTATCAGAAGATTCATATCATAGCTAGCGAACATATCACAGCCGTTTACAAAAACATTACATAAAGGTGTGACCTTTCCATGGAACAAAGAATGTGAATAGAACTTCAATCATATCAAGAATTATCTATCCAATCCTCCTATTTTGATGCCTCCTATTCATGGGAAGCCATTGAGCTTATATGTCTCCGCTATAGATACATCACTGGGGGCATTGCTAGCACAGCACAATGAAGATAAAAAGGAAAGAGCTATATACTACATCAGTAGAACATTGGTGGCATATGAAAAGAACTATTCAATGATTGAGAAAGCTTGTCTAGCTATGATCTTCACATCACAGAAACTGAGACACTACATGCTAGCTCATACCACTCAATTGGTAGCCAAGATTGATCCACTAAAGTGCCTACTAAGAAAAGCTTCCCTCACGGGTAGATTAGCTAAATGGGTCATGCTATTAAGTGAATTTGACATTGAGTATGTTGAGAGAAAAGCTATAAAAGGATAGGTCATTGCTGATCAATTGGCTGAAGCACCATTGTTTGATGACACACCACTACAAATGGAATTTCCAGATTCCTCTATCATGCATCTTTCTTCTAGACAATGGCAATTATTCTTTGATGGCTCCTATACATAGAATGGATCTGGAGAAAACATATTGTTCATAACTCCTCAAGGATACTCAATCCCAAAAGCATTTAGATTAAAGTTTCCTTGCACAAACAATATTGCTGAATATGAAGCCCTTTTGAATGGTATGAAAATAGAAATTGAATGGAGAGTGACAGAGCTACACATTCATGGAGACTCTCAACTTTTTATTCATCAAGTCAATGATGTGTACCAAACTAAAGATGAAAATCTCATTCCTTACAAGAGAATGGTAGATGATCTTAAGAAGTATTTCATATCTATCACATTTGAGCAAATTCCTAGAATGGAGAACAAGGCTACCGATGCAATGGCCACACTATCTACTTTATTACAGTAGCCTAAACATGAGCTATGCTATGAGTTCCTGGTGGAAGCACTATCTTATCCTGCATATGACTCCCCTGAAACCTACATGATCTGCACTATTGTAGGTCATGATTCATCCAGATATAAAAACCTATTTTCCTATCTCCAAGACCAAATCATTCCTGATACCTTCAACCACCATGAAAAGAGATACCTTATCCGAAATGCCTCCTAATATGTCATCATTGGTCATGATCTGTACAAACAAGGTTTAGATGGTACACTACTTAGATGTTCAGAATGGGAAGAGTCTCAATGTGCGTTAGAGGAAGTTAATGATGGTATTTATGGATCACACTCGAATAGTTTAACACTAGCTCAAAAACATATTAGGGATAGGTACTATTGGCCTGAGATGGAGAAAGAGGCTATCAAATTTGCTAAGAATTGTCAAAAGTGTCAAGTACATGGCAACCTAATTCACAGTCCAGAGAGGGATCTAATCCCCTTTACAACACAATGGCCTTTCCATCAATGGTCATTTGATCTTATCAGGATGATTCATCCTCACTCTTCTAATGGACATACCCATATAATCACAGCTACAGATTATTTTACAAAATGGGTAGAAGTCATCCCTTTGACACAAGCAATTGGAAAGCAAATATCTATGTTCATATTGAACTATATCATATGCAGATATGGGATACCTCATTCCATAATCATAGATAACGGTGGACAATTGAAGAACAAAGACCTAGATGATCTATGTGCCAAATTCAAGATCACACAACATTGGTCTTCTATCTACTATCCTCAAGGGAATGGACAAGCAGAGGCATCTAATAAGAATCTATTGAAAATCTTGCATCGTACAGTTAATAAAATAGGAAGAGACTGGCATCTCATGATCAATCCAGCTCTCTAGGCCTACAGAACAAGTATCAAAACACCTACTGGGGCTACTCCTTTTGCTTTATTTTATAGGTCTAAAGTGGTACTGCCTATTGAGGTGGAAATCCCATCACTAAGAATCAGAATACATGGTCTAGTAACTGATGATGACTACAGAGTGTCTAGGTTACAAGAACTTGAACTACTAGATGAGCGCAGACAAGCAGTGTATGATCATCTTAGAGTGTATTAGAAGAGAATGTCTAGAGGTTACAACAAGAAAGTCAGACATAGAGAATTTTAGGTTGGTGATCTAGTCTTGAGAGAAAATCCTAAAAATCAATCACATCGAGAACGCAAGGGGAAGTTTGAACCCAATTGGCTGGGTCCCTTTGTAATCACTACTACTTTTGGCTCTATTGCATATCAACTCTCAATGACTGAAGGAGAATAGCTCCAAGAACCAATCAACATTCTCCATCTGAAGAAATTCTACGCCTAAGGCATTTAGTCTATGGTAAAATGTCCTAAAAAATCCTAAAAATCTAAAAAAGTCCTAAAAAAATGAACATCTTGGTGAAAACCTAGCAATGGGTGCCTTGATGATTCACAAAAAAATTAAAAATATCAAAAGTACAAAAAAATAGAAAAATAGAAAAATCAAATAAAATGAGAAAAAGAAAAAAAAGTGCCTTGGTGAAAACCTGGCAAATGAGTGCCACTTGTTTCAAAATGCTCCATCTATCAGCACAATCTTGGTCTTTCCCAGCTTTTAGTCTTGCTTTAGTTTGTACATATATCCCAATTTGTTTCTGCATTCCTGTTATTCAATAATTCAGTTTGTACACTAATCAACTCAAGCGTCTATATCCTATCAATGCTTAAAACTTTGGGGCAATCAATGTCATATCCTATGGTCAAGCATGTATCTGAGACGTGTCATATCTAGTTAGAGTCCTTTGAACCTTCATTTGAGTCAGTTAGTCAGTCTTGTCTCCAGAAAGGATTTTGCATCTACAACAACGTAATCAAACATCAAATGCAAACTGAAAACAATCTATGTTTTTTACATGCTTTTATCTCCTTGTATGCTTACTAATTTGCATTGAGATTTTTTCATATTATTTCCTTTTGAGCTCTTCGATGATGTCCTTTATAGGATTTAGAGAGTGATGATTGGGGGCATAATCTTTTCTTTGTCTTCTGCTTGTATCCAACAACTTTGGAAATTCTGGATTGAAATGGTGTCCGACTATAAGAGCCTCTATCTCAAATTGGATGGCCATGTATACCTCGACCATTGATACTCAAAAAATTCAAGGAAGTTTGATCTAACTATTGTCTTTTTGAGTGATTTCTTTCTTCTATTGTGAACTGTGATCTTACCTAAGGATGTGAACGATAAAGGGTCACTACGGGTAATTCACATTGGATTTAGAATAATCTCTTGACTGTTTGATGTGTTTGTCTGCAAGGCATATTCTGGTCATCATGACATTTACGTTTTGATGCTTATACAAATTTCTATATCAAAATGGACATGATATTTAGGTCATCCTAGTGTTTGTGCCTTGGTGCTTATATCTAATCCAACATTCTGAAAATAAAATCAATATTCATATATCTATGGTTGATTGACTAGTGGATGTTGTATTGATTCTTGCACATACAAATCGATATTCATATGTCTATGGTTTCATAGCTAGTGGGCATTGTATTGATTTATCCAGTTACCTAAAAGTTCAATGATGATAACAAATTGACACATGATCAAGTGACTAGGTCCTAGGTCTTAGGTTGCATTTCATTCTGCATGTCTCTTTGCATTTTTGCATGTCTGCATGATCTCAAAAATGTTTGGAAACACTTAAAATCTTAAACAAATCTTCATATCATTTCTTCACATTTAACAAGAGTTGAGTCTCACTTGAAGGTCTCTTCACCAAACTACAAGCAACAATTCTCCTGGGTTAAACATCCTTTTGACATAAGACTGAGTACTTGTCTTCATCAACCTACAAAAACATATCATGTGTATCACTGCATTTACATCCCATATCATTACCATTTGTTGCATTACATTACATCTAGTGCATAAGCATAAATCATACATACATCTTTTCATAATCCATTACATTTTCATAACATCCATACATATGAAAGAAATCATTGCATTGCATTGATCCATACATACATTCTACACTACTCATAGCATAAACATCACATGATATCATCATAAATCAAAACATGACAAGTACAAATGAAGTCACAACCAAAAACATTGATCTCATATATATCATAAGCTCAAAATGTGTCAAGGGTGCACTACTGGCACAATGTACAAAAGAATGAGCTCCTGAGAGCTATCAGAGTTAGAACAGTATATCAGTGGTCAAAAAGAATAGAGTATATCAAAACATAAGAACATGAATCAACTATCAGCATGCTCCTCAGTATCTAGTGGAGGAGGGGGAGGTGCATCTGGTATAGTCTATGCTCTCGGTGCCCTAGCTCTGTCTAAGGCTGCCATATAATCTGAATATGTGGGTACTCTCTATGTAGCAGGGACAGTAGCATAATATGTAGACACATAATACGAAACCCATGAGGTTTGATGGGTCACCTCTATCTGTAATCTCTGAACCTCTAAGTGAAACTCTCCATGAAGCTCTGTGCACTACCTATCTGCCTCTAGATACCTCTCCTCCCACCTAGCACTCTGTACCTTCAGGTCCTAGACCTAAGCCCTGAGATGTCTGATAGTCTTTGATGAAGTGAGAGGAATAGTAGGATCTACCTCATCTACTGGCATCTTTGTGTCTTGTGCTAGCTACTCTGGATGCTGCTCAGTGGTATCTTCTCTATGCACCTTACGACATCTAACCTCAGCTCCTAGATCAAATGTGGTATCTACCTATAAGGGATCTATATCACCACCTACAAACTACTCAACTGCTATGACATCATCTATAGAACCAACACCACCTAAGGTACCACTCTCACCCTTGGTCCATCTCTATGAACTTGTGGATGTACCTACTGAAGAAGTAGAAGGATGAGGGGGCCTCATATGTCCTAATGGTCTTTGAAGTGGAGCTGTCGCTCTCTGTCTAGGTGGTGTAGGATGCACTATCTGGGGTCTCAGACCTTGTATCATGGGAGCACCTATAACATCCATCACCTCCTCCATGGAGGGTATCAACTCAATGGGATCTGAGAATCTATGAACGGGGTGGTCTGCAAGTGAAGCAATGCATCCATCTCTGACCCCTGCATCAATACCTATGGATGGTAGTCCCAATCTCTACCAATGATCCTACTGTACTCTAAACATAGGGAATAAGTGAGCCTTTGTGTCCATCTGAGCCCAATCTCATGAAAAATACGAGCATATGTAGTATACTCCTATGGGACATCCTATCTACGTCCATACTAATGCCACACTCTAGTAACCAAAAATCTCTCCAAAATGGTGGGAGAATGACCAATGAGTACCCGACTCTGAAAAAGAAAGTTGTACTGCTCCCTCGCAGTGGGCCATGCCTCTATCTGCATGTAGGGTCTCCAATGCACAAATGTCATATCATCTGAACATCATCTAAAATACTCAGTATGACCCATGCGGACCTGTGTGACATAACCAACATACGTATATATCAATGGCTCCTATGGCTGCCACTGTGTCTGGAAAACTGGTCTCAACATTGGGATATGCTCCCAGGCCCATATCTATAATACAAGAGCTCTAGAAGCGAAGCTCTTGCAATCCTGATATATGACCTCATGCATCTCTGAAAACATGTGGGCCAACAAACACTAACCCCAGGAAAGCTCAGTGGTTGTGGCCATAAGAAGGGCTACCATTGGAGCCCATCCCATTAAAAAGTTGTACTACTGATAGCCTGGCATGATGAGCTCCCCGATCATCCCAGCAATAATGCACTCTAAATAGTGCGTCTGACCATATCTCTATACAAGGGTCTCCCAAGAAATGGACCCCATCAACTGTGTATCATCCCCAAATAGATGCCTAAAGGCATGAAGACCAATTTGGCCGAAACTCACATACTCGAGATGCCGACTACTATGGAATAGAATGCGTAGTATCCTATAAATATCCTCTGGAGTCACAGTCATCTCTCCAGTCAGTAAATGAAACATCTATGTCTCAGAGTGGAATCTCTCAATAAGTGCAGTCAATAGGCCATGGTTTACCCTAATATCGAGTAAATGGATCAAATACTCGAACCCACATGTAGCAAGATGAACCCTCATAGGGTCAGGAAGCAAGACACATAATCTCTGGGTCGTCGGGTATGAATGTTGGACATGAACATCTAGATATGTGACCTATATCATACAAAAATAGGGAATTCTATGAGGAATTAGGTTCAATAATAGGCTAATAGTACAGAAATTGGATAGTTGGGTGCTTCAGAAGGTAGGTTAAGAGGTCAGCTATCAGCATCAAAAATCAGAAAAGTCAAAATTTGGCCCTAAATATCAGTTTTAAGCTCACTATTTTTCATATGACAGTCCAGACTGACACCGAAAGTCATACGACACTCCACAAGAGACCATACGACAATCCATGGTCATACAACACTGGATTCAGTATCATACGAGTTTCCAGGGACCTAATGAAATGTCGTACAACACATGGGTCCCCGTCATATGACATTGGGTTATGCATGAAATGACAAAGCAAATGCAAATGGAATGTCATACGAGTCTGGGATGGGACTCATATGAGTTTTCAAACATGCAAAATTTAAAAAGAAAAACGCATACGAAAAAATTCTAAAATGCTATAAAACATGAAAAATTTGAATTTTTAGGAGAGCACAAAGGTCCACATACCAGATGTCCATACTGTCGAGGTCTATCATGTCTCTGGCTTTGCTTAAATCGATGCGAACTCACAGGTACCTTTGGTTCTCGTTGTTCTACCATTTTCTTGCTCAGAGGGCTCCACAAGATATCAAAAGTCAAATGGTTGAAATGATTTGAAAATGACCCTTCCGGCCTTTATATAGCTTTTGACCTAATTTTCAAAAGTGCTCTATTTTCCATGAAAATTGCACCCCGGGCTAATTTTGACGTTTTGAATCCATTTTCAAGATCAAAATCAAAATCTGAGATCATTTACTATGTCAAAATCATGATTTAAAATTTTTTGGACCCAGGGTGGTCTACTGCTTGCATAATAGACCTTCCATCATCACAGAAATCTAGTATTCAACTTAACTGATTATCTTACATTAAACTATTGAAATTTCAACTTGATCAACCATGGTCTACTCATGGTCAAACCTAGTCAAACTTGGTCTTTAGGAACTCTAAATGATGCAGAATGCATTCTCAAATGTGTATAGCCACTTCTCAAATCAATTAACATGCTTTTGAACTATTAACACTGACTTCTCTTGTCAAATTTTGATTTTAATCCCGAAGGGGGCATGGTATTGCATATCATTCAAATTCTGTAATCATATCTTTATTGATATCATATCTTTCATCAGTAATCAAGAAAACAACCACGTCTTGTTACTGATTCATCAAAAGTTCTCATCACTTGGGGCAAGTCAATCATCGCTCGGGGCATATCAAATTTATCGAGACCCATATCAATCTGGTATTCTCTTAATCTTGTAAATGGTATCAGTTTTTGCAACTATCAGTTCAATTGTGTTATTTCCTTGATTCTTCGATAACTAAAGGGTTTAGATGTGATACCTATGTGATTCTTCTAAGGACAATTGAGTCTGGAATTGGTCACTCACTTCTTCGCAATCATAAGGTTTGGAATTAGGCATTTTGACACTTTTGTTTCATTGGTTCATCATTGCTATAGTGAACATTATCTTTGGTCAGTCAGGACCTAATATCATCATATCTTTATCATACATAGACTATCTTTGAACCACTACACTTCGCACAGTAATTCAAAGAGGGGCAAAATGTAATACCCCAAAAATGGGCTATAAGTTCATTAATATCCTATATCATCAAAATCAAACAAAATTGACATCAAAGTCCTAACCTAAGGCACATCGGTACATCATCGAATCCTAATTGATTATCATAAATTCTACATCAAGGAATATTCCTAGTAATATTCCTAATCATCTTAATTATCTTTAATTTAATGATTATTTGGTGATAAATCACAATTATCCTAAAGTTGATTAATTGAATATGATGAATATTTAATTAATTGATTTAATTCTGCCACTTAATTATTTAATTAAATTTAATGGTATTTATTCCTAAGTATTATTATTTAATTTTGACAATAAATCCAAAATCCTATGAATAATTAATTAAATTCTTATTTAATTAATTAAAGCAAGTTGTCATATTTGATGATATTATTTTTGAATAAAAGTTTGATTAAATGACTGATTAACCCATAAATCAATTGTTTTATTTCAAAAATTAGTTAAGTTGAGAATAAATCACTTTATTTATTTATTAATTCATAATTATCCATGTGCACAATCAAAGAGCAGTTAAACTCCAAATCAGAAAATCAATGTAAGTTATTGACTTTTTGGAACTCAACATCATTTTTGAGTTTTAAAGTTGATCTAAACTTCTAATTTGAGTTAAAAAGCTATTTTTGCATGATTTGCATGTTTTTGTGAATTAAATTATCTTTATTTAAAAATAACTCAAAATCAAGCTAAGTTATTTGAGTGATTTATGGCTTTCTTCCATGCATCCTCAAAGCCCTAGATTTCTATAAATTAAGGCTTTAGCACTTCACAAATCATCTCTCAAATCCACAAGAATTGCATAACCACGCTGTCGAATTGGAGACTGAAGAATCATCTTTGTGAATCCAAGCTTTGTGAGATCAATATTGCATAGTTTTTCATATCATATTAGTTTTCATTTGTTAGATCATTTAGCATATCATAGCATATCAAATTTTTTTTTTACATATCATAGATTCATATCAATTTTCATCATATCATTGCATAGAAAATTTAAAAAATAGATTAATTGTATTCATATTTCATATCAGTTTTGCATTCAAATCCTTCGTTTAGGTGTCGTCAAGGTCACTGATCTTGATAACAATATGAGAACATCGCACTCACACCTATTAGAAGGCATTAAATCACCTAGTTAGTTTAGCTTTCAATTCATTGCTCAATTTCATTTTTGCTAACCTCTAATGTTTTACTGAAGTATTGTGTCTACAGATTAGGTACAAAATTCACACACAGATAATTCTAGCATCTCTTAGCTTCATCAATTCTTCTTGCATCTTGGGTGCCAAAGTTGGATTAATAGGCCTTTGTTTTTTCCTAAAAGGTTTAGCATCTTCTCTCAAAGGAATAATATGCTAAAATAAGTCTTCTCTATAAACCTTTAGGTCATCATATGACCATGCAAAAACATGCCTGAATTTTCTTAATAATTCAATCAAAGATTTCTTTACTTTATGATACATGTCCTTACCAATGTACACCTTCTTAGGTGTTTCTTGTGTTCCAAGATTTGTCTCTTCTAAATCCATGTGATCTTCCTTTTTACTATCCTTCTAAACTCTGTCCTAGTTATCAAACAAAGTCTCAAGAACAACAAGTCCCTTAGGAACCTTGTTAGTTTTAAGTTGAATGTTTTCCTTACCAAGGACAACTTCCTTTCCTTCTATAGTCTCAATCAGAGCTGAACAATCTAATTCTTGACCATGATACTGATCTTCACAACTCATAAATTTCAAGATGTCTTGGCCATCCTCAAAGACTTGCCAATTCTCAACATTGTCTAGTACACTTTGCCTAGTTTGAATTTCAACTTTAGAGAGACTAAAAAAAGTAATATCAATGGGATTGATTGCTATATTGGCTAACAAATCAGCCATCTTATTATTACTGCTATCCTTCCATTCAATATTGAAGGCATCAAAACATTCAATCAAATCCCACATAACATTCCTATATTGTTTCAACCTCTTGTTCTTGGAAGCAAATACTAACCTGACTTGGGACACCACCAATTCAGAATCTCCTACAACCCCTATGCACTTAATTCCATGCTTTTGTACCAATTTCAATCCTAACAACAATGCTTCATATTCTGCTATATTATTGGTACAAAAGAAATTCAATGTGAAAGAGAACTTGTAGGTGTTTCCATCAGGAGAGATGAGTAGGATACCTGCCCCTGCTCCATCTTTGTAGCAAGCACCATCAAAGTACATCACCCACAAATCACCCTTCATAGATCTAGCATTCACCTCAATAGAGATAGGTGGCAATATAGATTCCCTCTCAGGCATAGGGATTTCTGCCCTGAAAGCATTGATGTCAGTATCCACAAAACATGTAGTCTCATTATCAATATTTATTTCAATCATGTGGCATACTCTTGGCTCTCGATCAATCTTGATAAACTGGTCATCAATCTTGAAGGTTGCATAGGACAAGTCACATTGTAAACTTCCACCCATGGCAGCACTCCATCTTCTAGATAATAGCATCCCATAATGAGGAGGGATGTCCACCACCAAAACACTCATTGTTAATTATTTCTTTGGATAGGCTACCAATCTATAAGGCATTGCATTTATAGTGCCAATGACTGGCACTTCTCTCTAATCCATTGCACAACATTTGCCTTGAACTGTATCAACTTTAAGGCCCAAATTCTCCATGATTTTGAAAGGCATGATAGTGTTGGAGGCACCTGAATCAATCATACAATTTCTCAATTTCATTCCATTCACAAGGACACTCAAAAAGAATGGATCTATGTTCTCAAGGCTGGCATTGATAGAACTATCCAAGTGTATAGGTGGAATTTGAGACACAATTCCCTAAGCTTCTACTCTTTTCAAAACCTTAGCTTGAGATTCATTGCATGCAACATCATTGTTATGAACATTATCTACCCATGCAATAGCTCTATCCTTATGTTCAGGGATCCTCAACAGTTCTGACAAAGGAACCTTAACAGTTATTTGAGATAATATAGCTAACATATCAACAGGAGTAGAGGGAGGAATCTTAATCTACACTACTTTAGTGTCCTTTTATCTATCTGATATATTAGGTGTATTGGTGACTTTAATCTTTTCATCTTTAGCCATTGTATTAACTGGCTTCTCCATTTCATTAGAAGTTTTATCAACTCCAACTCCCTTAGGTTCCCATTTCTTACCTTTTACATTCTTGAACCTTACCATATGATCATTTTTTAACTTACTCTCACCTGGTTCTCCGGAGTTGGTATTTTTTATAAACATTCTTGTAGCTTTCCCATTTGTATCCCTTGCCACCATGCCTCTAGTTTGCACTTGAGCAATCAGTTTTGTAGTAATTATATCCATCTCTTCTCTTGAAGGTCTTCTTAAATTCATTGGCTCGAAGGAGGAAATCATGTTACATGTCTTTTCATCAATGTCATCATTATCAGAAAAAACCTCTTGATGGGAAAGTGCCTGATTGTGTCTCTTTGAGCATACATCTGCTTCTTCATCAATATTAGAATCATCTTCATATCCTAGATATGAAGTTTCCATATTGCACCCAATGTCATCATGAGTTTCTTCTTGATCTAACTCTTCATTACTATCATTTTGATATGCTAACATGGATTGTGCAACCACACAATGTTCTGTAGAATGAGGGGACTGGCATGCTGTGCACCATGGTGTATCCTCTATAAAATTTATAGAAGATTTTTGTAAAGGATTAGGGACAACTCTGTCATTATTATTTCTTGTAGCAGGGACAATAGGCTTGCCATCCTTCCATTGGGTGTTGTAGGGATAATTTTGCAATCTATTCTGCCTACTGAAATTGTTGTTGAATTGAGGCTTTTCATTGGTAGGAACATTACTATTCCTACTAGCAGGTGCTTTCAAGTCCTTCAATGCATTCAACACCTTATCCAATTTATCTTCTTCTTGCTTCTTGTTTCCAACATTTCTTTCATTATCCCTTTTATACTTTCTATCTCCAAACAACTTTGGATCATCTCTCTTCCCACCCAAATTTCTTGATATCTTCATATTATTTTCAATATTAATAGCAATCCTAAAAGCATCTCTAAGAGTTCTTGGTTCTTTTTCCCTTAAAAAGTATCCCATTTTTCCATCAAATGCATTAAAGTATGTGGTTAAACAAACATTGTCATCTAACCTCATAACTTGAAACAACTTATGCATGCCCTTTTGAAATCTCATATTAAATTCAGTTGTAGATTCATTCTAATTTTTTCTTATGGTATTGAATTCATTCATCATAAATATAGCATTAGGCCTATCACCATATTACTCCTTAAAACATTTCTCAAAAGAATCCCAAGTATCAATACATCTATCAGGGAGTCTCTTGAACCAGTCTCTAGCATCTTCCATCAAGGACTGAACAAATAATTTCATGACTACATCCTCATGCTCAACCTCATAATCATTCAGTACATCCACAAATAACCTAAGGTGTTCTTCACAACTAATGGCATTGTTACTAGCAAACCTATGTATCTTATCTCTTATATCAGCTGGAAAAGCATTTGGGTAGCTAGGTATTCCATCAAAACTAATTTTCCTATAGCCTTCTAATTGCATAGGTCTTCTTTGAAAACTTGAACTAGTATTACCACTAGTATTAACATTGTTATCTACATTCCCACCCATTTTTACATTTGACTATTTATTAGGGTCAACAATTGATTTGGGAGATGCAGTAGGAATAGAATTTCTAGTAGTAGCATTACTAAGTGGGACAATAGTTTTCATAGATGGCATACCTAATTCAGCAATAGATGGACTAGAAGCATTTTCTGATGAAGCCTTCAAGAACTAGATCTTTCTTCTCTTTTCTACAATAGAAGCCTCAATTTCAACTTTCTCCAATTCTTTAGCTAGATCCTCATCTTCTTTTCTTTTTCTCTCTAATTTAGTTTCCTTATTTGAATTAGGTGGAGGGATCTTTGGTATTACCACTAGCTTGCTTGTTTGGGTTCCCACCATCTTCTTCTTTCCTTTTTCTCCTATGACAACAGCAAGTCTAGTAATCACATGCCCTTCTTTATCCTTAGGCAAAGGAGTATAACTTCGAACCTGTCTAATCACAGGGCCATCTTCATCAAACTCATGGTCTTGCAGCAAGTGTTCCTACTCACTTCTCAAAGCTTCAAGATCACCAAAAACATCATGCTGCAAAGTTTTAGGAGCAGAAGCAAGCATCTTGTTTCTCTCCTTCATCTCATTTATTTTTTTAAGAAGAGAATGCCTTTCCATCAAAGAATTCACCTTTTTAGCCTCTCTTTCCTCTTGTAACCTCTTATATATGGCATCTTGCTCTACCAACTGCAACCTTAGAGCATTCAAATCATTTGGATCTACCAAAATATCCTCAGAGCTTGATGACACCTCTATATTAGTAGGATCATGATATGGAAAATGGACCCATCTTGGTCCCATGGGCTGCCTTCTTGACCTATCCTCATCAGGATCTATATTTGGCCTAATACCCACTCTTCCTGCTTGCACATTCTGCCCTGTAGGCAATGGACCTTTATCTTGAAAAGTTGCTTCTAGGGTATCATAAAATTTGTCCTTAGAGTGACCACTATCAGATTTTCAAATTTTATACTGTGACTCTTCTTCACTTGAAGATGCTTGCGGTGCTCTATTTCTAGCATTATGTTTCTCTCTCATAGGAGCACTTGTAGATTATTCATTTCTCCTGATCCGGCTTTTCCTTCTTGACCTAGGTAACTGTTCCAAAGTAACCTCTGGATTTTTCTTGACAAAGGACCTGGTATTCCTTCTTTTGTCCATGATTTCAATCTTTAAACATTGGTTCTAACCTTTGAGTCACCACTCACCTAAATGGGAAATCCTTTTAAGCTCAAGAAAACACTGAATATAGTAGGAGAAATATAAGAGTATTATATTAACTTATTTCTCTAGACTCTCCCCAACAGAGTCTCCAATCAATTGGTGACTCGGATGGGTAATTCAATCTGGTCAATAAGATTTTAACTTTTCAAGATAACTACAACCATACATTCTAACAAATATAATTCTTCATTATTGTTCTCCCCAGTAGAGTCACCATTCTACTGGAATTCACCTTCTCTTTCTACTTGGAGGTTTACACTATGATTGACAATTTAATGTCACTGACTCTATCACCACTCCAGAATCTACAAGGAGAAGGGCCAATTAACAAGGATTAAGAAGATCCTCCTATAGTTTGAGCCTCAATGCTAAAGCGGGTTTACCCTTGATTCACTTCTTGAAAGGAATCACTAAATATCATGCCAATATACCCTTTACTAACTGATTGAAAGATTTTATCATTTAAATGTGTGTGTGTGTGATTTATGATGATGGACTGCCTCTAGAGAATAGATTAGTGCCTTATCCAGGGTATAGAGTCACTAAATAACATACATCAACTAAAAACCCTAACTCAAACACACTTGAATTCAAGATAAGTGCTTTGCCTATTATCCTTCTCCCTCACAGACCAAGACATCAAATTCTCATCTAGCCATGAACTCACTGAAACCACCTTAAAGACTTTAATCCTAACTCTGTTAGAAACCTAAAGATAATTTCAAAATACTCTTTGTTTACCATATGCTAATCCACTTTGTGAAATTAACATATATGAGCCCAATAACAAAATAAGAAGACATACACAAATATGAGATTGGAATCCAAATGTATTCCCATTAAAATTTGCAGAATCAATACATTATCAAAACACAAAATACTAGGAAGAAAACCCTAAATCCAGGCTCTCCTTGTTCATTATAATACCATCAACAACAACCATTAAAAAATATCACTTTTTTCAATATATACCACCACTAGTCATCATGGAATCCCAAAAATAGGATGCAACAAGCTTCAGATCACTAGGGTTAGGGTTTCACCCACTAAAACAACCAAATCAGCCAAAAATTAAATGTAGGGGATGAAAACCAGGTGATCAAATTTTAGAATAATCTCCATTTATGAAAAATCTCAAAGTACTGTACCAGAGATCATGATTCTACCATGCTAAAAAATCTAACCGGCCACCTACAACATGCCTTGAGCAAGAAAACCCATTCCTTTATGGCATAAATCCTCTGCAAATCAATCAACATGCATTTGGACCACTCTGCAAAAGTCTGAAAGTCATTTCTACCAATTGCAGCTGCTAAAACAATTAATTTTGGTCCTTCTTGTCACTAAAACCCTTTAAAATTTTCAAATCTTGGTAGCAACGGTCATTTCCATGGGGCCAACAGTATATCAGCGGTCCACATTTAAATCTGGATCAATTTTATATCATGACCATCAGATCTTCTTCCTTCCCAAGCTTTATGACTTAACTCAACAAATATCCCTAGTTTAACTCTTAGTGACTATGTGACAACGTTTTCCTATTCGCAGAAAGAAATCCTAACTCACCGTTTAACCCAATGATTCAATGAACAAAGGAAATAAAACTCACCCTGGTCACATTTGGTGAACTGGCAACTGAAGGGTTGTGCCAATTTGTAGAATACTTCATCTCTCTGCCAGTTTATTTAGTGACTACGCGAATGCTTGTTCGCTAAATCGCCAACTCTTTTAGAACATCGCCACCTTTCTTCATGAACGAGTGAAACTTTTGAAATTTGTCGAAGCTGCTAACCTAATTTATCCAGACTGCTAAACCTTAGACCCCCACCCGGCCCCACTTTATGCCACTTGTTATCATGTCATTCTCTAAAAACCACCAAGTCACTTCTGACATAGGACCCACTGACCCTCATGCATCAAAATGGATGGCGAGTGCATGATCTAAAGGAGGAAGAATATTCCATCAGATCATGCGTCGACCGTCAATCAAACTTTCTAACTCAGGCCCCACTGACAAGCTCCACATCATCCTCCTTGACCAATTAAAAGTTGCCATTTGTGCTTATGTGGTAGTGGACCCACCCATCTTTATCACTTCTAAAAAAGGTAAAATCGATGGTCGTTGGAGGATCTCATGCATCTGACACACTCAATAAGAACTTACGCCCATTGTTGATTCTCTGTAGATGTCAGGACCCTCTGACAAGCTGAAAAACTAGGTCCCACTAACAACTGCCAAATCATTATATCATGGACCAATCATAGATCACCAACTATGCCCGCATGGCATTTTGGACACACCATTTATACTGACTCGGACACTTGGAGAAATGGATGGTTGGCGCATGTTCTGAAGAGCTCAAAATATTCTATGAGAATACATGCCAACCATCAATATGGAATCTTAGCCAATCATCAAAGACCTGACCCCTCCCTGCTGCATAAGATGCTTCGATGAATGAGAGACCACCACATTACAAAATCTAGTAAGTGAACATGCAACCTTTTCTTCATTCATAGGAAAAATTTGACAACCCTGCCAGTTCATTGATTCATTCGGCCAATAGGGAAACACCATTTGTGCTTATGTGGAAGTGGACCCGCCTGTCTGAAGCACCATGTCATAAATGAGAATCAACAGCTATCGCAAAATTGCATGCCTCTGACACACTCAATGCCTTTTCATGACAACTGTTGGATCAAGATGGTGTCAAGAGACTGGGCCTAGGAAATACTAAAGCCAAAACATTAGGAAAATCAAGGCACGGGACTTAGGAAAATTTATTTCGCCAGGCACATAGACTTAGGAAATATTAAAGAAAGAAAACCTCCACAGGGTGACCAAAAATATAAAGCATGTGCATTATAGGAGATTTAAGTGGGCCCAAAAAGTAACTTAAAATTAGAATAGGGCCGGGGTAGACTTAGGGTTTTTTCACTATAACGGCTATATATTTGTATATTTTGCTAAGGGTTTCAAACCAAAGGTAGAAAAATGAATGTAGAGGCCGGAGGAAAATTGGTAAAGCCATGAAAATTCTTGCAGGTGCTAACAACTATGCTAGAGATGGAGTATCAGATGAAGAATCAACAAAAGAAGAGATTGGATTCGTTGATCTTGAAGATGAAAAGAATTCACAAGAGTTAGCACTGATTTCACAAGCAGACATCAGGATAGATTGGATCATTGATAGTGGTTGTTCACATCACATGACAAGAGACAAAGATATATTTTTTCATCTGGATATATACAAAGGAGGCATGGTTAGACTTGGGGATAAAACTCCTAAACCTATCATTGGTAGAGGATCCATCACCTTGGATGGAAAGAACAACACTGGTGATGTTCTATATGTTGATGGTTTGCAGCATAACCTACTGAGTGTTGGACAGTTTCTTGACAAAGGTTACCAATTGGAGTTCAAAGACAACAAGTGCATCATTAACAACAAGGAAGGAGAAATGATTGCATCAGTATCAAAGACTAAAGGTAATTTTTTTCAGCTTAATCAAGAAGCAAGTTGTTTTGATGCTAAAGTAGAGGAAAGTTGGTTATGGCACAAAAGACTATGTCATATCAATTTTGATAACATAGTAAAGATAAGTAATGTAAAGGCAGTAAGAGATCTTCCTAGAATTACAAAAGTAGTTGATGCAATATGTAGGAATGTGTGATGGGAAAGCATGTAAGGAATTCATTCAGAAGCAAGCATAATTCAGCAAAGAACAAGTTTGATCTGATTCATACAGAATTATGTGGACCAACTCAAACAAGATCATACTATGGTGAAAGGTATTTCATTTTGTTTATTTATGATTATTCTAGAATGATGTGGGTTGCATTGTTAAAGGATAATTCATAAGCCTTTGACAAGCTCAAAATATTCAAGGCTAAGGTTGAAAATGAGTCTCAATTAAAGATTAAATGTTTAAGATCAGATAGAGGAGGATAATTCACCTCTGACATATTTTATGAGTACTACAAAGAACATGGGATAAAGAGAAAACTAAGTGCTCCTAGAACCCCTTAGCAGAATGGAATTGTAGAGAGAAGGAATAGGATCATCCTTGACACAGTGTGCACCATCATAATTGAAGGAAAGGTCGCTCACACCTATTGGAGAGATGTGGTCAATACTGTAGTCTATACTATTAATAGAATACAATTAAGGCTATGTACGGACAAGACACCTTATGAGATATGGTTTGGGAATGTACCTATAGTCAAATACTTCAAAATCTTTGAAAGCAAGTACTACATCAAGAGGGATGAAGCAATTAGCAAGTTTGATGCAAGAAGTGATGAAGGTATTTTTCTTGGTTACTCTACTACAAGAAAAGCTTATAGATGTTATAACTTGAGATTAAAGAATATAATTGAAAGTGCTCATGTTAAGATTGATGAGAAGTTCATGATTCAAGAAAGGTATCATGATTATGCACCTATGATTGAAGAAGAACCTAAATCTGCCCCTAGAGAAATAGTTGTTGATGAAATATTTGACAGTATTGATGTATTGTTCAATGACCTTGAATCCAGTGAAGAAGAATCTTAGAAATCAGATGAGACAGTCACTCCTAATGTTCCTAAACTTACATCTAGCTATCATTCAAAGGAAGACATCATTGGAGATTAGAATAGTAAATTCATGACAAGATCAAAAGCAAAGAGTTCCACATCAAATGAAGAGGTATGTTTACTATCACAGATTAAACCCTTAAGTGTTGAAGATGCATGCAATGATTTAGATTGGCATGAAGCAATGAAAGAAAAGCTAGATCACATAATTAAGAATGATGCATGGGAATTGGTCCCTAGGCCTAGTGATAAGAATGTGATTGGAACCAAGTGGATATTCAGAAACAAGATGAATGAAGATGGTATAGTAGTAAGAAAAAAAGATAGATTAGTATGTAAAGGGTATGTGCAAAGAGAAGGAATTGATTAATCCAATACATTTTCCCTAGTAAGTAGATTGGAAGCCATAAAGTTGTTTCTAGACTATGCTACATTCAAAAACTTTAAGGTCTACTAGATGGATGTCAAGTCAGCATTCTTGAATGGAGAACTAAAGGAAGAAGTATACATAGAGAAACCTGAAAGATTCACCTTATCAGATAAACTAGATATGGTATGCAGATTGAAGAAAGGACTCTATGGACTTAAGAAAGCCCCTAGAGCATGGTATGAAAGACTTGAAGGATACTTGACTAAGATTGGATTCAAGAAAGGAGCAATAGATTGTAACTTATTTATAAGAGAGACACCTAATGGATCATTGTTAGTTGCTATATTTGTTGATGGCATTATCTTTGGTGGTAATGACAAACTTAGTGCAGAATTTGCTAAAGAAATGCAGAGAAAATTTGAAATGAGCATGATTGGACCTATCAAGTACTTTTTGGTATTGAATGTGCAGTAGACAGACAAAGGTATATTCATAAATTAGACTAAGTATACAAAAGAGATCTTAAAGACATTCAAGATAGATGATTGCAAGCCAATAAGTACCCCTATGAAAGCTGGATGTAAGCTTTCAAAAGAAGATGATTCACTAGCAGTAGATATAACCTTATATAAGTCTATGATTGGAAAACTTATATATCTTACTCAAACAAGACTAGCCATTTCCAATGTAGTTGGTATTGTTGGAGGATTTGCATCAAAACCTAAGAAAATTCATCTCATGGTAGTAAAAAGAGTATTTAGATACTTGAATGGAACCTTAGAATATGGTTTATGGTATCCTAATTCAGATAATGTAAAGCTTCATGTATATACAGATGTAGATTGGGGAGGATGCATGGATGATAGAAAGAGCACCTATGGAGGACTTGTATTCCTTGGAGATAGACTTGTTACTTGGACAAGTAAAAAGAAGAACTGTATCTCTCAATCAATAGAAGAAGTAGAGTATGTTGTAGTAGCATTGAATTTCTCTACAATTGTGTGGATCAAGAAAATGGTAAAATATTTTGGTATTCAGATTGACTAGCCTATTTTTATTCAATGTGATAACACTACCACTATCAATATGTCAAAGAACCCTGTGATGCATGCAAAGACAAAACATATTGAGATAAAGTATCACTTTCTAAGAGAGAAAGTAGCAGAGAAAGAAGTAACGGTGGATTATGTGAGTACAAAAGATCAACTAGCAAACATATTCACAAAGCCTCTACCTAAGGCTACTTTTGAGTATCTTAGGAAGTTGGAGTAATTCCCTTACTTGAATCTGATTAGAGATAGAAAGAGTGCATCAGTCCTCAGTGACTGATGAAGGGTTGACTACTTACCTCAGGAGTAGTACCAGTGCTTAAATGTGTTGGCACCCTTTTCCATTGATGTCAAAGGGGGAGTATATATAAAATCATGAAAAAAATGAAAAGAAACAAGAATAGAAAATAAGATATATAGTAAGGTGGGGCATATTTAGTATTGAATATGAAGAAAGGAGGAGTTGCAACAGTTGATATTCAGAGCCTTCAGCAGTTGATGGAGGATCCATCCTTGGGGTAGTTTTGTTAAGGAAATGAAGAATGTTATAAAATAATTGATCATTTGGATTGGTGGTGTTTTTCATTCCATATGTTGCCATCAATGCCAAAGGGGGAGATTGTTGGAGATTTGCCAGCAAGCTACTTTGTTTCCTGTATGTTTGTCACTACAACATTTGTGGTCAAATTTTGATGCCAATTTGCGACGCCACTACAATTTGTGTTTTTTTTTTGTTTTTTTTGCAAGTTCCCCTGATGGTGTCATAATAATGATGATGTTGTTGTAATTGCGACACCCATTTGGTTATAAACAAAAAAAAAAAGGAAAAAGGAAGTGTCATTTGTAATTTGTGAATTCAAAGAGTTGCCGTGAAGATGACACTGCACTTTTGCATGGCACGAAGAGGGCATTCAAGTTTGGCATGTGCAAAGAGGCTGAAATCATGTGGGAAGAGGGAACTAGCACTTGAGGTAGGCATTCGAGCTTTGTCTTCTCATTAACTCAATTTCAATGGCATTGTTTACATCTTAGCATTATTAATAGTGGCATTTTTTACATCTTAATTAGCATTTGGAATGCTCGATGACACGCGAGCTTTGAGAGCTATGACATCATTTCTATTACCTTCAAGGCATTGTGTGAAGTGTTTGATCTCTCTTTATTTGTTTTTTTGTTGATATTCAATATGTTGTACTCCCTGTTTATGATCATTTCATGAGGAAATGTCTTGATGGCTTGCGGGATGCAAGCTAGGGCATCATACATAGTTTATGAGCTCACTGTTTAATATTAGTATTGTTTACATCTTATCATTTGGAATACTTGATGACCTGTGAGCTTTGAGAGCTATGACATCACTTCTATTACCTTCAAAGCATTGTGTGAAGTGTTTGATCTCTCTTTATTTGTTTCGCCATTGATATTCACTATGTGGTACTCCCTATTTATGATCATTTCATGAGGAAATGTCTTGATGGCTCACAGGCTGCAAGATAGGGCATCATACATTGTTTATGAGCTCATTGTTTAATATTGGCATTGTTTACATCTTTTCATTTCAATTTCTTGATGACCCGTGAGCTTGGAGAGCTAGAGAATCCTTGCTATTACCTTCAAGGCATTGTGTGAAGTGTTTGATCTCTCTTTATTTGTTTTGTTGTTGAGATTCACTATGTGATACTCCCGGCTTATGATCATTTCATGAGGAAATGTCTTGATGGCTTGTAGACTGCAAGCTAGGGCATCATACATTATTCATGAGCTCACTTTTTAATACTGGCATTGTTTACATCTTTTCATTTGGAATGCTTGATGACCTACGAGCTTTGAGAGCTAGGGCATCATTTCTATTACCTTCAAGGCATTGTGTGAAGTGTTTGATCTCTGTTTATTTTTTTTTCTATTGATATTCACTATGTGGTACTCCCCATTTATGATCATTTCATGAGGAAATGTCTTGATGGCTCGTGGGCTGCAAGCTAGGGCATCATACATTGCTCATGAGCTCACTGTTTAATATTGGCATTATTCATGAGCTCACTGTTTAATATCTAGCATCATGAAAACATACATTAACAAAATTACTCTTTGGAATTTGAGCTCGGGTATCATGTAATGTTATTGTTGTCATTGCATGCTTGCTGCTGTTGTGCACCATATATTATTTTATACACTATTTATTTCATTGAGACCGTGAGCTTGACATTCATAATGTATTTTCTATTATTGGATCAATGCTACCATATTGTTGAGTCTGTGTATGGATTGACTATGCACATGCATAATTGTAGATGAGGATCAGTAATATGGTGCTAGGCATTGCTTAGATCCTTTGGCTCTAACCCCATATTTTCCTTCCTTGCAGGTTTTGGATCATACAAGAGCATACTGGATTGAACCTCGGGTCAACACTTCATTACTTCAGAAAATGTATAGTACCTTCATTATTTATGTTCATCCACTTATGTATGTTTTCATTCATTCATATTCTTCTGAAAGTTGGCTATTAGTGACCATATAGGACCATTCTTGATGTTTTTGGGTCATTTGATGAAAAGATGTAAATAGGGACATCAATAATAAAATAGGGATATATTAATAGGGATATATTAAGATTAATATCGTAAATAAAAACATTATACAGTGGCATTTAGATTAAGTACAATATGAATTGACATGCCTTTAATTATGATATACTTTTGAAATTATCAGTCATTGGTCATTTGACAATTCAAGATATAAGTATCAGAATATAAACTATTGCAAAAGGAAGAAACACATATGTATCTATCATCATTTAATATAAAATATAAAAGTATCCCACAGACACACAATTGCTATTATAACAACCATCCTCTAATCCCATGGTGTACTAGTCTCAAGGTAAGAACAATTTACTTAAGCCATCATATAAGTATCATCCTAAAGTTTAAATAGACATTGACTATGGATATACAAAACTAAGCCATAATAAATCACAGAGCTTCACTGCAATTTCTATGTCCACTTACAATCATCCTACTACTTACGGTGCAATGTTTATGTCCACTTACAATAATAAATTATAGAGTTTCACTATAATTTCTATGTCCATTGCCATTAAAATATATCACTCCTCCTGTTATGTAGGCATCCTTCTCATTAAGTGTTTCCATTAAAATATATCACTCTTGTTATATAATGTATATGCATACTTATTTAAAATGCCATACTTGTTTCTCTTAAATATTATTATCATTTCACTCAAATTTACATGACATTAAAGTCAAGCCCAAAATGTATACATACGTGTAAGTATAGGAGAAGCTGGATTTTACAACTATTGAAAAAAAAAAAACTATACCAATAGCAGCTTATGAGAAACTATACTTGTGCTTACCACACCATACATCAACATCATAATGCTTATCATTTTCAAGCTTGAGTGAACTTTCATACCACGCACCATCCGCAGATTTGTACACAATGCTGATTTAGGCTAGAGGTAAACTACATGTGTCATGTAAACAACATGGTTGAATGCAATCTCTTTTGCACATTTTCAAGAGTTTTCCCACCAATACAAGCGTAAATAATGCATTGAATGTAATCTACAAACACTGCGTGGTATGAAGTCTCGCTGAAGCTTGAAATATATCCACTCCTCATGTTATTGTCAAAATTAAATTCAAATATTTCTCAAAACATTTATTCTTGTATAATTAAGATATCCTTATCTCAATAATAAAACAATCTTAGTTAATATCTCTTGAATCACATTAACACACACCCATGTTCTATAGCATAGTTCATTTTAGAAGTGTATGGCCGATGTCCCTATTTTGAAGTGTTTGATCATTTCTATTACCTTCAAGGAATTGTGTGAAGTGTTTCATCTCTCTTTATTTGTTTTGTTGTGCATATACCTTCTCTGATCAACTTGGATATGCACAGGTGATGAACATTCATATTTTCCTAAGCAGTACTTTGAGCTTTCCTGCAACACATGTACTATTGTGAAAATCATCACAAGTCCATTTGTTGCAAGAAAGCTCACAGTACACATGTCTGGATGACAATGTTTACATCTTAGCATTTGGAATGCTCGATGACCCACGAGATTTGAGAGCTAGAACATCGTTGCTATTACCATCAAGGCATTGTGTGAAGTGTTTGATCTCTTTTTATTTGTTTTGTTATTGATATTCACTATGTGGTACTCCCTGTTTATGATCATTTCATGAGGAAATGTCTTGATGGCTCATGGGCTGCAAGTTAGGGCATCATGCATTGTTTATGAGCTCACTGTTTGAGCAACTCATGTCCCTATTTGAATGGTCGGTGCTTTGTTTTTTATATTGAGTTTACATCATATATTTAGTCTTAATAAATATCTTATAAAAAAACATAAAACTAACCCAAAATACTTTGTCTTAATAAAATCTTAATAAAATAATATATTTTATCTCAATAAAATCTTATAAAACAACATATATTGTGTGAAGTGTTTGATCTCTCTTTATTTGTTTTTCTATTGATATTCACCAACTATGTGGTACTCCCCATTTATGATCATTTCATGAGGAAATGTCTTGATGGCTCGCGAGCTACAAGCTAGGGCATCATACATTGTTCATGAGCTCACTGTTTAATACTGGCATTGCTTACATCTTTTCATTTAGAATGCTTGATGACCCGTGAGCTTTGAGAGCTAGGGAATTGTTGCTATTACCTTCGAGGCATTGTGTGAAGTGTTTGATCTCTCTTTATTTTTTTTGTTGTTGATATTCACTATGTGGTACTCCCCATTTATGATCATTTCATGAGGAAATGTCTTGATGGTTTGTGAGCTGCAAGCTAGGGCATGATGTATTATTTATGAGCTCATTGTTTGAGCACTGGCCAATCAAATAGGGACATGAGGTGCTCAAATAGTGAGCTCATAATGACATAAAAAATCCATGATGCCCTAGCAAAACAACCAAACAAATTAAGAGAGATCAAACACTTCACACAATATATGTTGTTCTATAAGATTTTATTAAGACTAAATATATTGTTCTATTAAGATTTTATTAAGACAAAGTATTTTGGGTTAGTTTTATGTTGTTTTATAAGATTTTATTAAGACTAAATATATGATGTAAACTCATAATTATACTTGATATATATATACTTCAAAGGAGGAATTATGAAATATAGTTGTAGGTAGTTATCTCTTCTATAATGATGGAGGAATGAAAGGTAATGATCAATGAGGTTGCTGCTATTAGATCATACATTAATACACTTACTATTTTGAATTTGAGCTCGGGCATCATGCAATGTTATTGTTGTCATTGCATGCTTGCTGTTGTTGTGCACCATATATTGTTTTATACACTATTTATTTCATTGAGACTGTGAGCTTGACATTTGTAATGCATTTTCTATTATTGGATCAATGCTACCATGTTGTTAAGGCTATAGATGCATTGAACCACCACTAACATTCTATTTTGATAGAAGCAATATAAAAAATAGAGCACCATTCAATCAAATAGGGACATCCATATAGATGATGCAGATTTGTGTACCTCTTTGTTTTGATGTAGCTTACTCATTATATGCAATGGGGCCTCCTTGGGGCTGCCAACCATGTTGTGCTATTATGATCTTTACTTGAAATCACAATAGTGACTCATCAGGTGTTCATGCAGACATAAATGTAGAAATTTACTCTCTGCAACATTCTTCTGAGTGCACATGTCCTATAGCATGGTTTTTCTTTCAGAAGTGTATGGCTTGACTATGCACATGCATAATTGTAGATGAGGATCAGTAATAGGATGCCATTCATTGCTTAGATATTTTTTTATCTAACCCCCATCTCTCTTTTCTTTGCAGGTTCTGGATCACATAGGGGCACACTAGATTCATACTTGAGTCAAAAATGCATCACTTCAGGCAATGTCTGGCACCCTTATTATTTATGTTCATCCTCTTATGTATGCATGTACTCTTGCATTTTCTTTTGAAAGTTATTTTCCTTGTATAGTATATACAAGTTATTTTTCATATATATATACATGTAATCTTTAGATGCAAAAATTTCTTTTCCTTTACATGTATCTTTGCATGAAATGAACACAAATTAAATAAGATCATCTAATAATGCAAACTAGGGTACTTGATGTTACATAGATCTTGCTATAACTTTTCCTAGGCCTTCCTAAAATCAAAGAGGCTAATCTCCTAGCCTTAAGGGTTCTATCCTAGTCCCCTTCTAAGAAGTTTCAAACTCCTCCTTTCTCCATTTAGTCTATGACACCAAGAATATGATAAATTTCACTGTTCTAGGAACGTCTTTGTCCCTTCTAAAAAGTTTTGTCTGCTGTCTGGCCTAAAAAGGCTACTATGTTTAGTAGGCCTAATTGACCTTTTTCTGCTAATAACTCCAAACTTCTCTAAGAAAAGCATCCAAATAATTATCAATTCGAATACCCTTTTGGGAGGGCTTTAAGATTCTATCAGTACCTTTTCCCATACTATTTGTATAGGGCCTGCTGAAAATAGGGCTATAAATGAGGGTTTGGTAACTCACTGTTTGTAACAGTGAGGGTTTAGTATTTTCCCTTGTATCCACAATCCCCCAAGCTCTCTCTGCATTGGAGATGCTTGATCATGCATTTGAACTCCCCTCCACATCATTTGATTGAGGCTCTGAGCACCCTCAATCACTCCATGTGCTTTGCAACAGCACACTGACCCCTAACCAAACACTGATAGCTTGCCTAGGGCATCAGTTTATAGATACATCCTAAAATTTCTAGGGCCCCTCCTTTGCACAACATATATTACAAGGATTTTAGACACAAATCCCATAGACCCGTATAGATTTTATGGTGGGAGAGGGCTCTAGCACTCCATTATTCAAAGCTTTATCAGTAGTAACTCGAGACAGACCAAAATAAAGAAAACTATGAAGACTAACTCAAAATTGAAATAAAATGCCAAATAACTATCTTAGGAATTAAAAAACATTAACAATCATCACATGCAAACATTACAGTCAGATATTCAATCCATTTCTTATCTTTGTCAATACAAAAATGTATATCTCTGTCAAAGGAAAACTAGTTACACAGTCTAACTGCAACCAAAAGTTTTCTCTCCATATTGCACTCTTCCCTACACCTTGAATTATGGTTTTCAAATCTTAAATAGCTCCCTCCTTGGTGTTAGGGCCCATGGATTAGGCTAGCTATCTCTTGAGCCGGTTACATGCTTTTGCAAGAAAAATTGTCATGACAACTTTCAAAGTTGTCAAGCAACTTTTGGTGGATAGACAAACCACCTACACACACCTAAAAAGAACTCAATATTTGATTGATTAAGGGTCATAAAGGCCATTTTCAAACCTCTAAAACATTAAAGAGGCCATTTGTTCAACTTTAGAACACTGTCCTATGATAGGCAACCTAGCAAAGTTGGCTAAGACTGCTGCAACCAGGCTCCAAAAGACACACCAATGACTCAAAATAAAAAAGAAGAACAAACACTAGCTAGCACACCTAGAGATATGAAATAGGCTTCTCCCTAACCTAGTGGCTTGGCTAAGGCCACTACAAGACAAAATTTAGGAACACTAGGTACCAAACATCCCTACCTAGGTGCCCTCACTAGTACTATAGTCCTTTTGAATCTTAGGATGACATCTCAATTGGAAAATGAAAACCAAAACCCTTCATAGACCAATAACAACCAAGGCATGTGGGTGCTTTTCTATTGTACAGTTATACTCATAAAATATATGTACGGTTATAAAATTTCATGCCTTGAAATTTTATAACATAGTTCCTCTTCATCAAAATAGAATGGAAGTGGTGATTTAATGCATCTACCCACATTCTATGTGCTTTGAGCCAATGAAATTTTTATCATCATGATGAAGTAATAATGCATTAAATGTCTTACTGATGTCCTTATTTGATTGGTCGGTGCTTTGTTTGTTATATTATTGCTATCAAAATAGAATGCCAGTGGTGATTCAATGCATCTAAAACCTCAACAACATGGTAGAATTGATCCAATAATAGAAAATACATTACAAATGCCAAGCTCATAGTCTCAATGAAATAAAAAATGTATAAAACAATATATGGTCCACAATAGCAGCAAGCATGCAATGACAACAATAACATTGCATAATGCCTGAGCTCCAATTCAAAATAGTAAGTGTATTAATGTATGATCATATATTTAGTCTTAATAAAATCTTATAAAACAACATAAAACTAACCTAGAATACTTTGTCTTAATAAAATCTTAATAAAACAATATATTTAGTCTTAATAAAATCTTATAGAACAACATATATTGTGTGAAGTGTTTGATCTCTCTTTATTTTTATTTTTGTTTTGCTAGGGCATCATGCATTGTTTATGTCATTATGAGCTCACCATTTGAGCACCTCATGTCCTTATTTGATTGGTCGGTGCTCAAATAGTGAGTTCATAAACAATGCATGATGCCCTAGTTTACAACCTGTGAACCATCAAGACATTTCCTCATGAAATGATCATAAATGGGGAGTACCACAAAGTGAATATCAACAACAAAAAAAATAAAGAGAGATCAAACACTTCACACAATGCCTTGAAGGTAATAGAAACAATGCCCTAGCTCTCAAATCTCGCGGGTCATCAAGCATTCCAAATGAAAAGATGTAAACAATGTCAGTATTAAACAGTGAGCTCATCAATAATGTATGATGCCCTAGCTTGCAGCACGTGAGCCATCAAGACATTTCCTTGTGAAATGATCATAAGCAGGGAGTACCACATAGTGAATATCAATAGAAAAACAAATAAAGAGAGATCAAATACTTCACACAATATATGTTTTTTTATAATATTTTATTAAGACTAAATATATTGTTTTATTAAGACAAAGTATTTTGGGTTAGTTTTATGTTGTTTTATAAGATATTTATTAAGACTAAATATATGATGTAAACTCAATATAATAAACAGAGCACCAGCCAATCAAATAGGGACATGAGGTGCTCAAAAAGTGAGCTCATAAACAATGCATGATGCCCTAGCTTGCAGCCCGCGAGCCAAACTCGAATGCCCTCTTTGCGCCATGCAAAAGTGCAGTGCCATCTTCATGGTAGCTCTTCGAATTCACAAAAATTACAAATGACACTTTCTTTTTCATTTTTTTCTTTTGTTTATAACCAAGTTGGTGTTGCAATTAAATCAACAAATGTCATCAAAATGAAATTGAGTTAATGAGAAGGAAAAGCTTGAATGCCTACCTCAAGTCATGGCTGCAATATGAAGATCAAATGCTAAGGATCTATGTTATAAAATTTCAAGTAATGAAATTTTATAACTATACAAATATAAAATTTCAAGGAATGAAATTTGACCTATGATTTGACCTTGATAATGTCCCCTCCATTGCTTATGCTTGATCATGTCTACTTTGTGTTGATGGGCATAGTGGGTTATTGTTGTGGATGCATCATTTGGAAATGATGTCATAGAAACACCAAATGGAACAAAAACATTTGGTGTTGTTGTTGCACTATTTGGATGATGCAGTCAAAATAGTGATTCACTAGGTGTTCATAGAGACATAAATGCAGCCACAACAGTGATTCACTAGGTGTTCATAGACATAAATGTAGGGGTTCATTTGGATTCCAGTGCCTATACATTGCACATGTTCCTAAGTGCACATGTTCTGTAGCATAGTTCCTTTTAGAAGTGTATGGCTTAACTATGCACATGCATAATTGTGGATGAGGATCAATAATAGGGTGTTAGGCATTGCTTAGATCCTTTGGATCTAACCCCATCCTTTCTTTCCTTGTGGTTTCTGGATCATACATGAGCATATTGGATTGAACCAAGGGTCAACACTTCATTACTTCAGGCAATATCAAGTACCTTCATTATTTATGTTCATCCACTTATGTTGTTTGCATTCATTCATATTCTTCTGAAAATTGGCTATACTCATATTCTTCTTTTGTCTGGGTCTTTTAACTATGATCAATTTAATGTTGTAAATCTTGACATAGAATTCGATATCAACCAATCATATATCCATTCCAAATGATATAACTCCATTTGAATAAACATACATGCAAACCATTTGACAAAATGTCCATATGAAATCTAGAGCAATACATTAATTTTATAATGAATTCATGATTTATGATACCCCTTGATTTATAGTGAATTCATGATTTATAATTCAGTTGTAGTAGCTCAATGTGTTTGAACTCAAGAATACCCCTTAGGAAGTAAGTGTATAAATGAAGGATGAAACACATAGAAAGCTATGAGAAGCTATGAGAAGGTGACATGAAGGTAATGAAAGGAGGCATCTCAATGATGTTAAATCACAAGGGATTCTCTTTGTTCCCTGCAATGGAGTTAGCTAATTCTGAAAGTATAAATAGATAATTTTAACAATGTATAAAGTCCTTCACAAGATGTAATAAAAACACTAGTGGCAAGGCACGGGAACTGTTTGATGAAATGCCACAATAGTGATGTCCCATGCAATGTTGAGATGTTTAGTTATATGAAATGCTGAGATATTCAAAATATTGTTGGATAAATAGATAATTTTAACAATGAATAATGTCCTTCACAAGATATAATGAAAACTATGGAGTGAACTATGTTTTTTTAATTATATAACTATTATCTTATGCCAGGTATCCCACACAGTCTCATGGATTTTCAGGTACAAGTCAATACACCCCATAGAGATTAATGTCTTCTACCATATGTAAAATATCTCTCTCATTGCCACCTATCTTTCTCATTGCATGAGGTGCAGGTACTAGCGAAAAGGTATTTGTCAGAATTGTCTTCCTCAAGTGAGGAAAATCTAGGAATAGAAGAAGAAAGTGAGACATTTAGTACTTCTAATTCAATGAGATCGATTTGAGGTCAAAAGATTAGAAAGAAATTCAATAAGCGCATGAAATTTTTCCTTTCTCAAGGGGGGTGTCATGCCCAAAAGTTGAGCAAAACACAACTACAATTTTTTTTAAAAAAACCTACTACCAATCTAAACTAAACACACTTATGCAACTAGGAAGAGAAGCACTAAATAGCACAAGACCCTATGTGCACACAAAATGGTGTAGAGAGGAAATAGATAACTAGAAACATTGAGGTGTTTAGCAACATCCAAAGGGTCAAACCATACTAGTTTGACCATGTTTGACTAAGTTTGACCAAAAGTTAAACCATCACCAAAATATGCACATCTAAGCTAAAAGGGTATAGAAAAGCAACCAGGAATACTTGGGCACACATATCGAGGTGTTTGACCAATGTTTGACCAAGAGTTGACCAAAAAGTCAACTGTGCCTAAACATGTTCAACAAGGTTCTACAAGGTTTAAAATACGTTAGGGAAGGGTTTGTGCATGCAAACCAAGGTTATGTCCCAAGGTTTGACTAACGTTGACCGAAAGTCAACCATGCACGATATTTGGTCATCAAGTCAAATAAGGTCATTAAGACCCTAGACGAGACCCAAAAAAAATAAAAATGATAACAATAAATCATTAGCATCGGAAAAGATTATTAAATAAACTATTTAAATAAACCTTTGATAAAAAAAATCTACTCTTTTAAGACAAGTTAATCTAAATAAGATTAGATTTCATTTATTTAGAAATTAACCATCTCTTAGCAAAATAAATTTCCTCTATATCATTTAATACAAAAAAAATAAATTAAATGAACTTTTCCCTTTACCATGACAAATAATTTAAATATACCAATAATTAAATTAACTAATCATTTTTATTCATTTCAAAGGACCGATTTAAAAAGAATAAAAAAAAACAATTTCAAGATAAATATACAAGTTAAATATTCAAGAATTTTACCCCTTATTATTACTTAAGTAAAATATCCCCACTTTACAATTTAATGAAATTTTCATAAATTATCCAAGACATTCTTAAAAATAAGTCTATAAGTAATTTGACTGTACAAATAAATTAAAATCTATTTGTTTAATCATTTAACTTACTAATTTAAGATGTAAAAGCTAACTAACTTAATAAAATAGCACTTTAATAAAAATAATAATAAACACTAATATATTGCAATAAAACAAATTTATTTTAATCTTTTACTACAACTAACTAAAACTTTTATATTACAAACCTATAAAAATAATAGTAATTATTATTCTAAACTTTATATCTAAACAACTAAAAACAAAATCTAAATAAAACACATTATTATACTATTATCTTAAATCATGATAAAATAGAAAAAACAATAAAATGAATTAAATAACAACTAGCTTTATGTTCTATATACACCTAGTACACTTGATCGTATAATGAGGTCATTTAAGCTCATTAATATCCCTTTTGAAATATGTGGTTCACTGTATGTGGCAATTACCATTTCTCTCACGGTGAAATATTAAAATATCATGCATCTATTTATTCGTCATCCAAAATAACATATGCAAATTTATTTTTACAAAATATACATTCCTGGAAGTCTTTTCTCATCCTACGATTTTCTTCTTACAGGTCCGCGCTTAAAACGATAGGGCTATTGTTTTTGTTTTTATTATATGATATATAATTTTTTTAAGCTCTTTTTTTTTTAATTGCATTTACTATATTTATATAGTTATACATATATAATGTATATTTATAAATACTTAAAAGTAAGGAGAAAAGTAATAAATATTAAAATAATTTACTGGTGAATCTTCCAGTCTGACTTTTCAAACACCGGGCATTTAGACAATTTTTTTAAAAAATTTAATCACATATTTGAA
This sequence comes from Chamaecyparis obtusa, assembly GCA_027943335.1. Classification (NCBI taxonomy): domain Eukaryota; kingdom Viridiplantae; phylum Streptophyta; class Pinopsida; order Cupressales; family Cupressaceae; genus Chamaecyparis; species Chamaecyparis obtusa. Next base: position 1,953,190 of record BSBK01008899.1, on the reverse strand, counting down.
TTCTATAATTCAAACCAAACATGATGTAGGAAACAAAATTTTATTTTGGGCATTTTAGATTTTGACAAAAAATTTTTAAAAATGCTAGTGTAAAATAATTTAATTTTAAACAATTTTATTTTTTTTTTACTTTCAACCATTTAATATATTCACTTATAAGGTACGTTAAATTGTTGGATTAAATACAATGTTTGCACGATCTTTCTATGCAACCGAACCACCTTAATCTTTTTAAATAACGAATTTAATTTAACATTTCAAATTGAAATAACATAATAATTGAGAAAAATACAATTTAATTATTTGTTCAAGAACTTATTTTTTTTATAAAACCATTAGTATCCTAATAATATCAAACATATATGGTAAGAGAAATTAGAAAATTATAATTGCCACATAATCCATTTTAACAAAACTCTGAGTTTTCCCATAAACCACTTTCTCAAATGTATTGCAAATTCCCAATGTTTAAAAATCATTTTTTTTTACAAGGAATCCCAAATTCCAAATTTTGACATATACTTTGAAATTAAATTTACATAATTTTCAAAATAAAATTTTTCTCTGAGTCCACAAATCCAGCAAGCCTTGTGTCCTGCTGAGTACCTGTGATTATGAGGTTGACCATGGAGGCTCACCTCCCAACCTAGGCCTTTCAAGACCACCCCCGAGGTAGGGGATCCAAATAGGAATGGGGTTCAAACAAACAACCATAGGGTGAAGGAAACAAACAAGACACACATGTATTAAAATGATATTCCCAACTGGGTTTTACAAGGGGAAAGGCCTCCAAGAGACCTTCCTGAAAATGGGGTAGAGGTGGACTACCAGGTGGAGAAGCCAGAACAAGATACAAATATCCCAAGCCACACATGGACTTGGGAAGACCATCTCCAAGAGATACGGTCTAACTCTCCTTATGCCCCCCAGGTGCCCGTAGGCCCTGTTTGGCATCATGGGTATCGTGGAACCCCATGTTTTATCCCTCCACACATGGGAGACTCTGCACATCTTGGGTCTACATCCTACTATCCCCCTTCAAGGTTACTCCACCTTCCCTAAGGTGAGTAAACCTTGAAGAAACTCATCCCCAAAATGAAATCACAAAGTAAAAACAACATTTTTACAAAACATAAAATTTTACAACATGAACCATAAAAAGACATGGACTCCATTAATGGAGCTTCCAAGCTCAAATATGCAAGAAATAACAAAAATAGCACAAGGCCTACCTTGATCCAAGAAAATGATGAAAATCCTAAAAACTTGAATCTCCTTGCAAAGCTATCCTTCTCCTAAGCTTTTTCCAACAAAGTGGTCTCCAAATCTAGAGAGTGGGTGATCAACTAAAACCTTACTCTAAGTTAGGGAAACCTCCTAAAATCTAGGAGCCAATCAGAAGAGGGGAAGAAACTTCCATTCCCTTCTTCCCACTTGCCTTCCTTCACCATAAATGGAGTTGAATGCAAGTTTGGGAAGAAGAGAGAGATTAACCAAAACCTCACAACTCTTCAATTTCGACCAAAGTGAAAACTTTGACTTTAGAGGGGTCATAAATGAGTTTTAAGGCTCTTAATGGGTTGAAAATGACCCCTAACCCCTAAGGTATCAACCTGGGTAGCTAAAAATGACCCTAGTTAACCTATGGGAGCCCAAATGACCCTCCTAAACTCCACCCAAAGTTTATGCACGGATTTCTGGTCTTGGTTGACTTCTAAAAACTTTCCAACCCAAGGTTAGTTGATCCTACCCTAAGGTTACACCCTAGTCAAGCCCTTGACCCAAACAATAATAAAATACTTAACCATGCCAACACTTAAGCCACAATTTGAGAAATTTGGCACATTTAATAAAATAAATGACATGGCTAATTCACATATACATTAACTAATTTAATTACACACATGCAACCACATTTACGAATAAAAGACTATACAACGAGGTCCACATTTCTTTTACAAAGAGGACCTTGGTAGGCACGGTATAAACATAGGTTCCAATACTGGATCCCCGCATTTAGATCCATGGTCAACTTGTCCTGCACACTCAATGCACACATCAGTAGGTCCAATAAACATGATATAAACATAATACATCAATACTACATGGTTTAAAACTATGTTTGTAAATTAGTCAACTAAGCATAACTTCGGTTTCCTAAACCAACTTTTCATTGCAATAGTTTTAAAACATCATATAACATCACATGCAACATAATCGTAACTGAAATTGAAACATAACATATAATATCTCAAGTGTACCCTGATTACATAATCAGGTACCGACATATAAAATAGGATTCAACAGATCCTCAAATACATAGGTGTCCAAGTAGTCTAGTATGTCTGTGAAATAAGTACTGAAAGCATGGAAAACATAATGGTAATAGTATGACTGTTTGGTAGGTCTCACAGGGGGTCGTGTTCTTATGATGAAGAGAGAAAAGGTGACTCCAAACTTCCATTTTGGTACAAACATCTGCAGAAACAATGGGTCCCTGATGAACTTCCTCGATGAACTTCCTCCAATAAACATTGATTTTTATGTTAAAGAGAGGATATATCACATAGCACCATCTTTATTACATGGTTTGGGCCTATTTTCCATGGATGACATAAAGGTCTCTTATAACAAAGTTGTCGAATTGATGGAGTATGTCGGACCTTGTTATGATTATAGTAGTTGGATGCTGATTGTTAAATATAAAAAAAGTATGTGTAGGTATGCACTCACAACAAATTATATACAACAAAAAGCCAGTGAACAAAGTAAAAAAGTAGCTATATACATTGACGGAATACCAAAAGCATCAGGGAATATTGCAAGTTTTATAAACAATACACGGCCTGCATCAACTAAGAAGCAACCCAATTGCATATTTGAGGCACATGAGGGAAATCACATATTTGTATGTGTGATCAAATCAATACATGGAGGTGAGGAGTTGCTTATCGATTACAATTTGAATTGCATAGATACAAAAAACCCCATCACTATCATGGACAAGGTGGTATACATTTTGATAATTATCTATTATTCAATGGAACTTAGAATAAGAACACGTGTTTTAACATGTTTGAATGATTTTTTTTAAAATACAGAGCTATAGTATGGATCAACAGCCACATGATATGCATGGTGGTGATAGTTCTCATGGGACTTCTTCTTCTTGACAGGTAAAACTCATTGTTGTTGTACAAATGCACATAAAAGAAAAATGTTAATGCGTATTTTTATTATGTTAATGCATATTTTTTATTCTTCTACTATTTTGGATTGCTTTTAAATAAAGGGATAATAATATTGTTCTCAAAAATGAGTGTTGATCAGAGAAAAGGAAAGGAACAACTAGTCCATGAGGAGCCACAGAATGAGCATGATCCATTCGATGTTGATTTTTTATCAGAGGTTGATCATGTGGTTGCACTGGAAAGGGTCCTTCATGCAATATCAAAAGAGTTAGCTCGAATAGAAAATATTCAACCTCACACTCCTAAAATATAGAGGGTAGTGGATATGTTGATTGGTTGTGTTCAGAACTATAGAGTAAGTATTAATGTAGTTTTTAATTATAACAAAAGTTAATAAAATTTTTTATAGTATACTATTTTATTTATGTCATTAACTAAAATATATATGTGTTCTCTTTACAAGGGATGCTAAATAGATTAAAGGGCATTGCCTTAGATTAAAATACTTTGGATGGTACATTGTGTATGTACCCTAAAATAGTCACCTAGACTTTGGACCCTCATTCAACAATTTATCAAATCCCTGAATCGATATTTTTAAAAATCAACATTTTTCAATTATATCAATTTCCTTGATCAAATCCTATTTTATCATTTTTTATTATATTCTATGGGCTAACCATTTTATCCTAAGTCTTTATTTAAAAATAATTTCCTCCCCTTTTATTAAATAAAAAGTCCCCACTTTTCCTCTTATCCCAAGTTGCACAAATAAAGCATTATTCTTATTTTATAAAAAGAAGAGAAGGCCTTTTTGTCTCATATGGACACAAAAGTTAACTCTTATTTTCTCATTGGAGGATATTTGAGCACATGGATTGCTCCTCTTTCAAGCTCCACCCTTGATTAAATCTTTTGTCTCTTAATCTCCATGGTCCATTCCTTTTCAATTCCTTTAAAAGGAGAGCTCTTTTCTCATTCTAAGATCCCAACTTTGAATACTAATCTTATGCTGCAAGATTTCTTGGAAAATTTTGGATCTTTTGGAGATCTTCATGCATTTAGGTTTCATCCTTGCATCATAGCTTCATGTTTATGCTTTCTAGCTTAGTTTCCTTTATGCTCTAGATTAGCTCACATAGCTTAATTAGCAAGGCCTGTAATACTTTCATTTCCATAGCTTAGCTTGCATCTTCATTCTTAGCATAGTTGCATTTCATTTCTCATCTTGATTCTTGAGGATATTGGCATTCTTTCCCTTGTCTCTTTGAATCTCCCATTGTGTGGTTTACTAGCAAGGTTGCATGCTTTAATAGCTCTAGCTAAGAGCACCATCAACATCCTTGTGACTCCATGCCTAGGGAGCTCTAGTTCTCTTTCTCAAAGTTTCCCATTCATGGATTCCCTTGGAAGTAATGACTTAGAGAAGTGCACTATCTAGTGTGTACACATCGCATGTTTTATCCTCCATCTTGTCCATGGTTATCCATATTTTTTTATGCTCTAACAATATTTTTATTTAGTACCTACTATTGAATCTATGTTGAGTATGATGCCTGGTACGAGGATCAGATCCATAGAGGTAGTTCCACCTGAAATGTCAGTAAGTACCTACTATTGGTAAGTAGACTCCTCTTTTTCTCTTTTATTTATCATGTGTTTATTTCACTTGAACTATATATTCTTTCTTAGGGGGCATTTTGTAATATTGGATTCATTTTATGTAGGAGGCAATGATGCAATTCTTGGATGTACTCGTGTTAAATTTACGGGAACAATACCGTGTGATCAATTTCTCATGAGCAATGAAGATGGACTTCTCTTGAGAGTAGCCCAGCTTCTAGGTACTTTAAAGACTGATCCTTTCTTTTACTATACAATATAATACTCATAACATAATGCACTAACCCCCTATGTGGTCCCTTGCAATAACTAATTATAATAATCTCGTAATTATCTTGCAGGGAATAATTTATTTTATGAAAAACTTAATAATGAATGTTTGCGCATTTTTGGGCTGACCATACGCACATGGTATCATATTTTGATTTCATTGCAAGATTAGATTTCATTTCATCCCTTTCTTCAAGTATATTAAAAGGTAGCTTCACTTCATTTATGAATCTAATAGTTTTTTTTCTTAAAAGGTGGTCAATACAAGATAAAGGGTTAAAGAATAAACTCATTGATTCTATGACAACACTTTTTGGACCCGAAGTCTTTCATAGACTTAGACTCCTTGACAAAGTGAGAAATTTTTTGAAGTATATTAGGGACAACTAAAGGAGCCAAATAGAACACAACCCTTATTACGAGCGGCCTTCCTATATTCCTATTAATGAGTGGGAGGATCTTAAAAAGGATGCACTTGAGAGAAGTGCAAGACATAGTGGACAAATACTATCACCCGAGGAAAGAAGGTATGTGATAATGTTAATAATGAAATTATGTACTATTTACTCTTTGTACTTATTTGATCTAAAATACTTCAAACATCACATAGGTTTCCTGACACAACAAAGGCAACAACATCAAGAAAACAAAAGCACGAGCAACACAGGCTTAGCTCAGGTGGATATTCAAAACTTGCTGCACAAGTTGTAAGTATTAGTAAATAAAAAATCGTATGCAAATATTTATAATTAAATTGCAATCAATTTAGTTTTGATGAAATGCATTACAATAAAAATTCATGATACCAATAAAAAATGTAGGCCTTGGAGTTCAAAAAACCAATTACAGAAGAGGACAAAAAAATAGGCTACAAACAAGGCTATAAAGTCATGGTTCAACGATATCGAGTAATGAGTGCACAAGGTTATTCTACTAGATCTGTTGATCAGGTGAATAAGCCAATTGATTTTTATTTCAAGTTGAAAACTTTACCAATTACTATATTTGATGTTAAGCTCCAACATAAAGTGAATATATTTATTTTAAGTAACGAAACACTGATTGTATATCTGTTTAAAACTTTAAAGTGAATATATTTATATGTAGTAATCTAAATGATTAACATTTCTCAGTATTTGTCTTGTATTTATATGTATATATTGTTGATAAATGCACTAATTATTTACATTGGAATGAAGCCTATCGATATTGATACTGCACCAGCTGAGCACGATGGAGGCATCGATTCTAATGTGAATTGTAGTACTCAAGGTATACATTTTCTATTTGAATTTTGATTAATGAATATTTAATACAAGAAAACATGTTAAGGGTATGTGCAGGATCATGGTATGCCAAACTAAGCCCTTAAGTGGCAATGAAAATTTAGAAAATCAGGTTTAGGCAAGTTGACATAAAAATTTGAACAAGTTATAAATATTATATCAAAAATATGTAAGAAGAGAATATTTAGAAAATTTAATTTTGTTTCTAAGATACTAGGTCTTTTTTTAAAAACAATTATTCTATATGTTGAAAATTTCAAACTTCAATGTAGTAGTACAAAAATTTCAAGAAAAAATAAGAAGTAGGTGTATATCTGACCACCTTAAATACAATAAAATGATAAAAAAAAATTTACAAGATTCTAGATATAAGTAGTAGACTCATGTCCAGATGTGACACATATTTTTTTTTATTTTTTTTCCATGTAAATAATTAATTATTATTTTTCTTCTACAAATTTTCCAGACTACAAAAACTCTCATGTCTGACAACATTAACTTAATCTAAATTTTATCAAATTGAAAACTTTTTTTTATTTTCTTGTAGTAGGAAAAGTATAGAATGTGACATATGTTTTAGATTTCAAAAATGTTATACAATTTGAAAGTTATAGCTATTTTTCAATAAGTCTATCAATCAGGACTAGAAAGATAACAAGTAGGTGTATGTCAGACCATTAAACAAAATCAAATGATAATATTTTTCTATAAGATTATAGATAAAAGTAGTAGACTCGTGTTTGGATGTGATGTATATTTTTTTGTATTTTTTTTCCAAGTAAATAATTAATTATGATTTTTATGCTACAATTTTTCTTGAATATAAAAACTCTCGTGTCTGACCACCTTAACTTTGTCTAAACTTCATCAAATTGAAAGAATTTTTTATTATTATTGTATTACGTGAAGCATAGAATGCTATTTATATTTTATATTTAAAAAATGTTATATTATTTTAAGGTTATAGTTGTTTTTCAAATAGTCTATCAATCAAGACTTCTTTTTCACATTGCCACTTTTTGGCATATTATGATCCTACACATACCCTTAAATTGAATTTGGCGTAGTAATACAAATTTAATTATAATGTGTTGCTATTAATAAAACATTTTGTATTGTAGTTGCAAGGGATGTAGAGGATGTTGTTCCTAATGAGCGTGTTGAGGTTCAAGCCCCCGGGCAAGATGATGTGGTTGGACAAGGTAAAGAGCATCACGTTTATATTTTTTAATGTATTGAAATGCTTGTAACAATAATGAATATATTTTTAAATTAACCCCAATTATGATAATATTTTTTAAATTGAAGCCTTTTTATTTTTTATTGAAAAGGACCCTCCTTTGCAAAGGACAGTGAGATCACATGCATGACCGAGAATAAATGATGCTCTAGACATGGATATGCCTTTGCAACAATATAAGGAAGCAGAAAAAAAGAGAAAGCCCAAAAAAAAATGATTCTCATTTATGCAACTTATTTGATAATGACTGATGTTTATTTACACGTGTTTGAGCTTAGTTCCATGTTTAGACACTGAGTTTCCTTTTATACACTATTGTAATGTTGGAGGGGTTTTCGCTAAATTTTAGTGGATTTCATATTTTGGGAGAAATTAGTATCAGAATGTTCAATGGGTTCTTTTCTAAAACACAATACTTAAATCATCATCTTGTCTAGAATGGTTAATCAATTATTTAAGGTGGATTAGTTGTGATGATGAGACACCCCATTTAGATGTTAACTGTGACAGTCTCTTAGTTTTAGGCAATGCAGAAGGAGACACCTAGTTAAATATGCAATCTCAATTCATATACATAGGATATCAGGTGGAGCTGAAAAACACAACAAGGTTGCAATTTTTAAAGAGGTCTTTAATTGCGTATTTTAAGTTATAAACCATGGCAAACATTGTAATTTTGACCTATTAAAAAAATGTAAACGTGTTGTGTTTTTTCAACTCCACTTGCTATCTATGCATATTCTTCTTGTGTTGCACACACATTCTTGATTCAGAGTGGGAAAAATCTTATTTTCAATGCGAGGGAGAGAAGCCATACACATAAGTGATAGAGTTTTGGGGAGATGAAGGAATACAAAACATTGAATTTGGAAATTTTCATCAAAGAAATTACAGTAGAGGTTTGATCAATAGAGAAGATAGTAATAACCACGGGACAATGAATAGTGGTTACAGTTGTAGTGGGGAAGATAGTGGAGGCCATCCATGAAGAAACTTGTCGATAGAGATGGTGTACAAGAAACAAAGGAGAAAAAAATGAAAATGTGTTGGGTCTTCTCAGCTCCACCTGCTATCCGTGCATATTCTACTTGTGTTGCATGCACATTCTCGATTCAGAGTGGGAAAATCTTATTTTCGATGCAAGGGAGAGAAGCCAAACACAAAGAACATGCAAATAAACATGACAGCTACAAAACATAAATCTAGGTATCACAATAGTTGAGAAACATAAATGTAGGCATCATGGTCCCAATTGTTTGGAGACACAACATAATTGAATGGTATACCCAGATGATGAAACACAACCACTACTCCTACAGTTGTAAGAGGACATTGCAGGATCCAAAAACCAAAGATAAATTCCTTATCTTTGCTTTTTGGATCCCGTAGTGTTTGCTTAGAACTACAGGAATAGTGGTTTTGTTGTATTGTCTGGGTATAGCATTCAATTATGTTGTGTCTCCAAACAATTGTGACCATGATGCCTACATTTATGTTTCTCAACTATTGTATCCTAGGACCCCTTATGACCCTTTACGATCCCTAAGAATACATCTTAGAGGTCTTAAAGTGTCATAAAGGGTCATAAGAGGATCCTAGGAGGGGCCAGATGAGCTTCCACCTTCACGCAATTGGCCCTGTTAAGTAGAGAATGTTAAATTATTATTGAAACAAAGAGAAGCTCGATAATTTAAGATCTCAATCAACCTATGACAAATATATATTTATTTTTAAAAAATAGTGTGATTCATCACAATTATGACGGAAACCAAAGAATAATTGATGATAAAACTAAAAGCAATGAATATCTGTCAAAAACATCAATCACTTCAAGGAGAAATGATCACTTCAGCTCACCTCAATAAGTCTTAACCCAAGATCAAGTCATATCGATCCATCTCAATGGCTACCAAAATCAACAGATCTCTACCAAGAACCAAGTCACAAAGAAACACCATAGACCACACTGCAAACCTGCTATGAAGAGGCATTCAATGTCTCATAAGTCGCATCAAATGACCCACTTTTTGTAATTCAAGTCTCTCAGCTCGGTTCACCTAGAAGAAGACTTCTCCCAAGTCATCATAGACACCATAGTGATCTACAAATCTAAGTCTCTAGACTTGACTCAATAATCTACGATCCGCTACCGAATCTACTGTAAATTCATCTCTGAATGACAACCAAATCTACAAGAACACCAATCAAGTCAAACTCGATTGACAAATATATATATATATGTGTGTGTGTGTGTGTGTGTGTGTGTGTGTATGTGTATGTGTATATGTAGAGATAGACATAGACATAGACATAGACATAGACATAGATAGATATATATATATATATATATATATATATATATATATATATATATATATATATATATATATATATATATATATATATATATATATATATATATATATATATATATATATATATATATATATATATATATATATATATATATATATATATATATATATATATATATATATATATATATATAGTGATTTTCATCACAATTACGATGACACTAGAGAAGTGACGATGATTTTTCAGAAACGTTCAACAGATAACCATTGCACTAATAGCATTTTCATCGGTAAACAATCTTCCAACGATAGTTAGACATCGGAACATTATAATAGTTAACCATCATAGGTACAATATTTTTGTTGGTAACTAACTACATCTGATGGAGATCCATCGAACGTGGGATGGCTACAAGTAGACCCGATGGGTATATTTGCTATGTTGAAACCCCCTTTTTGTGATGACTATAGTCATCACATGTATGATGTCAATCATAACCATCAGTGCTTCTGACTACAAAACTGTGATGTCAGGTGGTGTCACTTAATCGATGGTATAATGTCTGATTTTAGATAATCAATCATCAAAAAAAGGTCTCAAATGTGTGTGTGTGTCTGAATGTGGACCTCTAAATCAGGCACACACGCAACATAGTCATTTCTCAATCATGAGATGGTGAGTATGAACATGAATTGTCCATCTCACAACATCAATTCAATTGACCTGTTGCCTCCTATGTAGACAAGGTGTTTAATTACTCTCAGATTGGAGAGCCAACAACCATAAGACCAGTTCTACAATGGAGGATTTTCAAAAGCTAAGATGAAAAATCAATGAAATTAATCTAGAAATGAGTGCAATTAATCTAGAAATGTAGAAATGCAATTATACTAAAAGCTTGAAATAAAGATGAAGTGCAATTTTAATCTAAGGACATTGAAATAAATATGATATTAATCTAAGAACAATTAAGCAAATTCTAATCTAATATGAGATGCAATATTAAACTAAAATGAGATATTAAGCTAATTAATGCAATAAAGCTTTGAAAACAATGTAATAATGGAGACTAAAATTCACTATAGTATAGATGCTCTAAAAAATTCCTCCTTTCAAATGAAGAAATGAGGTCCATTAAATAGAAATGCCTAGGAAGAGAATGAAGGGGTTCTTGATTTGAAACTCCTGACCCTTCATTTCCATTTGAGACAAAAATGCATGAATTACTTAATAAAAAGAATGGAAAATGCCACACAGGTGGCCTTTTGAATATCTTGAATTATTAATTCAAAAAGGTGTGTCCATTAGAATATCAAGCAATTATTAATTCCTTTCTTTATGGGTAATTAGCCAAATGGGGTGGATTTAATTTAATTCTAAGCATTTAAGACTTTAGGATTAAATTAAATTATCATAGGGGTAATTTAGCTAATTAAAGTCAAGGACTTTAGGAATTAATTTTGATATTTAATTAATGCAATTTATGGTCTTTGTAATTGACATCAAGTCAAATTAAGTCAGGTAGGAGAGAGAAAATTGCCTAGGAAACTAGGACTTTGGAGATGTAAAATTGAAGATAAATGCACCAAAAAAAAGATTGAATTTATTAGGTGCCAATTTTAGGGTATTACATTTGCCCCTATTTGAATTAATGTGCGAACAGTGTGTTGATTCAAAGAATAGTCTGAAGTGACAGAGAACAAGAAATTCAAAAGTCTAGGTTAGGTTGGCAAGACACCGAACAGATCAAAGCATGATTTTCTAAAGTCTAAGTTAGATTGCAAAGACAACGGTCTTGAGAGAACTGGAATCAGGGTTAGATTGCCCCAATACGAAGCTTAGCCCTCAGAGACTCAGGTTAGATTGCGTAGATAACGGTCTAAAAGATATTTCGAGAGCTATCTCCAGAACGAAGATTGAATCCCATGAATTAGGGTTAGATTTCCCCAATACCTAAAATATTTTGAGAACCATCTCCAGAACGAAGCTTGATTCTCAAGGATCCGAGTTAGATTGCTCAGATACCTAAAAGATCAATGACCAGATAGCAAGATGTGAGGCATCGAGATGACCCTAGCAATGAAAACTAATGATTCAGATCAGACTGATTCAAGAATTGATTCGACAAGATTCAAATGATGCAATCATCGTGCCCCCTTGGGAGTGAAATCGAAAGATGACTTAAGAGGGATGATTGACAACAAGAGGTTGTAGAGAAAAAGCAATTAGACTATATTTGAGAAGCTGTAGAAGCAAATTGGAGCAAAGTAGAGGTCCCATTGACTGAGTTTGACCATGGTTGACCATGGTTGACCATGGTCAACTAGAGTTGACCAGAGGTGACTTTGATGAAAAGAGAAAAAGATCTCAAGAACATGATGCAAAGATAAGGATTTGGTAGGAAGATGACGCCAGAAGACTGACTGCACAAGTGTCCGATCCCAAAGGGTTCCAAAATTTAAAACATGATTTTGAGCTATCTAGAGATGTCAGATTTTGATTTCGATCCTGAAAACTTGTGCAATCATAATGAAACTAGGATAAAAAATGAGAACCTTTGATGAACAAAAAGCAATTAAGAGAGTAACAAGATATCATCTCAAATGCAAGCTTAACATGCAAATCTACGCTAAATGCAAGCCTAGAATGGAAATGCAATTCCTAGGACTTGGTTGTTGGACTCATCACATTTATCATCATCGAGTTCATTTAAGCATGGGATGATCACAAGATGTCATACAATCCTTACTAACATTGCAATTATGAGAATATGAATATGACATAAGTCTTGGATTTGTCGGAATGAGGTGTAAGCATTAAGGCACAAGAAGCCAGAATGACTTGAACACCTATTCTTTTTGATTTAGCAAGTTAACATAAGTATCAAAGCACAATTGCTAGAATGACCTAAATTTTGCTTACGAACAAACACACCAAACATACAAAATTTCCTTCTTTCACCAAAGAGTGCTTGCAGTGACCCTTTCATTCACTTAGCAGGACAAGCCTTAGCAATTATACTTGTAGCAGAAATAAGTCACTCAAAACAGACAAGGAGAAGAACCAACCTCACCAAAGAATCCATATAAAAGGAGTTAAGGTATGAATGGCCATCCAATATGAGATGAAGGCTCTTATAGATGGACACCCCTCTTAGATAGATTCTTTGGATCATTGGAACTGAACTAGCAAACAGAAAGCAAAGAAAAGATCATGCCCCCAGTCTTCGCGTTTCTCAGTCAAGAAAGATGTCTTAGATTCACTCGAGGGGAAATGATAAAGAAAACAAACAAACAAGAAAAGGAAAAGCTTAGTATGCTTCAAAGGAACACAACATCATTTTTTATTTTCAGTTTGTGTTCAAGCAGATTGAAGTCTAATCGGAAGCGAACAACATTCCAAATCTCGATGGGATAGCGACAGCAGGTAGATGCAGCGAGAATCACTGGTGACCATCATGAGAGATAGAGTCTCAAGAGTATATTAGAGTGTGAACCAAGTATCAGCAGGTGAACATAGTGAGAACCACCAGTGACTGATACAAGGAAGATTCTCGAAAGAGAGAATAAAATGCAAGCAAAAACATCAGCAGGCAGACACAGTGAGAACCACTGGTGACTGATGTAAGGAAGAGATCCCAAAAGAGATAGGTTTGAATGAAAGCTAAGTATCAGTAGGTAGGCATAGTGAGAACCATTGGTGACTGATACATGAGAGATCCTCAAGGAGAGAAATCTCAAAAGTAGCTAGGCATCAGCAGGCAGACGCAGCAGGAATCGCTGGTGACTGATGCACGAACAAAATGTCTAAAAGTGATAGGAAAATGCCCCCTAGACCAGGAAGGTGCCCCCAAGTGTGAACTATTTCCAATCCATGAAGAGTTGAGGAAAATATTGAATACCACTAAAAGAAAGTGCATGAGCTTGCAAACTAAAGCAGGAAACTAACTCAAAGCAGGAAACAAACTAAAGCAGGAAAACGGGAAAGCAAACTAAAGCGGGAAACTAAAAGCCAAGTGATGCTGAGATGAGATGTAGCTTTAGGAACAAGAGGCACCTGTTTGCCAGGTTTTCACCATCTTGGCAGAGATTCTATTTTTGCTACCATGATGCCTGTTTACTAGGTTTTCATCAATGGCACATTTTCTTCTTTTCAATTTTTTTGTACTTTTCTCTTTTTTATATTTTTTTTAATTTTTTGAATATTTCATTTTTTTTGTATTTTTTGTATTATTATCAAGGTGCCTATTTACCAAGTTTTCACCAAGATAATAGATACATCAAAGCGCCTGTTTACCAAGTTTTCACTAAGATGATCATTTTTCAGGACATTTTGCAATTTTTAGGATTTTTTGCAATATATCATTTTTTTTGGATTTTTCAAGACCAATAAGTATGTACATAAGCATGCCAAGAATGTCTCAACTGTAGAACTTCTTTGGATGAAGAGTGTTGATAGGATCTTTGAGTTGCTCTCCTTCAGTAGTAATCTCTGAGAACACAGTATCTTGTAGTAGTAGTTAGCCGAGAAGTTGTAGAATCAGAACTAGTAGTATCCAAGTATCGAGAGATCCATAGTCAAGGAAAGATCACTTAAGTGAGACCACAAATATCCTTTTGGACACATCTTAACTCTCTATCAGACTTCCCACACTCTAAATGTTTAGGGAGAGTAAGTTCTAGATTTCTCTTAATCACATCATTAGGGATGAGGAGATGCTGATATGCACTTTAGGAAAAGGCAAGATGGAGTGAAGAGGGTAAAGTATGAGAGGCAAGAGTGATGGAATGGAGGGAAGCATGAGAATTTTAGAAGCTCGAGTGACAACTTTGATTTTCCTTTTGGAATCCACATAGCTTTTGATTTTTTGATTTTTTCTTCTTTATGTTGAGGTGCTTTTGATGACAATGCCTATAAGATGGATTTTGAGATCCATTTTTTTATTTTATTTTCTGGCTTTTGATTGTCTTCTTTTTGAGGACCTTTGTGGTCTTTTGAACACCTCTATTTATTTTCTTTCTTTGTAGTCACATGTCGATTAGATGGGACATGGTGACCTTGAGATATAAGTGGATTCTCATTATTTTTGTTTTTAAATTGCACATCCAAGTTACTTCCAAAAGACTCAGGAATGGAAGATGAAAGAGGCTTATATGACTGGTTTAGGTGGAGAGGTGGAAATGGAAGTGGGCAAGCCACTTATTCTAGAGGGAAAGGGGGAAGAGGAGTCAATGGGATGGGCTCAAGTGCAAAGATATCAGCATCATCATCACCATTCATGAGTGAATCAAATAGATCAAGAAAGTCATCTTCCATAGAACGTTGTTGATTGTGAGTTGTCTTAGAAGAGTCGGATAAGTTTGGAGGAATATTATGTGAGCCTAACTGAGATGACCTATATTGAGAATTAGGTCCCCTTTCAGGTGGTAAGAGAGCACAAAGATTCCATGAGACTGTAACAAGATGGGGTCTTACATACCCATGATTTGCTGAAGTAGTAGAAGTATAACTTGGAGTAGATAGCTTAGGAGCCATATGAATGATCTCCACAAGAGAGTGGAAAGGATCATCATCAATTTCTTGATTTGGAGGATTAGAACTTCCTCCTCTTTTAGAGTTGGTAGGAGCAGCATCTTTGTATACAACATCAACTGGTATTTTTTTAGTAGCATCTGATATGGAGTCCCATTCATATTCCTTTGAATTCATTTCACTATGGTGACACTGTTTGATGTAATAAGATAAAGATATAATAGGTAGTAGATCTTCTTTATTTCTATCATCTATCATAGGAAGTGTTTCTTCAACAACAGGATCTTTCTTAGTAGCAGAAGTGGTGGAGCAATCTAGAATAGGTATACCCCAAGGTATATTCGACATAAGGGAGATGCCAGATAGTTTCCCCCAATCAGTATGTGTGCCATTAGAGTCAACAGTAGTAGGACTCTATTCAGTAAAGTGTATAAAATCCTCCTGATGATGACTAGGATCATGTTCTTGAAGCACTTGAGAAGGTAGATAGGACTCTCCTTGGTAGCCAGGATCAAGATGTTGAATATTCAAGGATCTTTCATGTGTCATAGATGGGATCTTTGCTTCTTCATTATCTGAATCCTTGTATGAGTGAAAGTTGTAGCTAAGTTGGTCAAGCTCATGGCCCTGATAGCCAATACCAAATCTATCTTCAGAGGGTTCTTCAAAGGAATGTGGAGATGGAGGAAGAGCTGTCAATGACAAGATGGACTCCATCTGATATTCCCCCATGCCAATATCTTTGATCTATAGGGTCTTTTCTATCTTTTTGAGTTTAGCACTATAAAAGTTTATAAATTCCCCGTTGGTCGGAGCAAGGCTATCACCAGATTCTAGGAGCATATTGCAAGTGAGCAGGGGAGCATTATGGCTCAAGGAATGATCACCTTCTTCAGAGAAGGGAAAGTGATGAGGCGAGGTTGAATGACCCACCATAGATTGAAACTGATCAAGATCAAGATCTGTGGGGACATTTTCCTCGGTGAGGGCTTTATCCATAGATAGTTTTGGTCTAGATGTCGAAGGCTCAGGAACTTTGAGAAAAATCTTTGCATAGAATCAAGTGATAGCATTCACACAAGTTGGAGATGGTGTGGGGTTACAAGAGGGAGGCAAAGGGCCTCACAAGACAAATGGAGCTTTGGGTTTAGGAGCATCCTCACCCCAGAGTAATGATCATGTCATAGTATTCAACATCAACAGGTTCAATCTCATTGGTGACAATGTTGCTAGTGTCATACGTATAGTTGACCACATCATTGGTACCTTTAGACTTGGATAATTCACTTTTCCCATGAGGAGGAAAGGAGTCTTTAAATTCTCGATGATCTGAATTCCTGTTATGGTTCTGCACCAAAGTCCTATAAACCACATCGAGCAGTTCTCCCAAGGAAGTGCAGTCACACTTGGGCTGAGGAATCCAAGGTTTGTTTCTAGCAAATTTGGAAGGTGGTTGAGTTTCCATCCCAGCCCTCTTAGTGGTCTTGACCACTCATATACTAGAGTTGAGATTAAAGATAGACTTTGAGGGTTTTGGAGTCACATTGTCAATAATCCCGTCATTCATAACATCTATGTTTCTATTGACAATCTTATCCTTATCCCTGTCCAAGGGAGAAGGTTGTTTCTTGTTGTCTTTGTTCAAAGTCAATCCTCCTTTCTTGATTATAAAGGCCTCTATCCTCATAGCTCACCTAATCATATTGTCAAAAGTGAGGGGACCTTGTAATCATAGTTGGTATCCAAAATTTGGGAAAAGATTGTCCAAGAAGATATTGAGCTTTTTAGACTCAGGTAATTCATGTAGATACTTTGTGCATAGTTGTCTCCATCTCTGTAGAAATATTAGGAGAGGTTCCCCTTGTCGCTATTTCAAATCGCAAAGGTCCCATATGTTGATCGGATATTGAGTAATGTGGGATTGATCATAACTCTTGTCATTTCGAGATTGACCATGACCTTGGTCATTTTGAGATTGCTCATGACTATCGCTAAATTTACCTCCCCCTGGGAAGTGGAATAGATCTCCCATCTTGTTGGTAGTATTTTGAGAGGTCATGAAAATAAGATTGAAAGAGTCGATAGGTTCAATTCTAGAAAGTGACCCTTCAGAGCCTTGCTGGTGTTGAAACAATGGGTTACAATATTCTTGAAATAATAAGTCAGACTGTATCTGAAATAATGGATTGTAATACTCTTGGAACAAGGAGGAATGTGAGGATCTCTCACAAAGTTTAGATCTCATAACAGATTCGGGATGACCTATTTCTTGATTAGAAGATTCACTTCTATCTCGACCAGTATTCTGAATGGGATAAGTTTTGCCACTTCAAGTCATGGTAGTCATAGACAAAGATGAAATGAGAGAGAACTTGAGATAATGCTAGACTTGGTCTCTAAGAACAATGCAAAGGAGATAAAGGCTAGAATAGCCAAGATGTGAGATGGACTTGGTACAAATCATCAAAAGAAGTGGCTAGAATAGCCGAGATAAGACTATCACAACATGAGATACAAAAGGCATAAAGAGATAAGGTAAACCAATGAGAGACGACATGAGTCAAAGCAAAGATTGATCGATTCCTAACTCAAAACAACTAGTTTCTAACAGTGAATGACAGGAAAGTAGAAAAATAGACCTCGAACAAAGAGTAGATTAGATAAAAAGTCAAACAGTCAATGGAAAATAGGTCTCTATTTTTGAAAATTGGGCTATAGTCTCACATGAGAAAGTACCAAGCCACGTGAGAGAACACCAACCTTCATGCGATAGAACAAGGTCTCACACAAGAAAGTGCTATGAAGTTTGAAACCTCGTGCGAGAAAAGAATAAAATCTAACAGTCTTACATAGTTTTCAAGGTTAAAGTTGAATTTTGTGGTACAGCCTGAATTGATGTCTGATGGAAAATCTAGTTTCTTGATAGGTTTGAAGAATAGTTTAATCAAAAATCTCATTTTAGGATTTCAAGCATTCGTTTAAAGACACAAAGGTTCCAATCAAGCAGTTGTGATACAAGAAGCATTCGTTAACAGACCTATCAAGGAAAAATCAACTTGATAGCATCAAGGGAGTCTTGGTTTGATAATTATTGGACAATGTTTAAGACTCAATAACAAACACATAGCTTAGTCCTACAAAAAAATGGAGAGAAGCCAAAACCTTTGCCCCATTTCTAATGTGCATACGTGCATCTCACACAACCATGTCAACCCCTAGAGGGTTCCCATGTTTTTGGTGTTTCCAAGGACTCAATGGTGTACATTCAAAGGTTACCCTTGTAGTAGGGGCCAGTGTCACAATCAGCTTCAAGCATCCAAGTGTATGCCTATGA
The DNA here is from genome assembly GCA_027943335.1 of Chamaecyparis obtusa. Lineage (NCBI taxonomy): Eukaryota > Viridiplantae > Streptophyta > Pinopsida > Cupressales > Cupressaceae > Chamaecyparis > Chamaecyparis obtusa. Next base: position 1,934,398 of record BSBK01008899.1, on the reverse strand, counting down.
TGGGAATCTACGGGAGAGATTCTTCCCCCTCCCTGCGCAAAGATTATGACTCCTTTCAGAGGTGAACCGAGTAGACCACTAGCTAAGGAAAGTTTTTAATAGGTTTCTATTCATGCTAACCTTCGGTGCCCCTGATACAGGGTTGAGGCCTCGCAGCCACACCAACACCCGAAAGTCATACACCCCCACAAGTAGGGCTAGGAGCGGCACCACTTAGTATAATAGGTGGAGCCTTCTCAAGATTATAGTCAAAGTCTTGAGAAGGAAGCTAACATGGTATTGGAGTCTTTAGACTCAAAAAAATGTTCTTTATTAAAGTGAGGTGGAATCATTGGCGATAGGTGCGTACTCACTTGGGTTGTTCCTGGAGGTTCAACTTCCGACAGGCCCTCTAAAGGTGACATTGGACTTGGTTTAGATTTGAGAGTTAGATTTTTTGGTTCTCCCAAAGGGAGAAGAGCATACTTCTCTATCCTGTTTCCTCACCCAAACACATCAGGAAGATTCATCACCGAGTTAGCTTCACTCTACCATAACTACAAGCTTTTGGGTTTCTGTTTCTCTCAAAGAGAGAAGAGCATAATCCCCTGGCTAATAGAAGCATAAAGATTCACTACCTTTCTCCACTTCCCCAAGAATTTTTCATATTAGTAAGATCATTAGGATTTTGGCTTCATTCATGGTCATCACCTCCATGTAATGAAGAGCCAAAGTCCCTACTCACTATCAAAATCCTCAAGAAATTTTAACGAAGTGCTATTTAGACTATGTGAATGAAAGCAAGAAACAAACACAACATTTTAGCAAGTATTCAACTATCAGCCTGCAATCAAACCATTAACATGTTTTCATTCTTCGGAAAATGTCCTACAGAAAACTGTTACACAGTGAAAATAACAGAGAAATGATAAACAATAGAAAATAGGAAACTGTCAGAAAATTGAAACTGGAAAGACAGAAACAGAGAAAATCTGAAGCACTATGCTAAAATCTCATGCGAGGAAGTACTCCACAGTGTGCGAGAAAGTGTAGGATGCCATATGAAGGCATAGAATCTCATGCGAGAAAGTGCTACAAGGAGTGAAATCTCACACGGGATGCTCTAAATTCTCGCGTGAAGATCCATACACAAACAATATGGATGCACGACAGAGCCTAAATTCCTGGTAGAAAAAAATGAGAATGAGGCCAGAAATCAGATTTTTTGCCCCACCTTGGGTGCCAAAATGTGTGTGTCTGAATGTGGACCTCTAAATCAGGCACAAATGCAACATAGTCATTGCCCAATCATGAGATGGTGAGTATGAACATGAATTGTCCATCTCACAACATCAATTGAATTGACATGTTGCCTCCTATATAGATGGGGCGTTTAATTACTCTCAGATTGGAGAGCCAACAACCATAAGACCGGTTCTACAATGGAGGATTTTCAAAAGCTAAGATGAAAAATCAATGAAATTAATCTAGAAATGAGTGCAATTAATCTAGAAAAGTAGAAATGCAATTATACTAAAAGCTTGAAATAAAGATGAAGTGCAATTTTAATCTAAGGACATTGAAATAAATATGATATTAATCTAAGAACAATTAAGCAAATTCTAATCTAATATGAGATGCAATATTAAACTAAAATGAGATACGAAGCTAATTAATGCAATAAAGCTTTGAAAATAATGTAATAATGGAGACTAAAATTCACTATAGCATAGATCCTCTCAAAAATTCCTCCTTTCAAATGAAGAAATGAGGTCCATTAAATAGAAAAGCCCGGGAAGAGAATGAAGGGGTTCTTGATTTGAAACTCTTGACCCTTCATTTCCATTTGAGACAAAAATGCATGAATTACTTAATAAAAGGAATGAAAAATGCCACACAGGTGGCCTTTTGAATATCTT
>BSBK01008899.1:1842500-1927500 GCA_027943335.1 Chamaecyparis obtusa | reverse complement strand
AAAACTACAAGGTCCACAAAACCCAAAAATTATTCTTCTCCTAGACTAGGATGATTTGTGAGGTCTATGCTGACTTGGGGTTGGCCTTGACCGAGAAGTAGGCCAATATTTTTCCTAGACCTAGTTTGTTGATCTGTCTGAATTCTAAATTTGCAACTGTGCCTTGCTCCATAAATTTCCAAAAATGGATCTGAAAGCCTATGAATATGGATGACAAGAGAAAAAGGGTTTTGTGATGTTGGAGAGGGGTTTTCCTCACTCAAACCCCGGTTTAGGAATTCACCACAACCTTCAAACAATAAGAAAGAGAGTTCTAGCAAGTAGTAGAAGTAGATCTAGCAATAAAGAAATACTAATCACTGAATATGCAATTAGGTTTAAGATGTAATCTGTCATGCCCAAAAATTTACCAACAAAACACACAACAATTTTTTTTAATTTTTTATTTTAAAGATAAGATGTTAGGGAGTGACGATCATAGGTTAAGGATAAGTTAACTATGGTTAAACCGATCACAACCTAATGTTAAGTTTGTTCAAAGTGTAAGCCCAATAAGTATCAATGCACCACCGTGGGTCTGGTGGATTTGATCTCATAACCATTGTCATAAAATTATTAAGTTTGAATAGTGGAACCGTAGTGGGTACAATTTCACTTTAGAATTTCCATTCAGAATAAATTCATAGATCCTAGGTGCTTACCTCCACAAATAGAGGGTTTTGGAAATGAAGGATAAAATAGAGATGTATGAAAGAAAGTATTGAAATGAAAAAAAGGGAAGGATAACTTACTTTGGAAAATAAAAACCTGTAAATATCCTGTCAGGCTGTGTTAGAAATGGTTGAAATCTAGGAACTGAGATTAAAACTGCAAGGTCCACAAAACCCAAAAATTGTTCTTCTCCTAGACTAGGATGATTTGTGAGGTCTATGCTGACTTGGGGTTGGCCTTAACCGAGGAGTAGGCCAATATTTTTCCTAGACCTAGTTTGTTGATCTCTCTGAATTCTAAATCTGCAACTGTGCCTTGCTCCATAAATTTCCAAAAATGGATCTGAAAGCCTATGAATATGGATGACAAGAGAAAAAGGGTTTTGTGATGTTGGAGAGGGGTTTTCCTCACTCAAACCCCGGTTTAGGAATTCACCACAACCTTCAAACAATAAGAAAGAGAGTTCTAGAAAGTAGTAGAAGTAGATCTAGCAATAAAGAAATACTAATCACTGAATATGCAATTACGTTTAAGATGTAATCTATCATGCCCAAAAATTTACCAACAAAACACACAACAATTTTTTTTAATTTTTAATTTTAAAGATAAGATGTTAGGGAGTGACGATCATAGGTTAAGGATAAGTTGACTACGGTTAAACCGATCACAACCTAAGGTTAAGTTTTTTCAGAGTGTAAGCCCAATAAGTATCAATGCACCACCGTGGGTCTGGTGGATTTGATCTCATAACCATTGTCATAAAATTATTAAGTTCGAATAGTGGAACTGTAGTGGGTACAATTTCACTTTAGAATTTCCATTCAGGGTAAATTCATAGATCCTAGGTGCTTTTAATTACCCTTTCAATCCCTCATAACCTAGAGCATTAATCATCTATCCAATTTCATACCAATTAACCAATAACCTAAAATGTGTATGTGCCTAGGTTATAACTTTCGAACATGGTTTGATCCAACTAATAGATAATTTAACCTACAATATTAGATCATGCGATAACTACATTAGCAATCGAATTTAATTTATAATTTGACAATAACCTAATAATGTTGAGTAGGATAGGATGTTATCCCAGCATTAGAAACATAATAGATACACTACCCATTTTTAAAACATACTAATAACCCACTTATACATTAAATTAATTAAACACATCGATATGTTAAACCATAATCCCACTAGCCAATAGCCAAGTTAACAATTTAACTTTAACCAAATAATCTATTATTAATGCTCGTATGTTAATCAATTAGAAATTGAATAAAATGAACTATCAAAATAACAAATTGATTTATTAATATCTAAGTCTAGACATATTAATAATAAGTCTCCTTTAACTAATAACTAATTGTGTAAGAGGATTTATTAACAAATAATAAATAAAACTAATAAATTAAATAAATAAATTATCAAATCTAAAAGGTAATCCTACTAACTAACCTACCAATCCTACTAATCTACTAATCTAACTTGCTAATCTTACTAATTTACTAAACCTTACTAACCTACTAACTTACTTCTAATCTACTAATCTAACTTGCTAATCTTACTAATTTACTTAACCTTACTAACCTACTAACTTACTTTTCCTTTCCCCCACTTATCTCCTAACACTTCTCCCAATCCTCCCACATGGGCCCACATGCCAAGTGTGGTGATGGGACCAAGGAAAGAGACAAGGCTGCCCATGATTTTTGAAACTCTTGGAGGGAATGTGTGCAGGCTAATGTAATTAAAGTTTGGGGACCCACCATAATACTTTTTCCCCATTTCAAATGTAGTAAGGAAATAAGTTGCATAAATACTCCAAGGAGAAGATTTTTGGTGACATGGGATTTGGGCCCACCAATCCCATTCACCCTAATCCCAATGCATGGGATTTCAAAAACAAGAGGGGTATTAAGTACATGTTTTTTAAACATGAAGATTATGCATGGAGAGGAAGTCAACTTTCCCAACAACATTTAATAAATGTTGTCAGCAAAAAGGTGCATAAGGGGATAGAAAGAAGGTGGCGTGAGGAGTTGGGGTGGCACTAAGCCCAAGTAAATGACGGCCCAACATGAAAGTTTATATTATTTAATGTGAACATGTTTGACATGAAATCAAGTTTAGTATTATTTAATGTAAACTTTGTCACCACATACCTGCGCCCATTTATGGGGAGAAAAGTGTAAGGGTAAGGTATGTTATAAAATACTTTTATTAATATAGGGACTAGTTGTTATTAACAAGTTTATATTGGGTGTTAGTTACTAACATTGATTAACTTAGGGGTTAGTATACTAACTTCTATTAGGAAAGGTATCTTGTGAAGGGAATATTCTCTATGGTAAAAGAGAATTATTTCCTTCCCATACAAATTCAAGAGAGTATTTTGCTCTCTAAAATTTTGGGAAGTGTTATTTATATTTTTTTGCCATTGCTCTATCATATTGATTTGTTTGCTTGTTATAGATGAGCTAATTGCATGCATTTGATTATTCAATTAGTGTATTACACTAATGAGACTATAAATTGAATAATTGTAATATGTTATTTTTACATTAGTATTCTAACATGTTTAATTATTCATTGTTATCATGCTTCATTTTGGAGAAATTGGAGGTTGCAATATTAGTTTCAAAACTAAGGTGTTGATCCTATTGAAATTGAAGTTTTTTCAAGAAGAGATTGAATGTATTGAACTTGAAAATTACAATCAAACATTAAAGAGATTACTAGCTTTTCTTACCAAAAGACTTTACATTCTATGAAGCTAATTCATTATTTTCTTATCAACATTGGATATCATTCTACAATGAAATATTAACTTCATTATTCTAAAGAATAGAATACAATAGGCATGAAAATAAAGATTCTACATTTACATTATGGTAATCTTTCAAAATGCAACTACACATCTTCAAGAGAGAAGATCTTTACAATCAATGGATAGCATACAATGTTTCTTCATTTAATGAAGCTATTACATAATGAATAAGAGCTCTTCACATATTACTTGATGTGGCTTTCAATATGAACATTAAAACACTCATCAAGTGATGAATCTCAATACAAAAGGATTAACCATGCAACATTAAAGTTGCTCTTACACAACTACACCAAAATAGAGTATTCTCCCAAGCTTTTTCACAAGCATCTTGACTTCAACCTGCAAATACATGAGGAGAACCATGGGAAGCTCACTTCCCAACCTAGGTCTCAATGAGACAACCCCCAAGCTTGGCGAACCAATACTAAATGGGTATACATTACAAAATGCTCACAACACATATATGCACAACAACAAATAACTCACATCCAAGGTTTTACAAATGAGCTTTCCAAACTCATTGAGAAGGGTGAAGGTGGGATTTTCCAAGTAGGAGAATGCCAACATATTACATTTTTTACAAAATTATTTCCATGCCTCTCAAGGCTACATGAATTCATATTTCATACACAACTTTCCTCATTAGCATCCTCAAGATGCAAGAATACAAAGATGGCTCCATGGAGCCCATACCCCATGAATGTTTCCCTCTTCTCCAAGAGAAGAGACTCTCACTACAATGGAGATCCAAACTAACCCCTTCACCCAAGGCCACTTCTTCCCTTCCAAAAAGGGTGAGTAATGCCTTAACTCCCATGAAACAACATTCTCAAAAAAATAAGAAAACAAAAAATGGAGAAAAATTCATATGTAATCCCATTTCCAACAAAACAATGGAGAGATTTACAAGAGCATACATAAAAGATCTCACATATTCTTTAAACACAACAAACAAAAAAATGAGATGCAATAAACATTCTTTCACGAGAAGAAAGATAAGCAAATCTACAATACAATTTACATAACAATCTTCTTCATGAGTTTCAAGCAAGAAGTTTCATTCATGATAGAGCCACCAACCTTGAATCCAAAGCAAAAATGGAAGAATGAAGTTGAGTTGAGCTCCTTATCCCTTCTCCTTTTTCTTTTTCCAAACCTAATTGTCTCTAAAATTAGAGAGTGGGTGAACACCCACTAACTCTCCAAAGGGCCTCTAAAAAGACCTCTAACTTCTACCCACGCACGAACATTAAATTCAGATTTGACCCTAATTTCTTTGGCTTTTGCTTGTCCCCTATCATAAATGCTAGATTGGAAAGGAGTGTGGGTTTGGGTAAAAGGTCAAGACTTACTCCATTTTCGTAGCATGTGGAAAATGAGTCATAAAAAGGGTCACCAAGGCCACTAAGGGGTTGTAGATGTGTTAAAAACATTCCTAACCCATACCCCTATCACTAAGGTACTTGGATTTTGCTAAATTTGACCCTTAGGACCTCTTTTTGGCCTCTAGAAGTGGCCAAAAATAATTGAATCTAAATAATCAAATTGGTGGGACTTTGCAAGTATCTCCAACAAGGGGATATAATTAGGTTCCTAATGAGTCAGTTAGGCTTAGGTTTACATTACCAACCTTAGTAGACATGTCAATATATAAACACATAACAAGTGTCAAGTGACACTAAAAATTACACATCACATTCAAAATGAAATGCCCTAAATGAAGACATGAAGTTATACTAGTAACACACATGCAATTTACATTTACAACCAGATCACATTACAACAAGGTTTTCAATCCCATATCGGATTAAACCTTGGCTTACTCAGTTCACATATGTTTAGCCTTGATTCTCTGAATAATTCCATGGTTCTCTTTCCTACACACTAAACTCAGGCATCAATAGTCCAAGGTAATAAAATCACATGCAATATGTATATTCAATTCATACTTAGAAACATTAATCAATATGCAAAATTTAATTCTTAATTACAATTTTCATTCAGAAATGTTTAAAATATAATAATTCCATAATCATCATGACATAACATTCATGAAATAATCAAGTCTAATTATGATCTGATCTTCTCATCAATTCACATTTCTAAACATGCATAATCCAAATCAACCACATGTTCTAGGTCATAGTCCACATCAAAATGTAATCCATACAAAATAATTATCATCAAACATAATATCTCGAGTCTTTGTCTAGATAATCCAAAAGGTGTATCAATGTATCAAAACATAAGTATCAGAATGTGAATGATAAAAAATGCTATGATGGGTCTGGGTGAGGCCTCACATCTTCCCCCCCTAGGCATGAACTTCCTCCTAGAGTTCATCAAAAAGGTATGGGTACTGTGATCTCATTTGTGCTGCATCCTCTCATGAAGCTGTGACCTCATCATAACAATCCCACTGGACCCTAACCTAGTCTAGCACTCTGCCTTGAAGTGCCAAGCTCTGTCAGGATAAAATGCAAATGGGCTCCAAGTCTAAGTGTCTGTCTGACTCCACCTGCAAGGCAACCCAATCTATAATGTGAGACTCATCATAAACATACTTCCGTAACATAGATACATGAAACACATCATGGATGCATGACAGGCTGGGTGGAAACCCTAGATGGTAGGCAACTAGTCCTATCCTCTCCAATATCTTGAAAGGTCCAACAAAGCAAGGTGCTAACTTAGAGCCTTTTCCAAAATAGATTGGACTCTTGTGCGAGCACACTCTCAAGAAGACCCTATCTCCAACCATATACTCACAATCAACCCTCTTCACATCTGCAATACTTCCTTTGTCGATCTTGAGCCTCTCTAAGATGTTGTCTAATCAAAACCACCTATTGCTCCATATCCTTGACCAATTGAGGTCCAATAGATACTATATCCTCCATCCTATCCCAACTCAGTGGTTTCCTACATGGTCTACCGTACAAGGCCTAATATGGTGACATACTAATAGAAGAATGATGCCCATTATTATAGGCAAACTCTACTAGATGTAGGTATTCCTCCCACTTGACTTGATGGTCCATCACATACATATGTAACATATCCTCTAACACCTGGTTAACCCTCTCTATCTTTCCATCTGTCTGAGGGTGATATGTTGTACTAAAATTGAGCCTAGTGCCCAACATTGCCTGTAACTCTCTCCAAAAGGTTGATGTGAAAAAGGAGTCTCTATTAGAGCTGATCTTATGGGGAATGCCATGATGTCTGACAATATCCTAAAAAAATACCTGAGCTATGTCTCATGCTATGAATGTAGTATGCATGGGTGAAAAATGGGAAACCTTGGTCAACATTTCGACTGTCACCAAGATGGCATCATGGCAGTGAGAAGACATGGGGAGACCAACAATGAAGTTCATAGATATAGTATCCCACTTCCACTTGGCAATCTCATGTGGTTGCAGGAGCCCACCTAGATGACTATGCTTTGCCTTTACTCTCAGACACTCTAGGCATCTAGCAACTATGCTAGCAATCTGCAATCTCATGCCTAGCCAATGATACAACTATCTCAGATCAGTATGCAACTTTTTAACTCCTGAATGAGCTACATAAGGTGCTTTGTGAGCCTCAAGCACAATAAAATCCAGCAAGTCACCCATAGAAGGTACATAGATTGCTCCCCTATGATGTAGAAGTCCATCAGACTCTAAGGAATACTCTGCAAATCTCCCCTCAAGGGGGTCTCTGAGAATGGATAAATTGACAAACCTCTACATATAACCCATCCTCTGGAAAATGATGCAAAATGTGCTCCCTCAAATCTATACTAGAAGTCATAGATGAGAGCTCATTTTGCCTCCTACTCAAGGCGTCTACAACTACATTTTCCTTCCCTTTGATGTAATGAACATCAAAATCATACTCACACAAAAACTCCATACATCTCCTCTACCTAGCATTAAGGTTGGGCTATGTAAAGATATAATGTAGGCTTTGGTGATCTGAATGAAGCTCAAATTGGTGGCCTAGAAGAAAGTGTCACCATCTCACTAAGGCATGAACCATTGCTATGATTTCTAGGTAATGAGTAGGATAATTAAGCTCATGAGTATTTAGATTCCTAGACTCAAAAGCTATAGGATAACCCTCTAGCATAAGGACTACTCCTAAAATCAACACCGAAGACCTAGAAAGGAAATAAATGTAAATTAAAACCTTAATGTATGTGTATCTTTGAAATTTTCCTTGAAGAAGAATGATAGATCTTGGAGGAACGATTGTAGATCTTGAAGATGTGATAATGGATCTTGAATCTATGAAGGTAGATCTTCCCTCCTTGATGGAAAACTCCACTATCTCCTTAAATAAAGAAGCTAGATCTAGGGGAAAGAATGTAAGAATGCTATCATATTTGAATGTCTTTGCAAAATTCCTTCAATTACTTGAAACTTGAAAGCTTGAATCCTTAATCTATAATGGACACCTCGAAAGCTTGTGAGAGAATGAAATAGCTTGAAAGTATGAACTCTTAACACTTGTCTATTTATACCCAATTTTGTCTCCAAGATCGAGAAGGGATGACTGAAAGGTGGGTGAAAATTAAAATTCTGAAAGGCCCTGGGATCCCAAAAAGGGTGACCCATAAGGTCAAGGCCAAAATTCAGCCTAGACCTAAGGGTCAGGGCCAAAATTCAGCCTAGATCTAAGGGTTAGAGCCAAAATTTTCCCTAGAGACATAAGGGTCAGAGATGAAATTTGGCCTAGACCTAAGGGTCAGGGCCTAAATTCACCCTAGACCTAAAGGTCAACACCTCCTAGATTGTCTCTGGGTCTCGAAAAGAGAGAAAAAGAAGTGGGGAAAGGGACAAAAAATAGGGAAAAAAGGCATGAGAACCTAAGAGGATACTGTTAGATAGTTGAGAGAGGGGATGAAATAGTTATGTTTAGTTATGGACTACAGTCCCAAATTCCTCTCAGATGTATAATATCAACTTCAAAAAATAAACTAAACAGTTTGGTAATAACTTGATTGTGCCTTACTGATTAATTAATTGACTGCCAGATAATGTAAACTAACTAGTAGTTAACATATACTGATCTAACTAGTTATTTTTGTGTGTGAAATAAAATATCAAAACATCACAACCATACACATTTAACACTTGATTTTTAACATGGAAACCTTTTTAAGGGAAAAATTACCTGGGACTAATAACCCAAAATATTTTCACTCTTCTAAAGTGAGCTTGGTTAAGAGCCTACCATGTTAAAGGTTACAAACACATTGTAAGGTGTAACCTTGTTAGAGGATTTACCACTAATGATTCTTTGTGACCATACATTCACTTGGGTCAACAAGAAATTAAGTAACATTCATAGAATGCCAATAGAAAAAGATTATTAAGTCTCACTCGATTACAATATTTTGATTGTAGAAATGGTTAAAAAGAACTAATATATGACATGATTCAAATGAAACTTCCTTTTCTCATATTAAAATCTATGCTAAGCTCAATATCATTATGGTCATCATAATTTCTTCATTTTTCTTCTTCCTCTAAATCTATTATGTTTGGTTATCTCCTTCTACCACTCAGTTTGGTCTACATAATCATTCATTTCTTACTTCAACCCTCTCTAACCAGCTTCACATGTATGCACCAACAACTTGCATAGGGATACGATCTTTTCTCTCCTTTGTATCTAGTTCGCATTTCTTGTCTCCTTATATAGACATGATAAACCATTTTAATTTCAGCCATATATTTTGCCTCTTAATCTCCATTGTTGATTTTGCCTCTTTAACCTTCCTCAGAACTTGGGCCTTAAAAAATTTGCAATCTTCATCATCCAATCATCCTTAAACATTTTCAGCCATAGATCTTCGTAACAAACTTTAGCTTTATCCTTGGAATATTCCAGACTCTTCCATCTCATCATCACATGTCAACAATCAAATGTTCCTCTTTATTTCTCATGCTTGGTCAATATCATGATATGTGAGTTTCTTTCTCCTCGATTAATACCACACTCAGTGTACACTACATCTACTTGGTGTACACTAAGTTCTTCATATATTGACCAAAGTAACTTGTACATTATTGATCTTCAACACTTAGCAGAATCATGTAAGCCAATCAAATCACTATCATACTATCATAGACTCATCAATAAGTTTTCCAATGAATAACTTATTCAGAACTTATTCATACATCTCATCTTCATGCTAATACACCATTTCCTTCACCAACATCACCTTGTTCAGATTTTTGAAACTACCATAATAACTAAAGTCAAAGCTAGTTGACATCAATGAAAATATAACAATTGATCTAATGTCTCACATATACCTTAGTAGCTCGGTGGTCATCATCACATTCTCCCATTTTGTTCTCCAAGTAGTCTATCAGTTTTAGTTCTAAAAATTCTTCCCTTTGGCATTTATTCAAACACAATATGAAATATACCATCTTGGTCTTTATGTTGTAAATTGGTTAACTCTCCCTTAACTTGTTCTTATAATATGTTTAATCACTACACATACTCTCCCTTTCAATTGGCTCTTTCCTAACTGAATATTTCATACCATGTTCTCTCCCTTTGACAACAAGACCAAAGATTATCTCTTCAATAGCCAAATAAGTATCTTTATTATTCCTTTTCAGATTCTTTTACCTTGCATATCCATATATTCTCAGTTTCGGCTTGTCTTCCACTTTCTTCAAATTCTTAGGAATCCCAAAGTGTGAACAGCTTGCATCAACATAATTATATTTTCTGATAAAGAATAGGTTGATGCAACCCCATATCACCTTAGTGACTATTAGATAGGGGAAGGACCTCTAGTCTACTTCTCAAGTGCTCAAATGTATCCTTCAGTAAGGGTTTTGTGAATATATCTGCAAGTTGTTCTTGTGACTTCACATATTCCAATTAGACATGTTTCTCCTGAACTTGTTCCCTTAAGTATTGATATTTGATAGATATGTGCTTTGTCTTTTCATGCATCACTAGATTCTTTGAAATGTTTATAGCACTTGTGTCATCACAATAGATTGTCACTAGATATGTTATTTCTTCATTCATACCTTCCAAAAATTGCTTTATCCATACAATATTAGAACATTTTACAACAACAACTACATATTGTGCTTCAATAATGGACTAAGAAATACATCCTTGTTTCTTCCTTATCCATGTTACTAATCTTTCACCCAAAAATAAAGCTCCTCTAGTAGTGCTTTTTCTATCAACAATATTTCCTACCCAGTCAGCATCTGTATAGACTTTAAGTTCAAAATTGTCTTCTTTCTTATACCATAGTCCATAGTTCTTGGTGTTCTTCAGATATATAAAGATTCTCTTTACAACAATCATATGTGTCTCTTTAGGATTTGCAGAAAGTCTAGCTACAATTCCAACAACATGTGCAATATATGGTCTACTATACACAACATACATCAGTTTGTCAATCATATATCTCTATAAGGTTTGATTTATCTCTGTTGACTTGTCATCATTGGTTATCGTTTATCAGGTTACCATGGGTGTACTGATTGGCTTTGAGTCTTCCATACCAAATGTCTTCAAAATCTCTTTAATGTATCAAGACTGTGTGTTGTATATACCTTCCTTTAGTTGTTGATTTTTTAAACCAATAAATAATTTGATCCCCCCAAACATTGACATTTAAAACTTCTTTCTCATTTCATCAACAAAAGATTTACATAAAGTATCATGACCTCCAAATATGATATCATCAAAAAATATTTCAGCAATAAGAATTTTATTATCAAATTTATTTGTTAAATATAGAATATTGTTTTCACTTGTTCTAACAAATCTAATTCTTATTAAGAGTGCAATCTTTCATGCCATGCTCTCGGTGCCTATTTTAGTCCATTAAGTACCTTGTACAGCTTAAAAACCATGTTATTCTAAGTTGGATCTATAAAACCTTTAGTTTTTTCAATGTATACCTCTTCTTCAAGTATCCCATTTAGAAATGAAAACTTGACATCCATTTGATATACCTTGAATCCTTTATAAGAAGCATATGCAAGTAGAATTCTTACTCCTAGTTTAGCAATAGGTGCAAAAGTTTCTCCATAGTTAATTCCTTCTTCTTGTGCCTAACCTTTGTAGACTAATCTTACCTTGTTGCTTGTAACATCTCCATTTTCATTCAATTTGTTTTTGAACATCCATTTGGTGTCAATCACATTTTTATCTTTAGGCCTTAGTACTAATGTCCATGTAGCATTTTTTTATATTTTCTTGATCTCTTCATTCATTTCCTTAATCTAATCATCACTTACCAATGCATCTTTAATAGTTCTAGGTTGAAATTCACAAATCAAGCATGTAGTGTTCCTCAAATTAATTATTGTCATCACTCCTGATCCTTTTCTTATCTGATCCTGTGAATCGTGTCTTCTCACATATTTTTCTAATACAGGCTCAGTTCTTTGTTCTTTAGTATTTTCTCCACTCGGTGCATGATCATCATTTTCCTCAGTCACTATTTTTTGTTTCTCAGTCTATAAGGGTTGTTTCTCAATAGCAGTATTCTATTGCTCGATGACACCATGGTGTTGCTCAAGTAAAGTGTCATAATCTTTTGTATGTAAAAAAATCTTCTGTAGTATTATAGTTTCTTCTTGCTTTCTTCATCATTCTTTTTTGAAAACACATCAACTCTCACATTTTCACTTTCAATCATCTTTTTAGCAGTCTTGTTCAAACATTTATAAGCCACAATCCTAGTAGAGTATCCTATAAATATGTCATCATCTCCTTTAGAATCAAACTTTCCATTTCTATCATCTTTCAAAATGTAACATCTACTTCCAAATATCTTGAAATAGATCATATTAGGTGTATAACCATAGCATAGCTCATAAGGTGTCTTGTTTGACTCTTTCTTAAGTTGTACTTAGTTCAATGTATAGAAAAAAGTACTGATATCCTCTCTCTAGGAAATTTGTGCACCCTCCTTTTTAGTTTACAATGTTCTAGCGCAATCAACAATTGATTTGTTCCTTCTTTCAGTAATTCTATTCTATTGTGGTGTCCTCAGTGCAAATACGTATCTCTTGATTCCATGCTCATTACAAAAGTTAATAAATTCATCACAAATAAATTCACCTTCTCTATCTGATCTCAAGCATTTTAGTTGGTTACCAGTTTCTTTCTCTACTTTTTCTTTGTAGCACTTAAACATTTGGAAAGCTTCTGGTTTTTCTTTTAAAAACATAACAAACATCATCCTAGAGAATTCATCAACAAATAAGATAAAATATCTATATCCATAATAGCTCTGAATTTTCATTGGACCACATAATTCAGTATGAACTAAATCTAGAATTGCATTAGATGAATAATGTTTTCTCTTGAAACTAAACTTTGTCATTTTACCCATTTGACATTATTTGCGCATCACATGGTTAGGCTTAGATATACTCAGTAAACCTCTTACTTTCCTTTTCTTACTAATCTTTACCATGTTTTCAAAATTCACATGACATAACCTCTCATGCCATAACCAAACATCATCATTTTTAGCCATTAAACAAGAAGTTTCAGCATTCTCATGATAAAATAGGTTACCTTTTGATTGTTCACTAGTACCAATCAGTCTTCCAACATTATCATAGATCTTTACTCTTATATTCTCAAATGAAACTCAGTGACCTGTATTATTCAATTGTGCTACACTCAACCGATTATAGTTAATTCCTTTCAACCAATAAGCATCTTAACATCTAATCATATTTTTTAGCAATATTGATCCTTTACCTTTCACTTGAAAAGGTGTATCATTTTCCATTTTTACAAATACTCCATTATAATATTCAAGATATTCAAACTTATCTTCATCACCAGTCATATGATGTGTGTAACCACTATCAATAATCCAAGTATCATTTTTTCTTACTTTAGAAATAAGTGTCTTTTCTACATACCTCTATTCATCTTCAGAATCTTCCTTCATTGCAATATACACTACTTCCTCTTCATCGATTTTAGTCTCGGTATTATCACCATCTTCAATTAGGTAGCATGCCTTTTTTCCTTTATCTCTCTAGTCTCATTTGTCTTTATTTCCTCATTGTTGGTTACCTCTGTGATCTTAGTAATCTCTTCCATCATTCTTTCTTTCATTTGATCTTTCACTTTTCCTCTCATTATCATTCTTGTCTGGACATCTTACAACAATATGACCAATCTCTTTACATTTGAATTATATTAAAGGTAGTTTACCTCTGTATTTTCCTTTTCCTTTCGGTAGTCTTCTAGCCATTAATGATTCAAGTTCTTAAAGCTCATCTTCTTCAACTTCATAATCACTTCCATTTCTTATGATGTCTATTACTAGGTATTCTAGTATTTAAATATGACACAAATGTAGATTCTACCTTAGGTACAACATTGTTATCAAAGTTGTTAAGCTCAAATACTACCAATCTACCAATTGGACTATCATGGGAAACATCATTACCAGGTATAACTCTCATTTCATGTATTGCAGAGACTCTAATAACATGGGAAAGCAATAGTGTTCTAAGAATTTTTCTTACCATAGTTTCTTCTTCAATAGTTCCACCTACTCCTTGGATAGCATTCACCACTTCTTTTACTCGGTTGCTATATTGATTAATTTTTCCACCTTCTTTCATCTTCATATCATCAAATTTTCCTCTTAATTTTTTTTCCTTTACCTTGAGCACACTTTGATCTCCACCATGAACTAGTGTCAATTTTTCCCACATTTCTTTTTTAGTTATACAATTCTTAATGTCTTCAAATTCAGCATCTGATAAAGAAGAAGAAATCTCAATCGTCATTGTCTTATGCTC
Organism: Chamaecyparis obtusa; assembly: GCA_027943335.1. Classification (NCBI taxonomy): domain Eukaryota; kingdom Viridiplantae; phylum Streptophyta; class Pinopsida; order Cupressales; family Cupressaceae; genus Chamaecyparis; species Chamaecyparis obtusa. The sequence continues at coordinate 1,913,133 of BSBK01008899.1, read as the reverse complement.
TTGTCTTTCTTTCATATGTGTGACAGTCAAAGGACCAATAGGTGCTATGAATTGATTTTCCAAATAGTATAGTGCAAAATCCCCAATGCCTGATAGATATAGCTTCATCCTTCTTTTCCATGTTGAGAAATTTATCCTTGTTCAGCTTCGGTACCTCTCTCTTATACATCTCAAGATCTTTAACTTAAGTCCTTCAAACTTCTTCTTCAAGTTTTCTTGCTTTGATACCAATTGTTAGATAATTGAGAGGGGGGGGGGTGAATCAGTTATGTTCATTTGTCCTACACTCCCAAATTCCTCTCAGATGTATAATATAAACTTTAACAAATAAACTAAACAACTTGGTAATAACTTGATTGCGCCTTACTAATTAATTAACCGACTGTGAGATAATGTAAACTAACTAGTAGTTAACATATAATGATCCAACCAGTTACTATAATTTATAAAATAAAATATCAAAACATCAAAACCATACACATTTAACACTTGATTTTTAACATGGAAACCCTATTAAGGGGAAAAACACCTGGGACCGGTAACCCAAAATATTTTGAGTCTTCTGAAGTGAGCTTGGTTAAGAGCATACCCTATTAAAAGTTACAAACATAATGTAAGGTGTGACCTTGCTAGAGGATTTATCACTAATAGTTCTCTATGACCATACATTCACTTGGGTCAACAAGAAAGCAAGTAACATTCATAGAATGCCAATAGAAAAAGACGGTTAAGTCTCACTTGGTAAAGAGATTTTGACTATAAAAATGATTAGAAAGAAATAGTATATGACCTAATTCAAATGAAACTTCCTTTTCTCATATTCAGATCTATGCTAAGCTCAATTGATATCATTATGGTCATCATAATCTCTTAATTCTCCTACTTCCTCTATCTCTATTCTACTTAGTTATCTCCTTCTGTCACTCAATTTGGTCTATTGAATCAATTGGTTCTTACTTCAACCTGTCTGACCATCTTCGCATGTATGCACCAGAAATTTGCATAGGGATGGGATCTTCTCTCTCATGTGTATCTTGTTCATATTTTTTATGTTCTTATATGGACATGATAAATTGTTCTCATTTTTGCAATAGATTTTTCCTCTTAATCTCCATCTTTGATTTTGCCTCTTTCACCTTCCTTAGAACGTGTGCCTTAAAACATTTTCTATCTTCATCATCTGATCGTCCTTGACTTTTTTAGTCATATATCTTCATAAAAAACTTTCTCTTTATCCTTGTAATCTTCTAGATTCATCTAGCTCATCATCACATGTCTAAAATCACATGTTCCTCTTTATTTCTCTTGCTTAGTCAATACAGGGATATGTCAATTTCTAATGCAGAATCATCATAGGGTAGTTGGCTATCCTGCATGTTGGAGTGTTTATGTGATACTTGGTTGCATCTTTGGCCAAGGGGCTCAGTTATTGAAGGGATTGGTTGCTAAAGTAACTTGATAAACTTCTAGTGCTCGGCAGAACCTGTGCTCGGTGATGCTTGTGGTGCTTGGTCGACATGTTTTCTTGGTGATGCCTAGCTTTCTCGGTTGTTTTTGCTAGTGCTTGGTAGTTTGGCTTACCGATCGAACTTCTTGTGGATTTGGTGGGCTGACTTGATATATTTATTGTGGGTAGCTTATGTTGTATTCACCTATGTGGATCTCAAGGCCAAAATGAAGAATTAATTGTTTTTTAGTCCATTTGAGAGCCGACTTGTATTGCATTTAATATTTGTTTTATTTAGGAGCTGACTTGGGCTTAGGAGTTAATTCTTTCTTCTAGCTGACTTGTGGTCAAAGAAGTTTATTTAAGAAAGGTTTTGGTAGGTTTTAGGGATCATCAGGGAGGTGGCAGTGAGGAAGAATAACATAGATTCAAGTGAGGGATCTAAAGTTGTGAATTGTGAGCACTGCTAGTGACCGAGGCTTAGGAACAGGGAGATTGCTTGATGGCTTGTGAGCACAAGTTTAGATCTTGATGGATATTCCTACTAGATTGTTGTATCATGTTGTTACTGATATGGCTAGCTAGGGTTAGGGTTTGAATTGGATCTTGAGGGATCTGGAAGAACTATTATTTTCTTTGTAATTGGCCATAACCGGGAAGGCCTTACAACTTGACACATTGCATGTAATCAGTTATTTGATGAATAAAGAATTTAGATTTTTGTAGATCTTGTTTTGTTGTTGGATTCCATTGTGTGGTTGTTTAGCTGGGGGATTAGACATCTCCTTTGGGGATCCTCTTGGCCTTGCACACCATCAGGTAGTATTAGAGCTTAAAGTTCTTGAGTGTGTGGATAGATAACCAAAGTTGAGGTAGTATGCACTAGGACCTTGGGTTGGATTGATCTATTGGTGATTTTTTGCCTTGGGTTTATGAAGATCTTTGGAGATGCCTCCGATAAGATTAGACCCTAGGGTTATTGAAGATCTCTTTGATGCTATAGAGTCAAAGATTACAGAGAAGGTTAAAGTAGATTATGATCTCAGAATGGAATTGATGAATAATGACATGATCACTGATATTATGAGGGATATTTCTAGTGTGCTAAGGATTCTTGGTACTAATTATGGCTATGAGAAAGTTTTTGAAGACTTTGAAGCTACTAGATCTAGTGGAGATGACAGAAATGATTGAAGGCATAGATCTGGTGAAGATAGAACTAGTTGGTTATAGAGATCTGGAGCTTGGTTAAGTACTAGTTACCAAATGGAAGTTTCTAACTTCTATGGTACTTTGAGACCCAAGGACTTCATTGATTAGATTGGTGAGTTAGAAGAATTCTTTGAGCTTGATTAATAAATTGAAGATCCTCTTAGAGTGAGGTTGGAATAGACTGAGTTGAAAGGACATGTTACTCTTTGGTGGAAAGAATTGTAGAAAGACAGAGAAGATGAAGGTGAAATGAAGATCAATCGGTGGAGGTTGATGGTGGCTAAATTGAAAGCTAAGTTCATACCTGTCGACTATGAACTTGAGTTGTTTAAAAAGTTGCATAATTTGAAGAAGAATGAATTGATTGTGGAAGACTATACCAAGGAGTTCTACAAGTTGACTATTTGTTTTGGACACAAAGAACTCAATAAGGAAAAGGTATCTCGGTATGTTAATGGTTTGAGATTCAATATTCAAGATGAGATTGGTATGTTGAAGATTGATTCAGTTGAGGATTCTTATCATTATTCCCTGAAGGCATAAGATAAGTTGAAGAGGAGACAACATGGTAATTCTCGAGGGAAGGAGAAACATGATCACTCAGTGAAGGATAAATTGACTACTGAAGATGAACTAAACCTATTGAGCCGAGAAGGGAATGGGTAAGGTTATCTTTAAGGGTACTTGTTTTTGTTGTGGTGAAGAAGGAAATAGATCTTATGAATGTTCCCATAGGACTGGTGATCAAAGAATGGTTGTGGTGAATGAGAACATAATGAATGAACCTGAGGTAGAGTCAGAAAACTTGCTGGTTCAAAGAACATTTCTCGGTACTAAGGTGGAACCTTGTAAGAGGATTAATTTGTTCAATACTTGGTGCAAGTTAGGAGGTAAAATCCCTAATGTGATTGTGGATAGTGGTAGTATTGATAACCTTATAGCTAAGGAGATGGTTCAGAAACTTGGTTTCAAAAGAGTGAGACATCCTCATCCTTATAGGATTGGCTGGTTGCAAGATGTTCATGCTTTGGAAGTGAGGGAGTAATGTCTTATTGATTTTGAGATTGGAAAGTATGCAGATCAAGTGTTGTGTGATATTTTGGATATGAGAAGTTGTCACATATTGCTTGGTAGACCTTGGTAGTATGATTGTAGGGATGTGTATGATTGTGTTAAGAATGTGTTTACTATTGAGATGGGTGGCAAGAATTTTTCCTTGATGCATTTGCTGGATACAAAACTCAGTAGGAGGAACTTGAGATTTGGGAGCCAAGTTGAGTTGAAGGATCTTGAAAGGGTAGGAGATTAGTATGGAGAAAAAACCTATGTATTGTCAAGGAAAAACTTGAAAAGGAAGAGAAAGAAGAAGTGGAGGATTATGCAAGTTAAAAACTTGGAGGACATGTATGTGAAGAACTTGTTTGTGGTTTATGTGTTTAATCCCATAAGATGTTCTTGCAGCTTTTAAGAACATATTTTTTCAACTGGAGGGTCTGATGTAGGAGCATCCTAGGGTAGTTGGCTATCCTGCATGTTGGAGTGCTTCTATGTTACTCAGTTGTAGCTTTGAATGAGGAGATCAGTCATTGAAGGGCTTGATTGTTGAAGGAAATTAGTAGAATTATGGTGCTCAATAGAACCTATGCTTGGTGATGCTTATGGTGCTTGGTCGACATGCTTGCTTAGCAATGCCTAGCTTTCTCAGTTGTTTTTATTAGCGCTTGGTAGTTTGGCTTACCGACTGGAGTTCTTGTGGATTTGGTATGTCATCTTGATATATTTAATTTGGGTAGCTTATGGTGTATTATCCTATGTGGATCTCAAGGCTGACATGGAGAATTAAATTTTTTTAGGCTATTTGAGAGCTGACTTGTGTTGCATTTAATATTTATTTGTTTTAGGAGTCAACTTGGACTTAGGAGTTAATTCTTTCTTCTAGCCAACTTGTGGATGAAGAAGTGTATTTAAGAAAGGTTTGGGTAGGTTGTAGGGATCATCAAGCAGGTGGAAATGAGAAAGATTAGTAGAGATTCAAGTGAGGAATCTGAAGCTGTGAATTGTGAGCAGAGCTAGTGACTGAGGCTTAAGAACAAGGAGATTGCTTGGTGGCTTGTGAGAACAAGTTTAGATCTTGTTGGATGTTATTACCAGATTGTTGTAGCTAGTTATTATTGATATGGCTAGCTAGGGTTAGGGTTTGAATTAGATCTTGACTGATATGGCATAACTATTATTTTATTTGTAATTGGCCATAATCAAGAAGGCCTTACAACCTGACACATTGCATGTAATTAGTTATTTGATGAATAAAGAATTTAGATTGTTGAAGATCTTGTTTTTCTGTTGGATTCCTTTGTGTGGTTGTTTAGTTGGGGTCTCAAACATATCCTTTGGGGATCATCTTGGCCTTACACTATGCCAATTTTTTCCTACTCAATTAATACCATACTCATTGTACACTACATCTTCTCGGTGTACACTAAGTTCTAATTCATATATCGACCAAAGTAACTTGTACATTCTTGATCTTCAACACTTAGTAGAATCATGTAAGCCAATCAAATCACTATAGAATCATGTAAGCCAATCAAATCACTATCATACTATCATAGAATCATCAATAAGTTTCCCAATGAATACCTTATTCATAACATACTCATACATCTCATCTTCATGCTAATATCTCATTTCCTTCAACAACATCACATATGTTTATAATTATCATGATAAGTAAAGTCAAAGCGAGTTGACATCAATGACAATTTAACATTTGACCTAATGTCTCACTGATGAAGGGTGCTCCCCTTAATACCACAAATACATAATAAAAATAGAGAACCAACAACAACAATATGCAAGAATAGAAAATTGGCTTCTTATTATCTCCACAAATGTGGAATTACAAACTTTCAAAATTACAATATGCAAAGCCACATGGGCATTCCCTTACAATATTCTATAGGAAAAAGCCTCGAATCAATACCCAGATCTACTACCCAGAATTGCCCTAGACAACACTATGGACCTTCTTTATATAGGCATTTTTCCACTGCCTGAGAAGGTTCCAGGAATTTAGCCCTTAGGGCCGACCAAACTTAGAATTATTTTATTTTTCAATTTATTACATCAAAGTCGGCTCAAAATAACTTTTGAAACCTGAACATAAATTTTGAAGGAAAATTATTTTTTGCCATTTCAAGTGGCCCGACTTCCAGAGACCATAAGTCATCACCAATTGACCCGATTGACTATTATGACCCCATTTTGGAAAGGCCACGAAGCGTTCTATAGGCTTAACTCATGCAAGCTCCTATCACCCAAATTTTTGACCTCATCCAAGGCCTCTAAAGCCTTCAGAACTGAGTTCAAAGGTTCTGTACCCTGCTGCCAATACCGAAAATCTTCAATATCTTTAAAACTAGACCTGATCTAGCCATGAAACTTTACTAGCAGGATGATATGACTGAGATGAACCTCGACATGTAAAATCTGAACATTTCAAGATCATATGACCAACTTACTAAAAATGGCAAGTTCCCATAAATAGAAGCTTTGCACAAGATAGCCCTTATTGAATAAAAAAATAGAAATATTTTTGGGTGATGCAAGATTACTCTTACACCTAGGATGCTCTTGCATCAGACACCCACGGTAATTTGAGAAGTGACCTTGTCACGACTCAGGTGTACAGAGAAAAACCAAGTTGGTTAACCTCCTCCTTTGTTAGCCATGATGAATCTTCAATAGGTCATCCTTTCCATTTGACCAAATACTCTTCATATGTCATGTTCCTTGTGTTTCTACCAACATGACTATCCAAAATGTCTTCAATCTCCTTGATATCTGAACTGGTTGCTGGAATACTCCACTGTGCTGCTGTAACCTCATCTTCAACACCTCCTTCATGATACTCTGTCAAATCTGAAATATTAAATACTGGTGAAATATTCAGCTCAGTAAGCAACTTGAGCTCATATGCATTTCCTGAATCATTCTTCTTCAGTATCTTACATGGACCGAACTTCTTCATTTTCAACTTGTTATATGTACCAACTAGAAATTGCTCCTTTCGCAAATGAACCATGACTTCATCTCCAACCTAAAATTCCTTATGCCTCCTTTTCTCATCTACCTTAGCCTTATATTGGGCATTCATCTTGGTAATGTGCTTCCTCACCTCCTCATGGATGTTCTTCAAATGTTTTGCAAAATCCTCAGCTTCAGCACTACTTATTTCTCCTTTATCTATCTTTCTTAACTTGGATGCATTTCTTGGACTACTCCCATATACAATCTGGAATGGTGATTTGCCAGTGCTCCTATTGATAGAATTATTGTATGTAAATTCTGCCTATGGTAAAATCAAATCCCATCCTGTTGGCTTATCTCCAACCAAACATCTCAACAAATTTCCCAAAATCCTATTCACCACCTCTGTCTATCCATCAGTCTATGGATGATGTGATGAACTGAACTTCAAATCTATCTTCAACTTCTCCCACAATGTACACCAGAAATATCCAACGAACTTAGTGTCCCTATCCAAAACCATACTCTTTGGAAAACCATGTAGTCTCACCACTTCTCTGAAAAATAATTCTGCTACATGAACAACATCATTAGTCTTCTTGCAGGGAATAAAATGTGCCATCTTTGAAAATCTATCAACTACCACAAAAATTGAATCATGTCCCTGATGTGTCCTTGGCAAACCTAGAACAAAGTCCATACTGATATCCTCCCAAGGCTTCTCTGGTACAAGTAATAGCTGATACAACCCTGTATTTTGCTTCTCTCCTTTCACCATCTGACATAATCTACAACTCTATACAAAATTCTTGACATCTTGCTGCAACTGTGGCCAATAATAATTCTCACTAACCAAAGAAAGGGTTTTATCATGACCAAAATGTCTAGTCAATCCTTCGCTATGCTTCTCCTTGATGAGATTCTCCCTCATAGAACTTCTTGGAATGCACAACTAACTCCCTCTGAATAGCATATCATCCTAAATGATGAAATCTAGCCACTTCATTCTATCTAGAGTAACAGGTTCTTTACAAGCTTTCCAAGCTTCACCAAAATTAGGATCCTCTGGATAAAAATTCTTGAGTTCATTAAACCCAACCACCTCAATCTGCATCTCTGTCAGCAATAGTTGCCTTCTGCTAAGCGCATCTGCAACCCTATTAGACTTTCCACTTCTGTGTTTCAAAACAAATGTATAACTCTGCAAAAACTCAACCCATTTCAAATGCCTTTGATTCAACTTTCCTTGACTATTCAGATATTGTAAAGCTTGATGATCAGTATACAAAACAAACTCTTTAGGAAGCAGATAGTGTCTCCACTTCTTCAATGCCTGAACTATAGCATAAAACTCCTGATCATAAACAAAATATTTTCTCTTGGCATCATTTAACTTCTCACTGAAATAAGAAATAGGTTTACCTTCTTGGCTCATAACAGCTCCTATTGCAGTACCACTAGCATCACAGTCTACTTGAAACACCTTATTAAAATCTAGAAGTGCTAAAATAGGTTGTTCTATAACTTTTTGTTTCAACAATTGAAAAATCTTTTCTGCCCCATTAGTCCACTTAAACTCTTTTCTATCCCCTCTCATTGTTTCAGTCAAGGGACCACAAATACTGCTAAAATTACTGATAATTTTTTTGTAAAAGCTAGCCAAACCATGAAAAGACCTTACCTCAGTAGCACTCCTTGGAGTAGGCCATTCAAGGATAGCATGTACCTTCTCTAGGTCCATTTTTAGACCTTCTATTGAAACTACAAATCCCAAATACACTAACTCTTTCTTCACAAAACTGCACTTCTTCAAATTAATCAACAATTTCTCATCTCTTAACTTCTCAAACACCATACGAATATGCATCATATGCTCTTCCAATGTCTTACTAAAGATCAAAATATCATCGAGGTACACAATGACAAACTTACCCATAAATTCTTTCAGAACCTCGTTCATGAGCCGCATGAAAGTGCTTGGTGCATTGGTTAGCCCAAAAGGCATGACTAACCACTCATACAGTCCTTCCTTTGTCTGGAAGATAGTCTTCCATTCATCTCCTTCTTTGATCCAAATCTGGTGATATCCACTCTTCAGATCTATCTTTGAGAAATACACAGCTCCACTCAAACAATCCATAATATCATCCATTCGTGGCAATGGAAACCTATACTTGATTGCAATCTTGTTTATTCCTCTAGAATTTGTACACATCCTCCATTCTCCATTCTTCTTTGGTGGTAATACTGTTGGTATAGCACATGGACTCAGGCTCTCCTGAATCAATCCCTTCTATAACAACTCATGTACTTGTCTGTTCAACTCTTCACTTTCAGTTGGTGTCATTCTGTGTGTTGCCTTGTTTGGCAAACTGGGTTCCTGGAATCAAATCCATCTGATGACTAATCTTCCTTAGTAGTGGTAATCCATTAGGTACATTATCAGATACAATATCCTAAAACTCATTCAACAAATCTGCAACCTCTACAAGTACATCCTCTACTTCCTCTTTACCAGCTTTTGGAATTAAAGAAAAACACACATGCTCATGCCTCATACCATCTAGGAATTTTCTTCCCTCAAAAAAAGTTATTCTCGCATTACCACATACTTTTTCTTCAATCTCCTTCAATGGCTTTAGCTTATGTTGCACTCCATCCTTTGTCAGGGAATAGGTATTCACATGACCATCATGTACAACACATATGTCAAACTGCCATAGTCTACCCAACAACATATGACATGCATCCATAGATATGATATCACATAGTACCTCATCTTGTTACCCACCGATCTTGAACTTTACTAGGCACTGTTCACTGACCATGACCTTGTGGTCATCCTACACCCAGGCAATCTGATATGGATGTGGGTGTTTCTATCTCTTGAGCTTCAACTTTTTCACCATCTCTTCTGACAACAAATTGTCAATGCTTTCACTATCAATAATCACATCATAGCATTTACCCTCACACTTGCATTGGGTGCGAAAAAAGCTCCTCCTTTGTTCAGGTTCATTCTCACCACTCAACAAGACTCTTCTATTGATCAATGTTTCTCCTCTTTCAACATCTTCAGAATTTGAGGATCTAGCATCTTCATCAACATGTGCCACTCTAGCCTAGCCTTCATTCCTCCTATTCGTCCTTCCTTGGTGTTGAGGACATTCAAATTCCCTATGACCTTCTTCTGCACAATGAAAACATGTTCCATGGAAGCCTCCTCTTCCTGAACCTTGTCCTCTTCCTCTTCCTCTCTAATCTCTATTGTTCTGATCTTGGAAATGATTGAAATTGTTTCCTCTCTGATTTTGACTGCTACTGGCCTCATCCTTCTTTTTCGGATCTTCATTTTAGCCTCCATATGACTGTCCACCATGACCTCTTCCATTTTGTCTACTCTTGAACTTCTTGTTCAACTTTTCCTCTACTTTTAGGGCAAACTGGTATGTCTCTTCAATACTGTTCATTCGAACTAGATTTAGCTCCTCCTAAATGCTTGGCTTCAACCCATTAAGGTAACGAGAAACTTTCTCCTTATCAACTTCTGCATGGCCTATTCTGATGAGGATTCGATAGAACTCCTCTGTATACTCCTAAATAGATCATCCCTCTTGCTTCAAACTTTGCATTTTCTTCAGTAGGTCAAGCTCATAATCAACAGGGATGAACTGTCACTTCAATTTATCCACCATCCGATCCCATCTTGTGATTTTATCTTTCCCTCTTCTATTTCGCTCCAATTGAATCTCTAGCCACCAGATCTTCGCATGACCTTTTAGTCTGGCCTTCACGAATTTGACCCTATCAAGATCCTCAATATCTTCATACTCAAAATATTCTTCACATTCATTAATCTAGTTGATCAACTCCTCTGGGTTAAGATTTCTTGAAAATGCAGGAACCTCAATCTTAGGTCTTTTCCCAATCTTGGAAATGGCCCAAAAAAGTCTTTCTTCCTCCTGGTTCACAACTTCGACTTCCCCTTCTTGATCTTCTTCTTCGACTTCATCGTCACTTTCATCTTTGACATTAAGATTCATTCCTCAATGAATCTCTTCTTGCAATGCTCGCACTTGTCTCTGGAGTGCTCTAACCTCAGGTGTTACAACACCAGCTCTTCCACCACATTCCCTTCGTGGAGGCATTTTCATGATGTGTGCTGAAACCCTAACCACGGTCCTGGTGCAAACTGCCTCATAGTCGGTGATCTGTTTACACGCTCAAGAATTCCTGTTCTAATACCACTTGATAAAGGTGCTCCCCTTAATACCACAAACACATAACAAAGACAGTGAAACAACAACAACAATATGCAAGAATAGAAAATTGGCTACTTATTATCTCCACAAATGTGGAATTACAAACTTTCAGAATTAAAATATGCAAAGCCACATGGGCATTCCCTTACAATATTCTATAGGACAAAGCCTCGAATCAATACCCAGATCTACTACCCAGAACTGCCCTAGATAACACTATGGACCTTCTTTATATAGGCATTTTTCCACCACCTGAGAAGGTTCCATAAATTTAGCCCTTAGGGCCAACCAAACTTAGAATTATTTTATTTTTCAATTTATTACATCAAAGTTGGCTCAAAATAACTTTTGAAACCCAAACATAAATTTTGAAGGAAAATTATTTTTCGCCATTTCAGGTGGCCTGACTTCTAGAGACCATAAGTCATCACCAGTTGACTCGATTGACTATCATAACCCCATTTCAGAAAGGCCACGAAGTGCTCTATAGGCTAGAATAGCACAAGCACCTATCACCCAAATTTTCAACCTCATTTGAGGCCTCTAAAGCCTTCAAAATTGAGTTCAAAGTTTTTGTACCCTACTGCCAATACCAAAAATCTTCAATATCTTCAAAACTAGACCTGATCTAGCCATGAAACTTTACTGGCAGACTGATATGACTGAGATGAATCTCCACATGTAAAATTAGAACATTTTGAGATCATATGACCAACTTACTAAAAATAGCAAGTTCCCATAAATAGCAGCTCTACACAATATAGCCCTTATTGAATACAAAAACAAAAATATTTTTGGGTGATGCAAGATTTCTCTTACACACAGGATGCTCCTGCATCACTCACATATAGCTTAGTAGCTCGATGATCATCATCACATTCCCCCATTTTGTTCTTCAAGTAGTCCATCAGTTTTAGTTCTAATAGATATCCAAATATTAAAGAGACATAAAAAAGGGGAAAAAAACAACCCATTATGGAGGGATAAAATGTCTTATCATGGGTGCTTCCATTTTAAGATGATACATTTAGCTCCCACTTTAGCAGGAGTATGAGACTAGGCATACTCATGGTAAAGGAAGAGAAGAAAGACCTCAAGGAATCACGAAGAGATAGAACATCACTTATTCAAAGGACATAAGACCCCATACCAAGGATACTAAATCCATAGCAATGCACAAGGCATGAAAAAAAAAGAAACAAAGAAGAAAAAAGAAAAACCAAAATGAAAGACACAAAAGGGGTTAGTACTAAAACAAACCCAAATCAAATAGTGAAAGAGACCTCGATCCAAAAATGCCTCATCTACTAATATCATGTTTGGAAGGAAATTGCAAGAGCATAAATGATCATATAGAAAAGAAAAAAAAACATCATAGATAACATACCCTCATGATCTAGTCCTACTATCATGAAAGAAGAGAGAGAGAGATTACCTCACCTAGTACGTTGTCCACGTTACTATGAATCATAAAAGGAGAGGAAATCCTATCAAGTGGGTGTTCCTAGTAGTCAATCCCATAAATTGTGTGGCTTATGGAATCTTTTTGTATGTATGTAGTGTGTCTTTAGATGGTTTTGAGAACCCACAGATCAATGTCCTCATATCAACATGGTGTATATTTTTAAATGTGTATCCCAAGGATGGATATTTATCCCACTTACACCTTGTTCTGGATTTATCATATTGTATGTAAATAAATGTGTATCCTAGGGATGGACATTTGTCTCACTTACACCCTATTTAGGATTTAGCATACTAAAAAACAAAAAAAGGTAAAAATAAAACATAAAGGCATAACTATATTACAAGGGAGGCCATATGTATACCCCCTCCTTATTATGGCTACATAGTAAAGATGACAATGAAGAGAAGTAAGGATACCTACTTGCATCAACAAGGAGATATCCTTAAGCAACAATGTATGCCACAAACCTAGTAAAGAGCATTGACTCTCTTAAGCTAAGAAAATGGATAATTATGAAAGGATATGTCACTTATGAGAAGAGACCCTTGAAAGGAGGAGATCTTTTTAACAAGATATCTACCTTCAAGAGGAGTCTCCAAAAAAAGATAACAATTTCAAGATGAAAGAGAGATTTGAAAGAAAGAGAGATGAGGATCAGGCCCCCCCAAATTGTTAAGAGTTTGATAGAGGGATCCAAGAAAGAGTTGTGAGGATCAGGCCCCCCGAACTATTTAATATTTCAATAGAGGGATTCAAAAAGCTATCAACCATCAAATTTCATGTATGCACAAGTGAAGGGGGAGGATTAAAATAATGTACCTATTCAACCCCCTATGTCTAGGTTGAAAAGGGATCCTTGGATGAAGGATGAAAAAATTTGAACCATAGAGTAAGGGTAAATGTTTATAATGAACATATTTTTGGAAATAAAGAGAGGTCATGATCAAGGACATGCACCTCATGATCAAGACAACAATTCCTTATAGGAAAAGAATGTCACATGATAAACAAATTCCACTGTACTAAGGAAATAGATCGATAGACAGAGAGAAAGAATGTGCAAATATCCTTTCACCCCAAGCATGACACAAGAATGAGAAGTCCATGGTATATTATAAACTGATAAACAAAATCTTGTAAAATATAAAGAATAAGTGTAAGAAGCAACCATAATGTATCCTTGCACAAAACAAAACACCCTATATCAAGAAAGATGTATCATAGAATAATGCCACACCATAGAGGAAAAGAGGGAAAAAAACATCATAGGATATGCAATTCCAAACATCAAAATGCTAAAAATATATCACAAATGAAGTAAACTATAGATGATTAATAAATGAAAAACATTAAAATTCAAGGCATGGAAAGACATTGTTAGGTAGCGACAATCACGTCTTGCATGTAACAAAGAATTACTGATGTAGGAGCATCATGGGTGTAAGAGAAATCTTGCATCACCCAAAAATATTTCTGGTTTCTTTTCAATAAGGGTTATCTTGTGAAGAGCTTCTATTTATGGAAACTTACTATTTTTAGTAAGTTGGTCATATGAGCTCGGAATGTTCTAATTTTGTAGGTGGAGGTTCATCTTAGTCATATCAGCTTGCCAGTTGATTTTTATTGCCATATCATATGTAATGGTGAAGTTATTGAGGTTTTTGGGTATGAAATCTTTGAGCTCAATTTTGAAGGCCTTAGAGGCTCTAGATCACGATTGACACCCAGCCGATTGGAGATTGTGTGAGTCAAGTACTATAGATTAGGTCCTGCCATTTCTGAAAAGTGGCTATAATAGAAAAACAGAGCTACGGTTAAAAAGTTATGGCCTCCGAAAGTTGGGCTACCTAAAAACATATTTTGTAATTATTTTGAGCCAACCCTATTGTAAAAAAAATTTTTAAAAAAAAATTCTAAGGGGTAGTCGGCCTTAAGGGCTAAATTTATGGAACCTTCTCGGGTGGTGGAAATTGTTTATATAAGGAACACTCGTAGTGTTGTCTAGGGTAGTTCTGGGTAATCATTTGAAGCTTTGTCTTACAGAATATTGTAAGTAAAATTGCCCATGTGGCTTTGCATATTGTAATTCTGAAATTTGCTATTCCACACTTGTGGAGATAATAAGAAGCCCATTTTTTGTTCTTGCAAATTATTGTTGTCTTTCTATTTTTGTTTTGTGTTTGTGGTATTAAGGGGAGCACCCTTCATAAATTACTTACCCATATATAAGAATGTATCATAAATAAGGAAAATCTATAGAGAAATGAATGAAGGAGATGAAAGGATACCATGTTATTCCTACTTTAGTGAACACAGGAGGAACAACAAAGAGATAACATATCCTTGAGAGAAAGGAGAATAAATATCCAATAGATGCCCTAAATGAGAGATACTTTATAACAAAGATTCACTTACAAGCATAAGATTATACTTAGGATATTAATCCTTATGTAACACAATAAATGCATGCAAGAAAGAACATAAAATTATAAGAGAATGCAAGTTCATAAGGGATATTGGATGCATTGACCAAGAAATGAAGAGAAGGACATATTATGCTTCCCTAAGTGGTTTCATGTAATTTCAAGAGAACATAAGATTGTACTTGGGATGTTAATCCTTATGTAACACAATAAATGTATGAAAGAAAATATATCATCGCATAAAAGAAAAACAAGTCAACAAAGGGGGAAAATGGATCCCATGATATAGATAGGAAAAGGAAATAGGGCCCTTGCCCCTCCATCTAAGGAGACAAGGGAAATGACTATTATGTTTCTCATAAAGTAGGAAAATGAGCCCCCAAAGGATATGCTAGCAATGTCACAAAGTGAGGGGCAACATAATAGGGATGTAGATATACTAAGTAGAATGATCATGAAAAAGATAGCATTTATCACTGCCGTTCATTTGAAACATACCATAATAAATTAATCCTTTGTATTGAAAATAATGATATTGACTAGTCTTATGAATTTGATGAAGCATAGAAAAATATCTTTTAGGTATAATTAGATTGAAATGTAATAAAAAGTGTTTAAAATGCATGCACTCATCAAATAAAGGTGTTTGATTTCCAAAGTCAAGGATGTTAGTTTTGGTATAGAATGTTGGATTGAAATTTAATGTTCCCCAATCTTGAAGAGTTGATAGGCCACCCATAGGGTTGATGTGATTAGGATCCTTATGGTATAAGGTTAAATTTGTGAAAATAAAATCATCATGGTCACCTTTTTCAACACACCCACATTTTATTTGAGATGTATCTTGAAAGGAAAAAGAAGAAGCATCAAGGATGTGATCTTTTGTTTCTAAGGTACTATTATGAGAAGGACAAACATAACTCATCAAGGCCTCATCTATAGAAGGAATATCAATGAAATGCATAGGAAGTGGTTGATCATTACGAGAAATAATCATGTTATCATCCAATTGTATAAAGGTTACTTCATGAGGAAGGGATTAATCCATGTCCTTATCCAAGGGCTCATACCAAATAGTAGGATTATCAAAGGGTGTAAGAAAGAACACATTAGGAGAGGAATAATCACGACTCAAAAAATTTGCATGAGGGAGAGAGTAGCCAATATCTCTAACTAAGGGCTCATCCCAAATAGTAGGATTATAAAAGTTAGGAACATCATGTCTCACTAGAGCTTGATCAACATCATCTTGGAAAAGATTACCCTTTGGGGGGGTGTTTTGAAGAAATGTTTTCATTAGAACCAATGAAAAGAAAAAATAAAGTATCATCATATGCATGAAATGGAATATCTTAAAGATCATGAAGAAAACTTGAAAATAAATATAACAATCCCATTAAAAATGAAATGCAATGATTTAGAAGAATTTTTTTGTATTTTTATATTGTTTAAAACAAAATACAATGCAATCTAAGAATGTAGGATGCATTTTTTTTTAATTTTCACAATACAAATATATGAAAATGAAACAATGTAGTTAACAAAATCTATATGCAAACAATGTAAATAAGATATTGTGAAAGGAGATCTAACTAGATTCACAAATAAGTAATTTAACTCCAAAATAAAACAAAGGAGGGAATACATTAGGTTCACCAAAATGTATAGAGGGGAAATGAGATCTATCCTATAAAAAATGGAGAGAGAATATCAAGATTATACCACCAAAGGAGGCTTGATTAACACAAGAGAAAGTGTTAATTTGTAACCTTCACAAAGGGGCAAATTGATTGGATTAACTTCTCTCTTACCTCCACAAAGAGAGGGTTTTGGAAATTGAGGATAAAATAGAGATGTATGAAAGAAAGTATTGAAATGAAAAAAAAGGAAGGAGAACTTACCTTGGAAAATACAAACCTATAAATACCCTATCAGAAACACTTGAAATCTAGGAAATGGGACTAAAATTGCGAGCTCCACAAAACCCAAAAACTATTTTGCTCTTGGACTAGGCTTATTTTTTAGGTCTATGATGGCTTGGGTTAGCCTAGACCTTCTCTACTAATCTTTCCTTATTCTGAATCTGTGATTGTGCCCTATTCCAAAAATAGATTTGAAAGTCTATAAATCTGGATCTACAAGATAAAAAGGGTTTTGTTTTGTTGGAGAGGATTTTGCCTTATTCACACCCAATTTTAGGAACCAAACTCAATCTTTAAACAATAATAAAGAGAATTATAGCAAGTAGTAGTAGTATATCTAACAATAAAGAAATACCAATCAATGAATATGCAATTGTGTTTAAGATGTAATCAAGTATTTTAATGTAATAGCCTTGACTCAAAACCAAACACCTAGAAAGTAAATCAATGTAAATCAAAACCTTAATGTATGTGTATTCTTTAAATTCACCTTGAAGAAGAATGATAATTCTTGCAAGAATGGTTATAGATCTTGAAGATGTGACAATGGATCATGAATGTATGAAGGTAGATTTTCCCTCCTTGATGGCCAAATCCACTATCTCCTTGAAGAAAGAACCTATATCTAGGGGAAAGAATGCAAAATTGATATGATCTTTGAATGTCTTTGCAAAACTCCTTCAATTGCTTGAAACTTGAAAGCTTGAATCCTTAATCTTGAATGGACACCTTGAGAGCTTGTGAGAGCACGAAATAGCTTGAAAGTATAAAATTTTAACACTTGTGGATGAATTGATATTCTTGGATCCCCCTAAATGAAGAGGTAAGGCCTCTATTTATACCCAATTTTGTCTCCAAAATTAAGAAGGGTTGACCAAAAGGTGGGAGAAAATTAAAATTATGAAAGGGCCTGGGATCTTGAAAAGGGTGACCCACAAGGTCAGGGCCAAAATTCATCCTAGACCTTAGGGTCAAGGCTTAAATTAGGCCTAGATATGAGGGTCAGGGATTAAATTGGGCCTTGACCTAATGGTCAAGGCCTCATTGAATTGTTTGAGGTCTCAGAAAGCAGGAAAAGGAAGCGGGGAAAGGGACAAAATAAGGGAATAGAAGGCACAAGCACCTAGGAGAATATACAAATATTAAAGAGACATCTAAAATGGGCCAAATTATCCCATTAAGGAGGACTAAAAGGTCTTATCATAGGTACTTCCATTTTAAGATGATACATACATACATACATACATACATACATACATACATATATATATATATATATATATATATATATATATATATATATATATATATATATATATATATATATATATATATATATATATCATACATACATACATACATACATACATACATACATATATATACATACATACATACATACATATATATATATATATATATATATATATATATATATATATATATATATATATATATATATATATATGTATGTATGTATGATATATATATATATATATATATATACACACACACACACACACACACACACACACACACACACACACACAAACACACATATTTATATATTCCTCCCAAATATACAAATAGCACCAAAGAATAAATAATCTAGCATCGATATCTCCCCTTTTTGGGGTTGAGACCTATACTAAACCAACTAGACAAATACATACATGTTTACGCTTACTACTATTCATTCCAGAAGAGAAAATATTGCAAAAAACATAGCCTTCCACAAACCCACAATCATCATAAAATATTAATACTTTTACCATTTAAAGTTTTTAAATTATCCTTATACCATTATATCTTTAACAAAACCAACCATTCAACTATCTTTGTTTATTAAAGATAAAGCTTCAAAAGAGAGAGTTTGTATGCATATCTAAAACTAGACCATCTAGTTCTACTACTAACTCCTATTATAACCCTAAAAGGCCATTACTACTCCTTAGTTTTGAATTTTACTCGAATTCTATTCTTGGTCTTCATGCCATTGTTTTCCTTAGATCCCTCATCACTATGATCAACTTTATCTTCCTTAAGAAACCATTCTAACCCCTTCCAATTCCTTCTAGTGGTAGGAAACCCTTTCTTAAAAGAAACATGGTTATTTATAGTCAGAAATAGGAAAACTTCTACTGGATGGTTTCAAACTCCATAATCACTCCTCTTTGGCAAGAATAGGTTTTTGTTTATATTTTCTAGAACAACATCCAGTTCCTCCGACATAAACTATTTTAACATGGTCCTATACAATTCACTAATCGTCGCTTTATCCCTATTAATGTCTAGGATTATCACTTCAAACATAACAATCACCTCTATATTTTTCTTTGGACAATCGTCTAACATGGAGAATTAATTCCCAGTGATTTTAAGCACTACCATAAAAATCAAACTGTGAGACACTTTCATCATTTCACTTAGCCTAAGATTAGTAATTTCACCCAAAGATGACATCTCCCTCTTCCCCAGTTTCATTCGAATTGGAGTATCCATTGTTTTTTCCTTACTACCTAACAAGTTTCCAAGTGAATAACAATTCTCTTTTTCATATTTTAAATCCTAAGTTCATGTGTACACTTACTAGTTGTCTAGAGTCATTATAGAAGTACAACCTACATGTCATCTCAAATCCTATGAAAGTGCCAACATTTTTTACAATGCTGATCTTTATTATTTAATAATAATAACTTTAGGTAAGAGATTTCTAAGTATTACTCTTTAATCAATGGGATCGAAAAAGGCCTCGTAAAATCATAATTTATTTTTTATCCCCTCACCGTACCCTTTGAATTTATGATGTTTAAATTCAATTTACTAATCTTATTTTCCTACTACTTTTAAGGATGATAACTCCTTTAACACAAAAATAATTTTGGAAAAAAACCTTAATCCATTATCACCCTAAATAAATATAAATATATCTAAATTATATTAACTAATATATATGTGAATAAGTGTATATATATAAATACTAAGATTAATAAGAAATTACATAAGATGATAAAATACCTAATACATCTACCTATAGAAAAGCTAAACACCTGACCATTTAAATATATATTATTAAGTGGATATAAAGTCTAAATTTAGAGTATAGGGGATAAAGTCCCTCAGAAGTAACCTATAATTTAATAGATTTATATCTGTGTATAAAGATCATCACCCCCATAATGTATCATCATATACGTTAAAATATATATCTTTTTTAGTCTAAATGAAGATTTCAATAGTTGATTTCCTCTATAACTTGCTACCTATAGCCATATGCAGTTAGCATATCTCTACTAATATTAAGTTAGATGAAGCAAGTTACAGTATTACTTAATTATCTATCTGAAGATCAATTATTCTATTCCTATTTCTTACAAATTCAAAGCGAACACTCCCTAATCTTAACTAACTCAATCTTTCTATGAGAAAGGACTACTAAAAGACTAAAACAAACTAGAAATGTGTCTTAATATCAAGTTTCCCAGAAATACTGGTTGCAGAACTAGGCCAAACTAGTCCTTGGATTTCTAACCCTAAAGCTAATAATCCTCTAAAAAACCCTGACACCACCCACCTTAACCTTCTTCTTGGAAGAATCAACCAATACCAATTATTTACCCATCTGCCCCTGAATTGGCTAGCTTATCAAAAACTCCATTACCTTCTCTGAAGATGTGATTAATTGTGAAGCATTTGAAAAAATTTAGGAGAACCATAATCTATTTAAAAATCCCATCAAGATGCCAATCTGAGGTCCCCCATTTCCTTATCGCATTCACTACTAAGGAATAATCCCCCTCTACCTCCATCTTTTATCTTCCTAACTTATAATAGAGCTTAAGCCCTTCCAATAAGGCTATGAATTTAGCTATGTTATTGGTCCTTACCCAGACGGGACAAGCCAATAAAGTTGTCAACTCCCTTCCTAGTTGTGGATACAACAAACAATGCCACCAACACCTAGGTTTCCTCAAGAAGCCCCATCAAAGTTCAATTTGTGTCAACCCAAAGAAGGAAACTTCCATACACTCTTTCCTAAGATGATTATCCTCCTTCTTAGAGAACTCATTCAAAGGGGGAATTTTGAGGCCTGTCCATTTTTTTTCTAATCTTATCATCCCACTCAATAAATTTAAGCCCCTATTTTCCCAAGCCATTTCTACTATTTACTATCTCTACAATGCCTTCTTCCAATTTATTAGTAAATTGGTCCACCTCCATCTCCAAGTCTTTGAAAAATCTCCTTTTTCTTTCTTTCCATACTTCCCAAATTGAAAGGGAGGGGGAAATGATCCATATATTTCCATACACATCTATTCTACTATTCCTAGGGCAATATTTAAATATGTCTACAATTTTGTTAGGAATAGTTAATTTCTAGTTGAGCTTATTGATCAACCATACCGAACATTTATTTGTGAATTCACATTTCAAGAGGATGTGATCCATAGTTTCTACATCTTTCCTACATAAATCACATCTAGATGGACCCTGATATCCCATCTTTAGGAACCATTCTATTGTTAAGATCCTATATTGCAAGACCTCCCATGAAAATATTCCCATCTTTGACATACATTCCTTTCCCCAATATAAATCCATTGGTAACTTTGATCTACTATATTGGTGGATTTTATAAAGATATTTATAACCATCTCTAGTGTTATACTCACCATTCTTTTCCTTAGTCCACACAATTCTATCATCCTTAAGACTTGGAGAGATAAGTCAAGCTTCCAAGATTTCCATCAATCTATTTCTAAAGTCTTTCAATATATTTATACCCATTCCTATCTCCCAATACCAACCCAAGGTCAAGTTCCCACTTGGAATTACCAAATAATCTTTAACATAGATTCCAACCTTATCCTTGAGATTTGATATTTCTTCTTGGTCTTCTAAAAGGGTCTTGAGAGATAGGTATCCCCCCCATGAATTATCCCAAACAAAATCTAAACCTCCATTACCTATGCTCCAAGAAATCTTATCCTTTATTAGGGATCTAAACTCTTTTATAAAATTCCAAATTCTTGAGCCTCCAGGGGGACTCTAATGATGACCAAAGCTAAGAGTATCTCTTCCATTCAAATATTTATTTCTAATTAAATTGCCCATTTTGATTCAGTATTCCCGATTATATTTCATACTAATTTAGCTCCTAAAGCCAAATTCTAGTCTCTTATGTCCTTTAGGTTAACCCCTCCCTCCTCTCAAGACCTACAAATCTTGTTCTATGCTACTAATGCCAACTTAGTTTTTTCTATTGACTGCTACCAAAAGAAGGTCCTAAACTTCTAAGAAATTTTATTTCCAATCTTAGTCGGCATACAATAGCATGTCATCTAATAAATAGGAAGAGAAAAGAGGACTGATTTCATCATAGTTACCCTTCCTATTGTGGTGATTTCAACATAGTTACTCTTCCTACTATGGATATCCATTTACCTTTCCATGATTCCACTCGCTTCTCCACCTTGGTCATAAAATTATCCCGCATTTTTGAATATTTCTTTGCTTTATTCAATGGAACACCTAAATATTTACTACAAAGTTTTCCTTTCTTTAAACCAATAAAATTTGAGATCTCTATTTCTAAGTTAGCTTTCTTGTTAAAGAAGAATAATTCTGATTTCTCCTTATTGATAAGATGACCAGAAGCTTCTAAGTATTCTCCATTTTAATGTTTCTAGCCACTTCAACTTCATATCTTCTATATAACATGGTATCATCCATGAATTATTGGTGAGTTGTTGGATCTAATTCACTAGTTATTTTTATCACCTTAACTAACCTATGTTCTCTTGCCCTAGTCAAAGATCTTCTTAAGGCCTCAGCCATAATAATAATAAAAAAGTAGAAAAAGGGTAACCTTGACATAATTATCTTGAAATATCAAAGAACCCCTCTGGAGAGCTATTCACTAAAATTGAAATCCTATGCGTAGAGATGCATTAAAAAACTAGGTTAATCCATTGGTTTGAAGAACCAAAGGCTTTCATACACCTACATAGAAACCTCCAATCTATTTTATCACAAGATTTTTTAATATCTAATTTAATAAGCATACTAGGTACCTTATTACATTGGACATAGTGAATTTCCTCTTGCGAGCTATAATAATCCCATCCAAAATTGATCTCCTTGGGACAAAGCCTATCTGAACTTCTGCTATAATTTCTAGTAATAGATCCTTAATCCTATTACCCAAGGTTTTGGTCAATATTTTATAAATAGTATTACATAAAGATATTGGTCTAAAGTCATCCAAGTTAAATGTTTTTTCCTTCTTTGAGATAAGTGCAATGAATGTATTATTCACCTCCTTCAAAATTCTTCCTAAATTTATAATACTTTCCAAAACTTTTGTTACTTCATCCCCTAAAAAGGTCTAGCATTTTTAATAAAAGAAGGCGATGAATCCATTCAGCCCCAAATCTTTGTGTAGGTGAAGTTAATTTAAGGATTTCTCAATTTCCTCTTTCATAAATCTCGCATTCAATCTTTTTTTTGCTCCCTATTAATCAGAGATGGGATATTCCTTAGAATAGTTTGCTAAGATATCCACCTAGAAACTTCTTTATTATTTACAAAGTCCTCAAAGAAGGTTACCGCCTCTCTGGATATATCTTCTAGATTTTCTAAAACATCCTCATTAGTTCTCTTGATTTATAATATCCTATTTATGTTTCTTCTTATATTTTTACTATTATGAAAGAACTTAATGTTTTTATCTCCCTCCGATAACCAAACCTCTCTAGACTTCTACCTCCAAAAGATTTCCTCATTGGCCAACATATCTTCATATTTTCTAAGAAACTCTTTCTCTCTTACAAAGCTCTCTTGGTTCATACCTTCCTTGAGAATATTCTCATTTAATTCTTCCATGTCCTCTAAAGATTCTTTGGTTTCAAAAATATTTCCAAAACATTCTTTATTTCATTATTTTAATCTTCTCTTCATGGCTTTCATTTTTTCCATAAATACGAAGGCTCTTCATCCTTCATATATATCCTCCTTCCACCACTGTTCTAACAATCCTATTAGTTCCTCATCTCTAAACCACATTTTTTCACATTTAAACAAAAATCTAAAAGTTTTACTATTTTCCTTAATTTAAAGAGCCATTGGGAAGTGATATGATCTAGAGGCTGGAAGGATAGAAGATTCCAAACCAAAGTTAAAGTCAATCAGGTTTCCTATAAAGAAGAACCTATCTAACTTTTCAGTGATATTACTAAATCCTAATCTATGGTTAGTCTAGGTAAACATCCCATTCCCTATTCGAATATCCATCATTTTATTCCTTTCAGCCCATATCTTAAATTCTTCCATGGTTTGAGTTGTCCTCCCAAACCTCCACATTTCTCTTCTAAATTAAGAGTAGCATTAAAATCTCCCTCAATAATAAAGTCCTATCTTGGAAAGGAATCAAATAGGTTCTCAATTTCTCCCCAAACTTCTCTTTTATCCTAAAGAGAAGTAGAATTGTAAATATTGACTAATAGAAAGTTGATAGCACTATTGATGCTTTTCACCCAACTCCATATCCAAAATATGCTGGAAATATAAGTGGGAAAGTAATATTGAGAAGGGGGGGTGAATTAGATATTACCTACTTACTCTTTTAATCTGATAAAACTTTATTAATGACATAAAAAAAACTTGATCATTGTAAGCAACTAAACATATTAAGTAGCATAAATGAAATCACTCATAACACCATGATTTTGGTAACCCAGAAACCCTTGAAAGGTAAAACTAGGGTGGGGATGACACCCACAAATTTTCACTACTGGAGTAATAATTTTTTCCTATTAAGGCTTACAAAATGTGATTAATTCATGATCTACCCTGTGAAAGGTCTATTCTGTCAAAAGCTAAAAGACTTATATAGTCTACCTTGTTAAAGGATTTATAAACTTACAACAAAGTAAGCACTTGATAAAGAGATTTACATAAAGTATGTTAAGACTACTCAGTTAAGAGATTCACCCTGATACACTGGTCCAAATGTCTCAGTACCTGATCTTTCAGTTTGCACTTGTATGTAGATTACAAATCTCCTCTTTACTATATATTTATGATCTCTTCTATCTGATCTTTCCCGATTCTGCCCTTTCACTACTTAGCTTGGTCACTGGACTCTGTCTGAATACTTGACTATTCTAAATATATCTCTCTGATCATTCTCTCATACTCATTCAATCTTAGTATCTCTTATCTCTCTGATTCACACACTTGTCTTTGTTTCGATCTTGCCCTTATATAATAACAAAAATGTTTCACTGTTTCAAGATCTATGGTTCAGATTTATTTCTTTTGTCACCTAAGCTATACAATTTTCTGATTGGCTCTAGGTATTACATAGGGATCAATGATAATAAAATGGATGCGTAATTACCTCCATAATTACCTCAATAGACAAAATACAAAGCATCATTATCACCAAAAATGGTTTACCTTGATCATTGTGCGATTGCAAACTTGTATGTCATTCTTGGCTAACTCGGCAAAAGCTATTCCTAGCACTTGGCATTAATTATAGTCGGCATCAATTAAACTTCTCTGTTAATTAGTAATCATTGATATATGTAACTTGGCAACAACTATACTTAGCATATTACAAACACATAGTGACCATGACTTTACTTGGTACTATTACTGCTCGGTAAGTATACAATACATAACTCGGCCTTTACAAAATGACTCATTCGCAGTGATGACCAACCATCATTGCCTAGATATATGACTAAGTGTGAAGCACTAATGGTCAAAAACTATAGAGATCTACAATCTCCCCCTTTGACATTAGTGGCAAAAACACTTTGTCATGACATTTGTACTTACAAAATTATGTTTGTACTAGCCTAATACTCCCCTTGAGATATATATACATTCAAAAATTTTGTTACCTGTCCCTGTTCAGTCCTTGTCCATACTCGTGTCATGATGGTTCTCCCTTGTTTTTGACATGATGAATTTATTCATCAGTAGGTAGCTCACAAAATTTCTCCAGAAAAGGTTTATGGAGCACCATGATCAGGTAAAGTGCATTTGTCCAAGCAGTTGAAGCAATGTTTAAAAATTTTGTCTGCACTTCTAAATTGGCAGCTAAACTGATGAGGCTCTCAGCTGTGGACAAGTGTGGATCACTCTGGATTAATTCCTTAGCCTTTTCTAACTTTCTGTATATAGCCTCCAGATGAGGTGTCAAAATAGTTTGTATAGAGAGAAGGCGAGAATGAATCTTGCCATCATTAGCCATCAACTCGTCTAACTTACCTTGTGTCTGCATGATTTTGACATAATGTGCAGCACTGGTGTCTGCATCCAAGGTCATGGACTGACTTGTAGCTTTAATCTCTTGCTTGAGAGTATCAAGCAATCATTGATTCTTGTCAGTGAATAGTTCAACATTACATATTTTGGCCAATAGAGACTGTCCATTCACAACTAATCCCTCAGTCTCATTTACCAAAGTGGACAACTCAACCTATTTCACTACTATCTCGACAGATATCTTCTCTATTATTTTGGTCTCAAACCTCCATTCTAACCATTCAAATAACTTATCACTTGCATAGCTAACTTCATTATTGACTTTCTGAACAATGTGTACAAGTTGTTCCAATATGGGAATGAAACTATTTACATCTGATAAGTCATATACTTCATTAAATATATCTTTTATTTCATGAAGAACCTATTTTTCCTGATGCTCTCTTTGGATTTCTTCTTGTCTTCTTTTCCTTGTCAACAAATCCTTCATTATCTGCAATTGCTCATAAGAAAGATTATCGGTATCCCATTTAGGAATAACAATGAATTCATCAATTGTTACCTCATCTTTCTCCTTCTGTACTCTCGGTTGGGTGTTCCACTTGGCATCTGTACAAGAGCTTTTATTTCCTCTAGCTCCTTTGGCTCTTGTTCTTCAATGAATTTTCCTTTGATATTTTCTTCTCCTTTCCCCTGATCCTCGGCATGAGGACTAACAACTTGTCCATCTAACTGACTTCCTTGTTCTTCTTTTCTACTTTCTTCCATAGGAGGACTTTGGATTTTGCCTTTTGCCTTGTCCTCTTCCTCGGTAGATGTAGATTGAGTTAGTGATACCGACTTGATGGGTTCCTTGGTAGGGCTTGTACCAACTAACTTGTCAATAGTAGAAACTTCAAGTACAGTAGGATTCTCATCAACAGATTGTGTGCTAGTTATTATTGGATAATCCATGACTTGTAACAGTACAGTGTTACTACCTGGCAAGGGTGTGTTTGTTTCTTTCATGTTCTTTACATCATCCTTAGTTAAAAATGAATTCTTAATGGTGCTTTCCTCAGGTATGTCAACAATGTGAACCTTAGATGTATCATGTGTTTTCTCTTCCTTAGGAGTATTAGTCTCCATTTTATTTTTCTTGTTTTCAAGTTCAACAACTATTGAAGTAGTAGCATCCTTTCCTTCATCCTTGGTGGGAAACAATCCAAACAGTATCTTCCAAATTTTAATGCTTTCTTGTACAACATCTTCAACCTTGTGTTGAAGAATTAGATAGGCTCTAAGTTTGGGATCAAACTTGCCTTTGTATTGCTCAATTATTTGTTTGATGTTGGCTGGGGTGAGAGTGGATTCAACTTGTGCTAATGTACTCTCCCTTATTTCCTTCTATATTTGCAGAGCATACTCCCATTTCTGTGCAACCCTGTTGCATAATTCCTTAGGAATTCTATTTTCAATCTGAATTGGCAGCATCTTGAAAATGCATAACATTTCGAGAATAGCATCCTTAACTTTCTCTTTATCTCAAATACTAATGTTTCCAAACTTTAATCTTTTCAACTCATCCACTGCTATAGTGCCAGTAATCTTAAGACATAATTCATCAATGGTAAGTTGTTGTGTACCCTATTGTGTAACCTTCCCTTTTACTCCTTCATCACTTTTGGTTTCTTCATCATCATCTTGTGTTAGAACAAGTTTCCTTCTCGACTTCTTCATAGCCTTAGTCGGAACTGACTTGGGTTGCATGAATTTTTGCTTAGCAGATGCAGGAGGCATCTTAGGAGTCTTAGTAGTAGTTCTTCTAGTTCGAGGCCTTACTAATGGTGTCTCTAACACTTTATGTTTCAATAATCTTTTCTTTGGTGGGGATTCGACAATTACTGGTTTCTTCTCTTCTTCTTCTTCTTTCTCACTACCACTAGTTGCACTCTGTTTATCTTCTACCAATCCTTGGGTCAATTCTAGTGGTGCATCCTTCTTAGATTCTTTGACATAGTTTTCTAGATTTTTCACTATCTTCTTTCTTTTTCTCTTTGTGGTGGCAGCCAATAATCCCAAAGAGATCTTGGATTTGGCTTCTTCAAATGTTCCAAAGTAAGGTTCTTTATTATCAATTTCTTTAGCTAAGAGGGTTGTGATTGCAGTAGTAGCTTCATCTATGTTGAGTTCATAGGGTAAAGGCATTAACCATGAAACCCTAGGTAGCACTGCCTGTGCATAAGTAAAGTCTATGTCTACCAGAAAACATATATCCTTGCTATACTTCTCAATCAAAGACATAGGGACTCTAGTCCTATTTCTTATCTTCTTCTTAAACTCAATGAAATATTTATCCATTATTCCTTCAAAATCATCACCAATCTGGTTTATAAAATCATTTATTTGAATAGTGATAGGTTTCTTCTTGTCCCATGTTACATCTCCATGTGTAGGAAAACACTTCTTGACATAAAAGAATAGACAGATCAGTAAGGAACCAAACTTACAAATAGAATTCTTCACCATCCGAATGGAGTTCAAGTTCTTGACAAGTTGATTCAGCTGGAGCTTGGCAAGGTCATACATGTGTCATTTCTTGATTATCTTCCATGCCTGGTCCACTGCCATACAGGGGACGCTGTCCAACCAATTGGATTGATAGAACTTGTGTGAGATGAATCTAACAGCAAAGTCAATTTCGAGATCAGTTATGGTGGAAATTGTCATTCTGCATTTGTTCCAAACTGCCTGGGTGTTAGCTTGAATATCCTCCTTTCCTGCACATTTCATCGTTCTCTTTCCTTCAATTGTAGGGTAACCAGTGACTTTATGCATCATTTCCTTTGTGATCTTCACCGGTCTGTCTTCCAACCATAAATGCATGTCATGTACTTGACTCAAAATGATCTTTATCCATTCCACTTTGAAATTTTGCAGGAAATTTAGGGCATGCACTAACCCTAGATCAGCAACAACCTTATGTTACGGCTTCAGCACTCCATTGACACATAGTTTATCATATGCTTCTCTAATCTCGTAATCACCGATTTCTCCAATTTTGCACATATAGCAAGACCTAATGTTGTTCATCAATAACACATTCTCTAGAATAGAAGATAGGGCTCCGTTCAAATCTCCTTTAATAGCACTTTTTGATATTGCCTTGAATACCTTCGGTTTGCAAACTTCATTCCTTACAAGTTGCACATTGAAAACTTCCATCCCTTGTTTCTTGACCGGTGCAGATGAAGATGATGCCATTTTAAACTATAATTTTCAAAAAGAAAATATTTTCTCAGTAAATTGCCTTTTTTGTCAATAACCCTGTAGATGAATTTTGCTAATGGCATGCTGAGAAAATTTAGAATCACTTTCCTTAATCTGGTTTCACAAACTCTAAATCACTCTCTAAAATCTCAAATAGCTTGGTGAAATGAAATTAACAACAATTTTCCGCTTTATAGAATCTGAAAAATAGAATTAGGGCCTCATAAATGCTTCGTACAAGTTTTGGTGGTTTACAGCTATCTTGGCAAACTCGAAAGCTCAATCGATATAACCGTTGCGATACAGCTCGGTGTACATAGCATTTCAACCATAGCAGATGCTCAGCATACATTGATAGCTCGATCAAGACACTGATGCTCGGCATCAAAAATGAAATTCTCTATTTTGCTCAAACATGTCCTAATGCATCTTTATCTATGCAGATGTGGACTTTTGCTCAATTCAATGTTAGGAACTGATGAAAAATAAGACTTTGCAAGACTTAGTTTCAAACATACCTTCCAAGCTTAATTAGAGAGGTGTGATCACCTAATCCATTGGATTGGGTGATCACAGATGTGCTAGCTTCACTTGAGTTTTCTTCTTCTTTCTTCCTCCATGTCTTTTCCATCTGATTCTTCAGTTTCTCACGGATACCTTCATTCTGATTATTATCATTGTTCAGCATAGGTGATCTATAGTCTTTCTTTAAGTGACTGACCTTGTTACATTTGTAATAGACCATGCTTCCATTCATCCATCTTTTAGATTTGCCTCTAAAATGAGTCTTCATGCAATTTGCTCCAATGTGTCCATATTTACCACAATAATGGCAATTATACCAAGTGTTGTAATCCCAATTGTAACAATTGTGCTTTGTGACTAGCTTGGTTTGTTCATTTGATGACCACCTTGGTCTTGATCTGCATTCAAATGCTTTGTGCCCATATTTCTGACAATTGAAACAACTTCCTTGAAACTTAGGTAAGGTGGATGAATTGCTAGCCTTAGATCTACATTCATGTGCTTGATGTCCATGCTTCTTGTAGTTAAAACAATGTCCATTAAACTTAGGTTTAGAATCAGACTTACCATGTTTGCTTCTACATATGTTGGCTGTATGTCCTGGCTTTCCACAGTGATGACATGTTGACTTGGTGTTCTTTGGTTTAGCCATCTTCTGTTCTCCATTCTTTGATGATTCTCCTTCTTCAGTAGATGAATGTTCATTCAGTCCAAGTCCAGATCTATCGTGTCGGATCTTCTAGGTGATCTTAACAGTTCTTCAAAAAATTTTGCAGCTTCATTGGGTTTGTTCATCCTTTCATTGATTTCCTTTTTAGTTCTCAAATCACGTTTCAACTGATCATTTTCAGATCTTAGTTGGTTGATTTCCATATCTTTCCTGCCCAATTCCTGATTAACCATCAGTAGTTGATTTACCATGTCTAGTTGATTATTAGTCAACCTTTGCATGTCACTTGTTCTTTCATCTAGCCTGATAGCAATTTGTCTTTTGTCTTCCTTAGCCATTGTCTTATCATCTTCAACTTTCTTTTTCTGTTCCACTAATTCACAAAGTCTAACAAATTGAATTTCTTGTTCTCTTCTTAGAGTTCTGATGTCATCATTTAGTATGGTATTTTTCTCCAGTAGTTCTTTTATAGCTTTATCACTCTCAGCAAAGTTACCATTGTCAAATAGTCCAGAGATGTCTTCTTCTTTGTATTGTGGCTCATTTTGTTGTATTGCAATCTCTCTTCTCTTGCTCAAGGATTTCTTCAATTCTCCTTTGGCTGCTTCTAGTTGCTGTAATATCAGTTGTACTTCAATCTTTTGATTCTCTATGATCTTCCCCAATTTATAAGCTCCCATT
Organism: Chamaecyparis obtusa; assembly: GCA_027943335.1. NCBI lineage: Eukaryota > Viridiplantae > Streptophyta > Pinopsida > Cupressales > Cupressaceae > Chamaecyparis > Chamaecyparis obtusa. Next base: position 1,881,966 of record BSBK01008899.1, on the reverse strand, counting down.
TTTAAGATCTTTTTCCTCAAGTGGTTAAACTTCCTTAAGAGAAACCTTGCTTCTCTGATACCAATTGTTGGAAATATAAGTGGGAAAGCAATACTGAGAGGGGGGGTGAATCAGATATTACCTACTTACTCTTTTAATATGATAAAACTTTATGCATGACATAAACAAAACTTGATCATTGTAAGAAACTAAACATATTAAGCAGCATACATGAAATCATTCATAACACCATGATTTTACTAACCCAGAAACCCTTGAAAGGTAAAACTAGGGTGGGAATGACACCCACAAATTTTCACTACTGCAGTAATAAGTTTTTCCTGTTAAGGCTTACAAAATGTGATCAATTCATGATCTACCCTGTGAAATGTCTACTCTATCAAAAGCTAAAAGACTTATATAGTCTACCTTGTTAAAGGATTTATAAACTTACAACAAAGTAAGCACTCGGTAAAGATATTTACCCTGATACATTGGTCAAAATGTCTCAGTACCTGATCTTTCAGTTTGCACTTGTATGCAGATTACAGATCTCCTCTTTACTATATATTTATGATCTCTTCTATCTAATCTTTACTGATTCTGCCCTTTCACTGCTTAGCTCGATCACTGGACTCTATCTAAATACTTGACTATTCTGAATATATCTCTCTGATCATTCTCTCATACTCATTCAATCTCAGTATCTCTTATCTCTTTGATTCACACACTTCTCTTTTTTTTTATCTTGCCCTTATATAATAACAAAAACATTTCACCATTTCAAGATCTATGGTTCAGATTTATTTCTTTTGTCGCCTAAGCTATACAATTTTTTGATTGGCTCTAGGTATTACATAGGGATCAATGATAATAAAATAGATGTGTAATTACCTTCGTAATTACCTCAATAGACAAAATACAAAACATCATTATCACCAAAAATAGTTTACCTTGATCATTGTGCCATTCCAAACTTGTATGTCATTCTTGGCTAACTCGGCAAAAGCTATTCTTGGCACTTGGCATTAACTGTAATCGACATCGGTTAAACTTCTCTGTCACTTGGTAATCATTGATATATGTAACTCGGCAACAACTATACTCGGCATATTACAGACACATAGTGACCATGACTTTACTCGGCAGTACTACTGCTCGGTAAGTATACAATACATAACTCGGCCTATACAAAATGACTCAGTTGCAGTGATGCCCGACCATCATTGCCTAGATATATGACTAAGTGTGAAGCACTAATGGTCAACAAAACTATAGAGATCTACAAAATCTACCTCCTCCCAATTTTTCAAAATAAACCTTCCTTTGATAGCACTATTGATGCTGGTTCTCCCACCACTTCCTAAATTCCTAGTTTCCTCTTTAGCCCTGATAGATCCTCTACTCCTAACTTAGTTTCTTTAACAACTTATATGTTTCAAATTTACCCATAGAGAACTTTAAAATGCATTGTTTGTTAGGGGCATTGATGCCCCTAACATTAGACATAATCAACTTCATTTCTGTATGGGAAGGAACTTCCACTTCCCTGTATATAGATTAGTAATCTTTTCTTGTCCATCCCCACCTTTGCATCCTTTTGTCTCAACTCATTTAAAGATTTCCTACATCTCTTATTTAATTCCTTAGCACAATCTACCTGATCCTTCCCTTTTTCATTAATAGGAATATCTAGTTTTGTTGCTTCATCCTCCTTAAATATCCCCAATTCACCTTCCACTTCCTCATTATTTAAAATATTAACCATTCTTCTTAGCACTTCCTGACTATGCTCAAAAGACTCCTCACCCTCAGAAATAAAATCCAAGCCTAGAAAGTCGTTCAAATCTTCCACCGTCATCCTTTCTATTTCATTCATCTCCAAGCATTCTTCTTCCTTTATCCTTAGATACTCCCTTCCACCTTCTTTTTGTAAATCCTCCCTTGTGTGGATTAATGCTTCTTCCCACACTTAATTGATAAAACCCTTCTCAATATTTCCAAGTTTTGTACTAACCACCTCTCTCATTTTCTCTGTTTGATCTAAAATATCTTTCAAATATTCCTCATTCTCTTCTACACTAGTATCCTTAGGAAAAGTCATCTCTTCGAAAGCCCTTTCCTCTTTTTCTTCAGTTTTCTCCTCCGTGGCTTCATTCTTATCCTCGACTTCATAATCCTTTTCTCTTTCATTGCGTTCCACAATCTCACCTTCCTTTGATTCCTCATCTTGACTTTGAGATTTATTTATAATTACAAAGCCTCTTTGTTGATTATTCAATCACACCTCCACCTCCAATCCCCGCGGGGAAGGGATTATACCATGATCTTTCTCATCTAGGGTTTCCTCCTCTTTCACCTTCCCCTTGAAGAATTCCAGTTGGATTTCAAAGATCGCCTCCTTGGTTTTAAGTACCACCAATTTTAGAGATCTAATACTAATGTCCATCCTAACTAATATAACAAAGTTTGCATAAGCATATAATCCTTCCTCCATACCTACATATATTCCTATTTTGTTACCAATTTTCCTTATAATTTCCTTATTAATTAATTCTATTGGAAAAATTGGAATAATAATAGCTCTATCTATCTTAAAATCTTTCAGATTACCCGGATTAAAGTTGGGTTGCCATTCTAACAATTTAAAATCAAAACCTCTAAATCGGGGGGTTTCCCTTATCAAAAATCTACTCCTAAGATCTTCTTTACAACCTACATACAAAAATTCTTTAGATAAAATGGCTACGCTTACTTGCCCTCTGAAGGTTTTGAGGAACCATTCTGCTATTTTCTTTGCTAGAACCCCAAAGCTATACCATTTTGAAAAAAACCCCAAATTTTTTGCAAACTCTTTGCAATTGTTCGATTAGCCAATCATAGATTTCCAAAACAATCTTCTCTTCCATATCAAACTTAATGATATTCTGTAGTAACTCCTTTTTATGATATCCTCCAGTAGGTTCCATTTTCTATGGTTTTTCAAACCTCCTCTGTTGTCTCCATGTATGATTAGGGTTTCTACCCCCTATCCTATCTCTGATTTTGAAAATAAAATGATAGATTTCTATTGTAGGAATTCTTGGGAACCGGTTTTAAAAACCTTCCTCAATAAATTGCAAAGAGTGAAAGCGATTATGACTAGGAAGAAATTGCCCTAATCGATCTTGATTTGGGGGCCACAAATAATGTTGGTTTCTACTCCAGTTGTTTGATCTCTTAAAATCTTCATGACCTCTCATTTCTGCCCTCAAAGCTTTACGCGATTTAACAAACTACGACTCCTGGTTTGTCCTAGGTTGAGGAACGGGAGCCCAGTTCCCCAAAAGCCCGCATTTGTATGAGCATAACGTGTTTTGCTAAAGAAAACTTCTTGCCTTTCAAGATTCGTACTTTCGCTGATTCGAAATAGAGCCATTTTCTTAATTTTAATTATATTATTGCTATTATCATAATCATATTTTTATATATTCATTTTAAAATTATTTAAGAGTTACTTATTTTTTAAGACTATAAAAAAATCAGTCTTAAAATTTTTATTAAAAGCAAAAGCTCAATCTTTAATAATAGCTAGGTTTAAAAAATTTAAGCTTATATTATTACCTCAGTAAAACAGATTGAACAATAATTAAATTTAAAAATTGAAAGGAGGGATGGTTTTATATTATTACGTGTATAGAGGACCAAGAAAGATAAATGCGAAGAATTAGCTGGAAAAACACCTGTCAGAATATATTATTTACTTAAAAACATTCACACGGTATGTGGCGGTGAAAACAGATAACATCCGCCCTATAATATGCTCATCGACTAATTAAAAACAAGTGCCAATATCGACAGCTAACTTGACAAACTACGAAGAAAAATCTAACGGCAATATCGGCTAATTCTGCTTTAGAAATACATACATAATATTTTGGACTTATGGCGTTGTAATCCCCCATACCAAAAAGGATTCATAGCTGTATATTCTCTTCTTGGAAGCTCTAAACTTAACAAATATTCACCGTTGATTATGGGAAAACATCTCCCTAAGAAGTTTTGTGTAAATGATTAAAATTTGGTTAAAAATGGGTCAATACCGACTTCACGACAACTAAAAGCTTATGATTACTGCTAATAACTACTAAATGAATGTCAAATATTCATATTTTCCGCGTTGTAAAAGATAGTTTACAAATACAAATACAAATACAGCTCAGTCGACGAATGAAAGGGCCCCGTCTTACACATCACCGCCTTAGCTTTAGCCTTCAAATTCGATGTCCCGCTTGAACATACTCATGAGACTCAACAACTTTTTCTTAAATTAATTATTTTGTTTCTTTTATTTTGTATTGATTGTTGTGTATTTTTGCATTGGGTAAATTAATTTTAGTGCCTGTTAATCAGATTTCTTCAATTCACAAAAATAAACTTCTAATGTGATAATCTTTGAGTTGGGGTCATGTTATAATATGTTTTAAATATTTTTAAATGTTTGGACCTATTAAAAAATATCTAAAAACAGAGGTGATAAAATTTGAAGAAACTTTGTTTTAAACGATGTGAACAAATAGAAATTGTCTAGGTAAAATAAATCTTATAATTATTTTCTATATATAAATTTCTTGGTGTTGCATTAGAGATTTTCGTTGCTACTGTTTGTGGAGAATTTCTATTTTCAGATCAAAAGTTTTTCATTGAAGATATAGGAGCAAGAGGTCGAAAGCTTCAGAAAAGTGTTGATTTTGGAAGTTTTTATAATACCAAACAATTGAGGTATGATCTTAACTCATTGTGTAGTGTGTATTATTGATATTTGTTGTCATAATGTTTATTTTGAATTGTTGAATTTCTATTTTGAGAATCAACAGTTTTTCAAGGAGATCAAGAGACTCAGAGCTTTAGAAAAGAGTTGACTTTAGAAGATTTTTTCCACATCAGGAACTTTCCTTTTTGTTGAAGCATTTGAGGTATTATCTTAACCCATTATGAATGTGAATTATTGATATTTATTATCATAATGTCTATTATAACATGTTGATTCTCTGAAGAGTCTTGCTTAGGTTCCACTGCTCTGTTTTTGGTCTTTTGTTATTTTTTGGTTGTGTTTTTGTTGTTGATTTCTATGTTAAATATTGTGGGCAACTTATTGGTTGTGATCTATACTAGCTAAAGGATTTCAGATCCCTTCAAAACCTTTTTTTATCTTAATTTGAAAAAATAATGTTGAATTTTTATGGGTTCACTTGATGCTGAATGTATTTTCTTTATATTTAATGTTGTCTATTGTATTATTATTCATAGTGGATGGGTTGTAGTTTTGTATGGGTGATGATATTTTCAGTCAAGGTAAGAGTCACCCATGTAATAAGGTTGAAAGAGATCAGTACAGATCTATACCCTCTCTTATAAACTATACTGAATCTATATTATATTTGGTCCATAAGTGTCGTGAATTTTTTGTAATATGTGCATTTGTGATCTTGGTGATATGTGTTTTTAACTGGAAGTTCTAGCATCTTCAATATATTGGGTGTCTTTACATTTGATACATTCAATTAGAAGATCTGAAAAGGAAAAAGATATCATAAAAGTTCATTTATAATGTTATGGGAAATATGAATAAAGATAGAAATTCCTATGTGTTTTAGGTGCATGTGGGTACTTCAGAAAGAAGAGATTTGATAACATATTTTTCCATATGGACATCTTGAAACCCTTATATCTTAACATATATATAAGCTTTCTTGTTCTTTTTTTTTAAAAAAATCTATTTTCGTAAGATGAACAATTCTGTTTTCTCTATCTAGAAATATTTCATACACAAAAGAAGAAGGAATCTGCTAAAATATTTATCTATTAATATTTTCCACTTCATTTTGTGTTTCTTTCATGTTGTGTTCAATTATTATTGGTTCAGTGTAGATCTGTTGTCTCTTTTCTGGGTTTTGTTCTTTATAGACTATACTTTTCCTTTTATTGTAAAAGGATTTATGTATTTTCCAAACTCTTCTTAGTATGTGGTGGTCATACCTTTTTTGTTGGTTTTTTCCGATCTATAGTGGGCTGGGCTCTTTCCTCACTTACCATAATAACTATTTTCTTAAAATAGATAATAATATTTTATCACCCTATAATTTTTTAATGGAGGTTTAGAGCTACAAGCATGGCTGCCCAGTAGAGGCACAAAGCCTACAAGTAAACCAACACAATGAGAGACACTACAAAAATAAATTTCTATCGAATTTGGGAGCACAAGTCTATAGGATGAAACCTCTTTGACTAAGAGCCGAAGACTGAGGAGTATCAATACTAGCAAATTTGTCCATGAAACAATCCAAGACTTGTCCCTTATGTTGTCAGAGTCTTGCAATTAGCAAGACTTTATCCTTATAAATTTTTCATACAAAAAAATAAAACATATTATCCAAGTACAAAGATTTTAACCTTACAACTATAAAGATAAGTAAACTCTTATTTTGTTGCCTAGGAAACCTATACTTTCTAAAGATGGATAACCATCATTTTACCTTTATAAATATTGCATATAAAGAAACAATTAGAAGAAAAAATCTATAGACTAATATTTTGTAGCATGCAATTCAAGAAATCGTTACACCCACAAAGATAAACTCTCATTCATTTTTCTAGCAAAAATCTACTTACGACATGCATTTCTATAAATCCTTAGACCTACAAAGATAAATAAACCTTCTCATTCATTTTTTTACAGGAAAGATATTTCATTCTCCAAACAACTTACATAAAATATTAGACTCAAAGATAATTGAAATTTACATCCATTTGTGTAAGCCTATTTGTGGCATGCACTTCTAAAAACTCTTTTTTTAGAAAAAATATTTCTTCAGATGTGTAACCATCTTTCTCTCCTTATAAATCCTGCAAACAAAAATAAAATAAAAAAAAGAAATATAGTCAAATATCTTTGCCATGTACTTCTAGAAACTCTTAGATCAATTTTTCATTCATTTTGTAATGAAAAATCTGATTTCTTGAAATAAATGATGACGTATATACAAATACACAAAAAAATAGACATATTTTACAACATGCATTTCCACAAACTCATAGAATTAAAAATAAAAAATAATATAGTACATGGTTAAATTTAAAATTATAAGAAAAATAACTAAACTATTATTGAAAACCAGAATATCTTTCAACCATATAAACAAAATATTAAAAGAAAAATAAGAAAACAATTTTGTGAACAAATCAAAAGACTGACTTGCTTGAAGGTTTTTCATTCCAACTTCTATAGTATTCAATGAAAAAAAAGAGAGATTGAAAATAATTTCTTAAAAATAAAGATTGTGAATAAATCCATGGCTACTGTGTGAAGTTGCATACTGCTTCATCATCTTACAAAGAAGAAAAAGAATAGAGCACAAATAAATTAGTTAAATGAAATAGAGTGGATTGAAAAAAGAGGTTTTATATGCTTGATTTGGATGTGTAGGTTGATTAAGTTACAATTTATTTTCATGCATGCATGATTTCTAATTTTTGTCAAAGTTTCTTTAATTTATGACTTATTAAAAGGAAAGTGCTTTCAAATTGGTATGTGAGTTGTATATGTTTATATTATTCCTAATTTTTATCAAAGTTTCCTTAATTTATAATTTTTTATTTATGACTTTTTAAAAGGAAAGTACTTTCAAATTGGTGTGTGAGTTGTACATGTTTATATTATTCCTAATTTTTATCAAAGTTTCCTTAATTTATATTTTTTTTTAAAGAAAGTATTCTTCAATTGGTGTGTGAGTTGTATATATTTATACATTTTTTATTAAGAAAATATGTAATGTATTATTGTCCTGGATTTATTTGGGTAGCCAATATTTTTTAATTAAATATATAAATTTTATTGTATTTATTATTTAAAATAAAATATTTAATATATATATTGTATTAATTAGTTTAATTTAGTTTATTTAGATTTTATTTTATTATTTGATTTTACAAAATCATATTCCTACAGTATACTAAATTGATTTTATTTAGATGTGATTTATTTGTTAGTTGTATGTACTAATAGTTTTTAATATATTAAAATATAGGAATATAAAGTTAGTAAGTACTATTCAATTAATAAGTCTGATTAGAAAAAAAATATTTAGTATCTAGTTTGTGAATATTGTTTGATTAGTAAGAATGTTATATAATTTAGTATAACAATTATTATAAATTTTTTTTATTTGTCATTTAATTATTCATTTGAAAACTATTATTCTATTTTCAATTATTGTGGTTAATTTTTATTGTTAAAAAGAATTATAATTACATAATTGTTAATTAAAAAATTATTATTTTCAATGTGAATTTCAATTATAGAAAGACTCATGTTTGGTTATTTGAATTTAATTTTAAAATGAAATAAAGTGACAATTAATTAATATTAGATGCAATATGTAGTGCTAATCACTTAAAGGTGATAGTCAATTATCACTTTCTCTTAAGAATCTTTTAGGGAGAATAAAATATGTCAAATTTTCCCCTATGATGTTATGTATAGCAATATCAAGATCTCGTTAGGTTTTATTTACATTTATATAATTTATGAGATTGGATCCTATCACTCTTATGTTGTTATTTTTACCATCACTTAGAGTGTTGTGCACTCATTCTATTACATGTAAAATAATATTGTATGTGAATTTACTTTTCTTTATAATGTAATATTTAGTTTATAGTTTTATATGTTATTTTCATTTGTACATGTATTATCCTTGATCAAAAAGTGAAGAAATATAAAGAAAAACTTGAATATTTCATACATGATTTTGTAGAACAGTAATTTAGCACTTTTAGTTTAGAATGAATTGTTAGTATATGATGTTTACAACTGAAACTACAAATGTTTCATATCATCATACTTTATCGTTGTTCCATTTCAGCGAACATAAATTTTCTTTTGTTTTCTCACACGGCCTAGCTTACAATCTGGTTACTATAATTCTCTGTAATATATTTATTCACTTATAAACTAAAACCACAATCAATTCCACGTCTACCAAATTCGAACAGGTCCATCTTCTAAGATGTATGAATACAATAGCTAATTATAATGTATGATAATAATTTATACATTCTGCTTTCAGCAATTTATATCTATTTAAGTGACTAACGTATTTTTATCCTCAACTAAATGCTTGTGAAGCTCTGAATCTATAGCCTGGTATGTGCTTGTAGATTGTAGACATTGTGCTTCGAATGAGTGGACAATGTAGTTACAGGTCTCAGGAATAAAAGGTGGGAAGGAAAGGATTCTTCTAAGGAAGAGAGTAGCACTGTAGCAGTGTCCAGAGAAAAGCTCAGTACAATGAATCCATGCAAGTGAAGAAAAATGGTATAAATGATATACTATCTTCTTCTTCTCTTGGTTATGGTCCTTATGCAGATGAACCAGACTCATTTGTGGCTTCTGCATATTCAGAAACCATGAATTCTGGTGAAGAGATTGAAGATCTTGGTTTTGCATGGAGTATAGAAGAATGAGATTGGAAGTGTGAACATGGGAAGAAATCATGTGTGGATGGAGGCCATGGCGAAATATGCAGCTGAAATTAGAGATTCAACAAAGATGTAATTTAGATGCTGTGTCTTTTAAAGATCAAGTCTTGTTGAATGCTGTCACAATTAATAACAGAGCTGCCTTCAGCATTCTCATATTCACCTCATGTTTCATGATGATGCCAGATAAATTCAGTCTCTCGGTGGAGAATGTCAGATCATAGAAGAAGAAAAAGAAAAAAGTACAATGGTTAATGGATTATGATTTCTAAGGACCATCCCTTCCCTTACATCAATACTGTCGAAAATAACATACATTCACCCACTCAAGTTTCTCTATACCTTATACTTACATAATTTATCTTCTAATTCTCATAATTTCAATCATAAAAATTGACCAGATTTAACCTGTGTTCCAATGTCTAATATCCAGTTTTTCAGTTTGATTTCTATCTTGACATTGCAAACAAAACTTGTACAACCATGGTACACCTATCAAATGTAGGATTAATTCAATTTAGTTTAGCTTAACAGTGAGCATTACATTACATGATTTATGGGTTCTGATTAGTTGATTTGTAAGCTGCGATATGTGACTGAAGCATGATATCTAGCCATACGTCATTTTACTTGTGTACATTCTGATTCGAATCTGTGGAACAATGCAAAACTGTGAGTCCATACTTGCCAAGTAGAGTCTTATACATGGACAAAGGTGTTTAAATGGCTAACACAAGTAGAAATTATGTGTGCAGGAAAAATGAACACTGTAGAATCTTCATACTGCCGTGTGTTGAAGAAACCAATTGAAAGTCATTTAGAGCAGTAGGTGAGTGCTGATATCAATGAGTAGGAAGCTGATGAGCTCAATGATTTTTTTGCTTCGCTACCAAACCTGGACGAGCAGGTGACTGATGAATTTGTTGATCCACCATTAGAGGTGGATTATGAGCTTTCTAACAAAACTATGTACCTAATGCCTGACATGAATCTGAGAAGCACCCAATGCCTGAAAATATCACAGCTTATCCGGCATAATCAAATGGCAAAAAAGCAAAAGAAAGAGAAAGCTGTCACTGATATTACAAGAATGGGAGTGCTCGGGTCCCTGTAAAAGCATGAAAAGAAGAGGAAGAGGTGGGTCAAGCAAAGGATGCATGAAAGGAAAGGTAGGTCCACAGAATGCGGAGTTCAATTACACAGGATTGAGGCAGCGAAAGTGGCGTAAATGGGTCGCAGAAATCAGAGAACCCAACAAAGGAAAAGGAAGGTGAAAGTGCCTCTGTTTGGGCACTTTCGACACAGCCTATGACACTGCGCTTGAATATGACTGCGTTGCTAAAATAATGTATGGGCCTTCTGCGTTCCTTAATAATCCTTCCCCTCAATCTCAAAATCATAAACCTGAAAATTATGCTTCTACCACAAACTTTCAACCAGAGTTTTGCTCTCCTAATATTACGTCCGTTACACAAGACTAATATGGAAGATTTTCCGAGGCTTTTTGATGAGGATGGTGTGTCTGGAATATCTGATGATACCATGCACCCAATTCACCCAATGCCTGGCATGACTATGAGAGAATCTAATGAGAAGCAGGCGCAGAAGACTGATGAACTCAACTCGAATGTTGATTATTCTTCGTGGTGGAATTGGAGTTTTGATATTCCAGTGCTTGGCATGACTCTGAGAGATGAACAACAAGTGAATGATGACCTCAATGAGAAGCTCCCAATGCTCCACTATTAAACCTGGAGGGTTACAATCTAGGCCATAGATTCTAATCCTTACTGCAACCGGTATTTTGATTATGATTCAAACTGCAATCTGGACCATAGATTATAATCCTTACTGCAACTGGTATTTTGATTATGATTCAAACTGCAATCTGGACCATAGATTATAATCTTTACTCCAACTGGTATTTTGATTATAATTCAAACTGCAAGAAGGATGTTGAGTTTATTATTATCAAATGTCAAACTTCTATAAGGGTGATCCCAGGAAGCTGTGTCCCACTTTTAGGGACGAAGAAAATCGGTGAGATGGAAAAAAAAACTTTAGAGCTTTCGTACGAAGTGAATACTTCGCGCGAAGTGGTGGATCCACTTCGCATGAAGTACCCTAGACAAGGGGCTTCGCGCGAAGACCCCTCTTCGCGCGAAGCCCCTTTGGGCCGGATTTTTTATATATTTCCGGCATTTGTGTTTTTTATTCTCATTGTCACTATCACACTTTATGGACCCCAGGCTTTGGAGCGAAGCACCTCAACACCTCAGCATGCCAGCGCCTCCTAAGCTTCTTCGACATCTTCAGATTGTTAGCAGTACCCCAAGTACATGCATTTTTCTCATTTTTTATTGTAAATAATATGTTTTATATTTATTTTAGTTAGTTATTTGTTTTAAATATTTTTTTATTTGTAGAAATGTTAGAAAATCATAGTTAAATATTATCTGATATGTTAGAAATTAATAGTAGAATGTTAGAAAATCATAATTAAATATTAGAAAATGATAGAAATATTAAAAATCGTAGTATAAATGTTAGAATATGTTAGACAATGGTAGAAAATCGTAGTAGTTTGTTAGCAACTGTTAGAAAATATTTACAAAACATTAGAAACCATAGTAGAAATGTTAGAAAAAATTAAGATTAAAGTTAGAAAATGTTAAATTTTAAGTTTAAAGTTAGAAATGTTAGAAAATGTTAAATTTTAAGTTCAAAGTTGTAAATATTAGGAATCTCTCTCTCTCTCTCTCTCACACACACACACACACACACACACACACACACACACACAAACACACATGTACATGCATTTTTAATAAATATTAGTTAGTTATTTGTTTTAAATAATTTTTAGTATGTAAAAATCTTAGAAAATTGTAGTTAAATTTTTTTAAATGATCTTATAGTATGTTAGAAAACATTAACAGATTGTAGTACAATAAGTTTCTAGGACCCTTATTCCTCCCTTACAACATATTAAGACACTTAGGATCCCTTAGGAATCTCAAGATCTTATAATACATATTAGGATGTCCTATGACCCATTGATGTACATGTTAGGTTCCATTAATACATACAAGTACTCATTGTTTCCCTCGAGGCTCCTTAAGACATCCAAGGATGAATTAATGTAACCTATGATCTCTTAGGACCTATTATGAGGCCTACAACCCCTTAATACATTCTAGGACCATTATGTATTGCTTATGACATATTACTTGACACATAGAACCCCTTAGGACCCATACGACCCATTATTATATCATAAAATGTCCTAGGACACATTCGTCTATCTTAGCATCTATTAATACATATGTGAACCCATTGTTGCCTGCAAGAACCCTTAAGAGATACTAGTATCAATTAATGTAACCTAAGATCCCTTAGACCACTAATCACATCTATGACCCATTAACATTGTTGGACCATTATACATCCCTTACGACATTTTAAGACATATATGACCCATTCAGATCATCAAGACCCATTAACATATCTTAGGTTGTCTTAGGACACATTTATGTATCTTAGATTCAATTAATATCATACAAGAATCCACTAATAAAACCTAGGACCCCTTAGGACCTCTTATGTTACCCCCGACCCCTTAAGACACTCTACCTGGCCCTTATCCATCCTTACATTATCTCAAGACACATTTAGGAACCATTGTTACCCACAACCCCTTAAGACACTCTAGGACCAGTTATTGCACCTAAGACCCATTAAAAATTCTAGGACTCTTATTTGGATCCCTTAAGACCTCTTATGTTACCTACGACCCCTTAAGACACTCTAGGACCCTTATCTATACCTGAGAACCTCTTATGTTACCCACGACCCCTTAAGACACTCTAGGACCACTTATTGCACCTATGACTCATTAACATTCTAGGACTCTTATCTGGATCCCTTATGAAATCTTATAACAAATATGAAACCTTAGGACCCCCAAGACCCATTAAATAATCTTAGGATGTCCTAGGACCACTTAGACCACTTAACACATCTATGACCCATTAATATTATTGGACCATTATACATCCCTTACAACATTTATGACCCATTCAGATCCTGAAGATCCATTAACATAGCTTAGGTTGTCCTATGACACATTTATGTATCTTAGATTTAATTAATACATATAAGGATCCACTAATGTAACCTAGGACCCCTTTGGACCTTTTATGTTACCCACAACCCCTTAAGACACTCTAGGACTCTTATCTATAGCTTAGGACCTCTTATGTTACCTACAACCCCTTAAGACACTCTAGGACCCTTATCTATAGTTTATGACATCTTATGTGACACAAGGCAAGGGTCAACAGGGGCCAACCAATTGGCACACCCTAATGATCCAGCCTGCTCAACAACACGTAGAAGCAACAACAACACAGTGAGAGAGAGAGAATGCAGGATCTTTCAATAATTTTAATCAAATAGATTCATACATGTTGGGCTGTAAGGCCTTCCTGGTTACGGCTTGATATTACAATGAATTACAAAAGTCCTCAAACATGCGAGGATCTACCAACAATCTCAAATCTAATATCTTCTATCTCCTATCCAAACTGACTCCCTAAACGCTAACGAAACAACTACATTTATACAAGAGGCTACCGAATTGAGTCGGCCTTCATATCCACAATCAATGAAAGAAATAGTCAGATCTAGGACCACACGCTCCCCAATGATTAATGCTATAATTAAATATACGACCCATAATCAATGCAGAAGTCGGCCTCAATAGAAACTCAAAAGAAACTACTCGGTAAGCAAGGATGACCGAGCAACAAACAAGCATCGTCGAGCGTCAGAGAAATAAATGACTGCCTAGGAGATAACCGACCATCCTCGGTAACCAAAGGAAACCAACCAACTACTTACCAACTCAGTCAAAAAAGGAACCGAGCAACACAAACAAACGTCAAATTCTTTTTGGTGACATAGGATTGCCAAGGACACGAGATGGTCCTGCATCAGACACCTAGGGTTATTTTGAAATGATTCTCTGAATCATTTGGTAGGTATGATCTAAGCTGCATCCAACTCAGGTTGTACAATCCATGAACTGTCTACAATCGATCTATTCTTCCACTTTACCAGATATTCCATATATTTTTTTTTCCTCTTGTAATCTTGCCAATTCTTTGCTCCAAAATCTGTTCAACTTCCTCTTTCTATTTCTTAGGATATTCCTTCGATACTACCATGTCTTCATTAGGTTCATGATACTCATACAGATTGGCAATGTTGAAAATAGGTGATATTTCCATGTCATCAGGTAACTCAATCTCATATGCATTTCCATTCTCAAATTTCCTCAAAATCTTGCAAGGTCCAAACTTCTTCATCTTCAGCTTCCCATATGTTCCAATAGGAAATCAGCCTTTCTTTAGATGAACCATCACTTCATCACCAACATCAAAAGTTTTATGTCTCCTTGATCTATCAACTTTTTCTTTTTATTTATGATTACTCTCTTCCAGCTTCAGCTTCACATCTTCATGCAATGTATTCATGTATTCAACAAATTTTACAACTTCAGTACTTCTCTTACCTTCATCATCAATGTCCCTCAAATCAAATATACCTCTTGGTTGTATGCCATTCACAATCTCAAATGGTGTTTTTCCAGTACTCCTATTCACTAAATTATTGTATGCAAACTCTGCTTGTGCCAACATAGAATCCCAATTACTCGGTGTGTCTCCAACTAAACATTTCAAAAGATTTCCCAAACTTCTGTTCACAACTTTTGTTTGTCCATCGGTTTGTGGGTGAAATGTAGAACTATATTTCAACTCGGTGCAAAATTTGTTCCAAAGGGTCTTCCAAAAGTATCCAAAAAGCTTACTATCTCGGTTAGAGATAATACTCCTTGGTAATCCATGCAACCTAATAATTTCCTTAAAGAAAAGATCTGCTACATGTACTACATCTAATGTCTTTCTACAAGGTATAAAATGCACCATCTTAGAAAATCTATCCACAACAACAAATATAGAATCATTACCTCTTACTGTCTTCAGTAAGCCAAGAACAAAATCCATACTAATGTCAATCCAAGGTTTCTCAGGTACAACAATTGGTGTATACAATCCAGTATTCTGACTTACTCCATTTGCAACTTGACAAACTCCACAAGTTTTCAAAAATTTCTGAACATCTTTATACAACTGTGGCCAAAAGTATTTCTCCTTAAGAAAATTCCATGTTTTATCAATACCAAAATGTCCAGCCAAACCACTACTATGTTTCTCTTTTATCAGATTAGTTCTCATTACTCCTCTCGATATACATAACTGAATACCTTTAAATAACATACCTTCTTGAATAAAATATTCATCCCATTTAGTATCTTGTTGGTCTTGAATAGGTTCTCTGCACTTTCCCCATGGCTCAAAAAAATCAGGATCAAACTCATAAGAATCTCTCATCTCATCAAAATGAAGAACTTCAATTTTCATCTCAGTCATGAAAGATCTTCTTCTACTTAATGCATCAACAACTCAGTTAGTGACTCCACTCTTATGTTTTATCACAAATGTATAACTCTGCAAATACTCAACTCATTTCATATGTCTTCGATTCAACTTATTCTGACTACCCAAATACTATAAAACCTTATGATCGGTATACAACACAAATTTACTCGGTATCAAATAATGTCTCCATTTCTCTAGTGCTTGAACAATAGAATATAATTCTTGATCATACACATAATATTTTCTTCTAGCATCAATTAACTTTTCACTAAAGAAAGCAACAGGTTTACCTTCTTGACTCAACACAGCTCCAATAGCACTTCCACTTGCATCACATTCCACTTGAAATACCTTACTGAAATCAGGTAATTCCAAAACAATAAATTCAACAACCTTCTACTTCAGAGTCTCCAAACTTTTATTAGCTCCATGTGTCCACTTGAATTCTCTTTTATCTCCTCTCATAGTCTCAGTCATAGCATTACAAATTGAACTGAAATTCCTTATGAACTTTCGGTAAAAACTTGCCAAACCATGAAATGATCTTACCTCACTAGCATTCATAGGTGTTGGCCAATTCAAAATAGCTTCAAAATTTTTAGGATCCATCTTCAAACCATTAGCTGAAATTACAAATCCCAAATACACAATCTCCTCTTTCATGAATGAACACTTTTTCAGATTTATCAGCAACTTTTCCTCTTTCAATCTTTGCAAAACTTGTCTAACATGCAACAAATGTTCTTCTTTGGTCTTACTGAATATCAAAATATCATCAAAATATACAATCATAAACTTACCCAAGAATTTCTTCAAAACTTCATTCATTAGTCTCATAAAATTACTTGTTGCATTAGTTAAACCAAAAGGCATAACCAACCACTCATACAAGCCTTCTTTTGTCTTGAAAGCAGTCTTCCATTCATCACCTTCTTTGATTCTGATATGATGATATCCACTTTTCAAATCAATTTTGGTGAAATACTTTTCTCCAGTCAAACTATCCATTATATCATCCATTCTCTGTATAAGAAACCTATACTTCACTATTATCTTATTGATTGATTTGGAATCAGTACACATTCGCCATTCCCCATTCTTCTTTGGTGCCAATACAATAGGTACTAGACAAGGACTCAAACTTTCTTTGATCAAACCTTTCTTCAGCAACTCTTGAATTTGTTGGTTCAATTCTTGATTTCTGGTAGGTGTTAACCAATGAGGTGCCTTATTTGGTAAACTAGCTTTAGGGACTAGATCCATGCAATGATCAATGCTTCTTTTCAGTGGAAAACCATTAGGTACATTATTAGAAATGATTTCACTGTACTCAGTGAGTAACTTATCAATCTCCCTAGGAACACTATCCTTTGTTTTCTTACTTGGCTTGTTAGGAATCACAACAAAACATACATCACTCTTTTTCAAATCCTTAACAAGCTTTCTTCCTTCCATCAAGAAAATTTTCATAGATTTGTAAACATTACTAACAGGTTCTTCCATCAAATGTAACAAGATTTGTTTCTTTCCATTAGCCATAATAGTATACTTATGCAATCTCTCATCATATATAGCATGTCTATCATATTGCCAAGGCGTACCCAACAAAATATGACAACAATCCATAGGCATGATATCACACAACACCTTATCATAGTACTTTCCAATTTTCAAATTTACATAACATTGCTCACTTACCAAGAGTGTATGCTCATCCTTGATCAATGAAATCTGATAGGGTTTTGGATGTTCCAACCTCTTCAACTGTAACTTTGTGACCATTTCCTCAAATGCCAAATTCTCTGAGCTACCATTGTCAATGATTACCTTTCAAACTTTATCAGAAACTCTACATCTAGTCTTGAACAAAATTTTCCTTACCAGATCTTCCTCTTTTCTTTCATTCCAAAGTGCTCTCCTTACCATCCAATTATTTTATTTCTCAGGTTCATTCAGTGACTCTTCTTGCACCAAAGCATTTCTACTGCTACCAACCTTCTCACTTGCATGTGTACATTCAAAAGATCTATGTCCTTCTTCTCCATAATTGTAACAAGTTCCTTGGAAACTTCCTTTGTTATAACCACCTCGATAGTTACTGCCTCTGCCTCTAGATGAACTTTCACCTTTCCACTCAGTCTTGCCTTTATCTAGATTTTTCTTTTCAGGTTTAGATCTACCATTTTCACCATGGGATCTACCTCTTCTTCTAGGGAATCTACCACCTCTTCCTCTCTACCTTTTCTCATGTCTCTTATTCAATTTCTCCTTAGCTTTCAATGGAAATTGATAAGCCTCTTCAATGTTCTCCAATTTGACCAAACTAATTTCCTCTTGGATGGAAACTCTCAAACCATTCAAGTACCTAGCAATTCTTTCCACATCATCTTCATCATGTCCAGATCTGATATCTAATCTATAGAATTCCTTTGTATATTCTTTTACCAAGCTATCTTTCTACCTTATATTTTGCATTCACCAAACTAGGTTAATCTGATAATCACAGGGTAAGAAATTTCCTTTCAATTTGTTCACCATTTTATTCCATACCTTGATTTTGTCTTTGCCTTTCCTCTTCCTATCCAGCTGCAGATGTTCCCACCATAAGGATGCATGACTTTTCTATTTTGTGCTTGCAATCTTCACTTTCTTATCTTCAGGAATGTTTTCATACTCAAAATATTTTTCCATCTCAGTGATCCAATCTACCAATTCATTTGAATCCAATTTTCCACCATACTCAGGAGGATTAAAATGTGGTGTAGACTTCAGACTTGTCAAAGCCTTCAAGAATCTTTCTTCACCCCGATCCATCACTAGTGTAGGTTCTACATCACCTTGTTCCACCTCAACTTTGTCATCACTAACATTCTCAAGATGTTTGCCTCTTCTCTGGGATGTCTCACCAACTTTTAATCTAGTAGTAATTTGTGTTAGCATATCTGTCAATCCTAGATCCGCATCTCACCTCCCACAAACCATCTTGATGACCCTCTACAATTGCAGCAAGTCAGATCACAATCTGCTACCCCACAACAATCAACTAGGGTTTCAAAGAAGGAACCCACAAACCTAGATCCGCAGACCTAGATCAAGATCTCACCTTTCTCTAATACCACCTAATGCAAGGATAGGGTGAAGAGGGGCCAACCAATTGGCACACCCTAATGATCCAACTTGCTCAACAACATGCAGAAGAAATAACAACACAGTGAGAGAGAGAATGTAGGATCTTTCAATAATTTTCATCAAATAGATTCATACATGCAAGGCTGTAAGGCCTTCCTAGTTATGTTCTAATATTAAAATAAATTACAGAAGTCCTCAAACATGCGAGGATCTACCAACAATCTCAAATCTAATATCTTCTATCTCCTATCCAAACTGACTCCCTTAACTCTAACCAAACAACTACATATATACAAGAGGCTACATAACTGAGTCGGCCTTCAGATCCATAATCAATGGAAGAAATGGTTAGATTTGGGACCACATGCTTCCCAATGATTAATGCCATCATTAAATCCATGGCCCATAATCAATGCACAAGCCAGCCTCAACAGAAACTCAAAAGAAACTACTCGGTAAGAAAGGATGACCGAGAAATAGACAAGCATCACTGAGCATCAGAGAAATAACCGACCATCTAGGAGATAACTGACCATCCTCGGTAACCAAAGGAAACTAACCAACTACCGACCAACTCAGTCAAAGAAGGAACCGAGCAACATAGAAAAACTTCAAATTCTTTTTGGTGACACAGGATTTCCAAGGACCTGAGATGCTCCTCCATCATTATGTTACCCATGACCCCTTAAGACACTTTAGGACCAATTATGTTGTCCACGACCCCTTAAGACACTCTATGACTCTTATCTATACCTTAGGACCTCTTATGTTACCCATGACTCCTTAAGACACTCTAGGTCATATTAGGTCCTAATAGGTCATATTAGGTCATATTAGGAAACAAGGTATGTCTAAGTTGTTTCTCTCTCTAGATATTTTAAGTTGATGGTGAAGACTCATCTTAATGTTCATCATGTAAATGTGATATTGTAATACCTAATTTTAGAGCTAATTAGACCTACTAAGACTAATTATTAGTAATTAGGACCTATTAAGACTAATTAGAGGTCTAACAAGACCTAACTAGACCTATTGGGACCAAGTAGACCTAACTAGGACCTATTAGGACCAATTAGACTTATTAGGACTTTAACCAACATTAGTATGACCAATTAGATGTATTAGGACCTATTAGGTCCAAGTAGACCTAACTAAACCTACCTAGACCTATTAGAACCAATTAGATAGGTAACTAGACCAATTAGGACCTATTAGGAACAAAATTTAGGACCTATTGGACTTAACAAGACCTAACTATACCAAGACCAATTAGGACCTATTAGGAACAAAATTTAGGACCTAATTATCTACCTAATTAGACCCAATTAGACCTATTAGGACCAATTAAGACTAATTAGAACCAATTATGACAAATTAAAACTAATTAGGACCTAATTAGACTCAATTAGAACCTAATTAGACTCAATGAGAACCAATTAGGACCTACTATGACCAATTAGGACCTTTTATGTTACCCATGATCCCTTAAGACACTCTAGGATTCGTATCTATACCTTAGGACCTCTTATGTTACCCACAACGCCTTAAGACACTCTAGTACCCTTATCTATAGCTTATGACATCTTATGTTACCCACGACCCCTTAAGGTAGTCTAGGACCACTTATGTTACCCATGACCCTTGAAGACACTCTAGGACCTTTATCTATACCTTATGACATCTTATGTTACCCATGACCCCTTAAGACACTCTAGGACCTTTATCTATAGCTTATGATATCTTATGTTACCCACGACCCCTTAAGGCACTCTAGGACCCTTATCTATAACTTATGACATCTTATGTTATCCACGACCCATTAAGACACTCTAGGACCACTTATGTTACCCACAACCCCTTAAGACATTCTAGGACTCTTATCTTGATCCCTTAGGACCCCTTAGGACCTCTTATGTTATCTATAACCCCTTAAGACCTAATAAGATCTCTTATGTTATCTACGACCCCTTAAGACCTAATTAGTACATCTTAGGACCCTTAAGACCTAATAAGACCACTTATGTGACCTAATAGGACCTATAATTTTATATATTTGGATATTTGTTTCCATTTTTCATGTAGTTATAACATGTAATCAAGTACTTAATTATTAACACTTAGCTTTCACATGTTATGTATCTAGATGGCCGCTCAAGGTGCACCTCAGACTCTTGATATGCAGACCATTTTTCATATTGCTGATAGGAAGATAGCTCGACTTAGAGAGTCTATCAGTACATCTTCAGCAGATGCTATATATATAGATACTTGTACTAGTATATTGACCGGTTTGGAGACTATGACTGCCAGATTGAGGTCTCACTCCTCCTTCACACCTCAGGTAGTTGAGACCATTTTTCAAGAGTGGAGGGATGAGGTCTCGGGCGATGTTTCCTTGGCGATGGTTCAGAGCCTTGTCCCCAAGGAAACCATCAAAAAAGAGGTTTTCCCACATTATGAGAGGATGAAAAAAGTGAAGGCATATCAGGTCACACGGTGTGTGATTCCTCAGATTGCATGTATGATTTACCCTCGGTTTCTTGCAGCACATGGTCGTTATCCAAATAATGATCAGATTCCATTATATTTTGCACAACAGTTGTACGCTGAGTTTTGTTTGGAACTCAAGGTCAATTATTTAGATCTCACACCATATTATGGTCAGGGGCTCGGTAGGGTTGCAGACCGTGATCAGTATCGTACGATTGATAGAGTTATACAGCTAGTTGGGGACAGGACTTCAGCAGTGGCACCGATGATGGTTACTACTACAGATAGAGCCATCATTGCTTCTCAGTGGGGAGTTGTGGATAGTATAGGACAGATTGCTTCTGCAGCCACATCCATCACTTCAGATTCAGTGGGCAGATATATTTTGACTAGAGCGAGTAGAGCCCGATCATCTTCTGAGGCTTCATCTAGTACTACTACAGGTGTGACTGAGGAGACATATAGAGCTGCAGGTCTTCCTATCCCTGGAGAGATACAAGCACTATCAGGTCATCATAGTCATTTAGATATGGCCCTTTACTTTTTGGAGGATCTCCTACAGGCCTATTCTCATATTGCTGACATGCACAAGATCCCAATACATTCAGTCAGGGATTCCATTGCACTTGCACGAGGTCATGTAGTTCCACTGACACAGGACATACCGTCTACTAGTCAAGCACAACATAGTGCACCCATAGATCACTCTACAGTTGCAGAGCCAGGTATACAGGTTGGAGATGTACACATCACCACTGAGGGCCTAAACACTTTTGATGAGCAGTTGCATGGGTTGGGTCAGGTGGACATTAGCACTGATGTCGGGTCATATATGGATATGTTATTGCATCCAGATGGTTCAGGTTCTACATCACTCCCCTCGCAGCTAGTGTCACCCCAAAACTTCTCATTACTAGAGAGGTTCAGGATTTTAGGTGGTGTGGGTGATATATTTTTAGTTGATGATACAATGGTGCAGCACACTGATGATCCTCCTGCTCCTGAGACCCAAGTACATATAAAAATTTCTTTTCTTTTTTCTTAGGATTTTTAGTGAACAATTAATTGTAGACATGTGTATTGATGTTTTTTCAATGTATAATATTTTGTAGGCACAGTTAGCAGAGCATGTAACCTCTAGTGTGGGCTCAGAGCATCTTCCTATGAGACATTCACATGATGTGACACCTACTAGTGGTCAGGTAAGTTTTAGATATATGTATGTTTAAGCATGCATGTGTACACATGTATTTATATATTTCAAGTACTTTACATAATATATATACTGTGCACATGTATATAACCAACTGTTGTACACTAAATTTTCAGGGGTCAGTAACTGCTTTACAACCAAAGGATGCTTTTCATAGGAGTGATTCAGCAGATGTGACACCTAGTATTGGTCAGGTAAGTTTTAAAAATATGTAAGTTTAAACATGGATTTATAATATTTTAATTATTTTAGATTATTATTATATATACATGCATTTATATTTGCAGGGATCAGTTTTTGTCTCACAGCTAGAGGATTCTTGTGGAAATCACTCAGAGGGTCGCTATGTTCGCATGCGCCTAGATGACTCCCTATTTTAGGACATGTTGAACATATCTTTTATTTGAGACTCATTATATATGTCATTAGTATATGTTTGATATTTTTAGTTTATGATTTGAGACATATATTTGATTAGAAACATATATATTTGATTAGATGTACTTATATTTGATTCAAGACATATATTTGATTATAGACATATGATTCGAGACATATATTTGATTAGAGACATATATTTGATTAGATGATATGATTAGATAATATGATTTGATTTGATTTGATTAGATGGTTTTATTTTATTAGATGATATGATTTGATATGATTTGATTAGATGATTTGATTAGAGAATTTTATTTGATGATATATGATTTGATTAGATGATTTGATTACATGGTTTTATTTGATTAGATGATATGATTTGAATAGATATGATAAGTAATCTAACTAATTTCATCATTTTTTAGTGTCTTAAGGGGAGGTCTTAAGGGGAGGCCTTAAGGGGATCTAGAATTAATATCATGAAAAAATAACTAGTTAATACATGTAACTAATGGATAATAACTATTCTAACTAATTCTAGAACTAACAAATGTCATAAGTAATATAGCTAATTTCATCATTTTTCAGTGTCTTAAGGGCATCTAGAGTTAACATCATAAAAATCATTGAATAATCAAAGTATTCATGTAACTAATTCTAGAACTAACACACGTCGTAAGTAATCTAACTAATTTCATCATTTTTTAGTGTCTTAAGGGGAGGTCTTAAGGGGATCTAGAAATCATAAGCATCATAAAAAGTATCATAAAAATCATTGAATAATCAAAGCATACATAAAATCTTTAACTAATATGCAATCTATAAAAATCATTGAATAATCAAAGTATATATATAAAATTCTATATATTAAAACCATTGAACCATCAAATAGGTCCATCATATATCAACAAATTATAGTCCATCATATGTTTAAATATATAAACAAAGTATAATGAAATTTAATCCAGAGATATCAAGTAGGTCCTAACAAAAGAAATAAGTATACATATTATACTTTTTAGACCAACTCAAGTGGTTCAGACCTTTCATGGAGAACATGTAATATTCTCTCATGATCCTCTCTATCTAGTCTCCACTTATGACGTCCACGTTGAGATTTAACTGTATGAAGACAAATGGATGTGACAACTACTAGGTGACTATATTGAAACACCTTATTGTTTGGATCTTAATCAACAAAGTGAATACCATGTTGAATTACTTTGATTTCCTTGAAATATGTTCCCTCTAAAACAACTGAACCTGTAGGTCACAAATTTTAACAATATATAAATTTAAACAAACTTAATTTGAAAATTATTAAAAGGTTGAAATTTAAAATTTAAAAATTGAGTTCAATATATTGATGTAAACCATATACAAACCTATGGGGAACAACATTCCATCACTTTCTTTAGGTTCAAGTAACTTCATCCTCTTTGCAGAACAACACAGTAAATAATAACCAACTCCTTCTACATTTCCACCCGCAGCAATCACTGCAAAGACATCTCCTATACAGTAAATTTATATATACATGTGTGAGATCTTAAAATTTACTTAGTTCAATCTATAGATCTATCTATCTATCTATACATGCAGCTCAATGTACCATTTAATGTGAAATATATATACTTACCAATTTTGACCGATCCTAAGATATGATCGTAATCAATAGAAATCAAAGGGACATCATCAAAGTTTTCATCTGCATCTCTATCAAATGTATTAGTAAAAACTAGTGACACTAGATTCCATGCACCTACATATCCATGGTCTTGATTGATACATTCATCATAATTGTCAGCAATGCAGTGACAACAAAACCGTGAGTAGTCCCTAGTGTTCAATGTCTAATTACAACAATTCATACTCATAACTGAATGCAAAGATCACATCTTTTCGATCCTATTGCAACCATGCATAATTTTTCTATCCACACCTAAACAAATTCATATATAATATATTCTATATAAATATAATTTGAATAAAAAATATCATAAAAAATTTAAACACTTTCAAATAATTTAAAAATGTGTGCATACCTTTTATCTCCCAAAATTTTCTATATGGCACCACTTGAGTCAATCCTGATGACGTGTCATTCTCATTTGGTATGAAATGTGTCTTGCACCATTCAACCACATCATGTCCATTTTTTATATGCACTCCCTTATAATTTATTTGATACTTTCATATAGTACATTTGATGCAAGCTCTGGCACCATCATGTTCACCTTTCCCATGTCCACTTTCAAAGAAACTACAGACATGTGGTATGTTTTCATTACAATGATATCTACATAGTGCATAAAATAGTCTCGATGATTTGAATTGTGTAGCATATCCATCTGACCAAACATAATGTTTATCAATTTTTATACCTCTTTCTTTCAAATTTGCAAAAACCATCTTGAAGCAGTATTCTACATAATGAATGTCATGTTCTCTGTCATCACTTATATAAAAATGATATTCCTTCTTGATGACCCGTGCTTCAAATGTGCTCTGAATACCATCCAAATCTAATTGTGTGTGTGTGTCAATAACACACATCTACCATAATAGTAATTTGTTCTGAAAAATAGTATTCTGATTGAATTGGCTTTTGATGAACAAAAGAATAATTTTCTGCAAAATCAACAATTGATACAATAGTTCCAAGTGGGAAATTGTCTCTCACTATTTGGAATTATTGTGCTTGCCACTTTGCAAAAAAAAACATGATGAATGTAGGGTTGAATCAATTTTTTAAAAATTTCCATAAATACTCCAACATTTATCTCCTCTTCAACATATTCTAACCTTTTGGATTCTTTCCCAAATTTTGTTTCATTCTTTACATATTTGTAACTCTTGCAATTTACCATCTTTGTTACATTAATATTTTTATTTTTCAAAGGAAAGAGAGACAAATCAGCACATGTTTGGCATATTCCTTTTATGCAATTTATTTGTCCAGCTACATCATCTCTTTCGTCACATAAAATGGATGAGATGTGTTGGATACAATTGTCTGAAGGAGATTGTTGGATTAATTGTGTGTTGTCTTTGATGTCACACAAATGTCATATCAATTATCAAGCTTAGTCGGTCAACAGAGTAGTTCCCAGTGTTTACCGAGCTTAGTCGGTCAGCAGGCGGTTTTTAGTGTCTATCGAGAACTTTCAGGCATCAAAGGAAAGTATGGCTGAAAATAGTGTTAACCGAGCTTCCATGGTTATTGAAGGAAAGTTAGTGTTTGTCAAGTTCACTCGGTCTCCAAAGGATGTTGCAGAATTTGCAGTGTTTACTGAGTTCACTTGGTCACCAAAGGAAATCTTTTCAGGATTAGTATTTACCGAGCAAGGTCAGCCCAATAAAGGATTTTGTTAATTTGAGAAATAAAGTTTGTTTATTCCAGCCAACTATTGTAATGAGTGTTAATGTCTGTAATAATTATTAGTGCTAACTTGACAATCTAAATGGTATATATATAGAAGGTCAAGTGGTGAATTAAAAGGTGTCAAGAATAGAGTGAAAGTGTGGAAGTTTGTGAGCGAACATGAAAATCATTTTGAAGGAAGGTGTGTGCGAATTTTGAAGGATGGTTAGATATCCTTGAGGAGCAGCAAAGAGTTATTTGATCAGGAAGGATCTAGTGAAGCAGAACAGAGATCTGTAATCAGCAATTCAGTTGCATCATTATTCAGGTCATTTCATTATTACTTTCTTACCATTGTAGCAGTGATTTTAAAATCTCTTAACCAAGTTGGTTTAGCAGCCATTTTGTAAATCCTCTAACAAGGTGACAATTCTATTGAATTTTTCAAAGACCTCTTACAAGGCCACTCCTAACAGGGTGATTAAATCCTCTAACAAGGTCACACCTAACAGTGTGTTTTGTAACCTTTTACCGGGTTGGCTCCTAACAGGGCATCACTTCAGAAGAGTGAAAAATAGTAACTAGTTACATTGGTGGTTTTTCCCATATTGGGTTTCCACGTTAAATCTGGTGTCTCTTGTGTTCATGTTATTTTCTTTATGCATGCATGTTAATCACTAATGAATGCTTAAGAATAGTTATAATTAATACTTACTGCAATAACTGAGTTACATCATTTCTCTGTATGTTTACCGAGTAACAGCAACAAATGATTTAATAAGACATCTAAGGGATGTGTGGTAATATTTTTGTGGTTAACTAATTTATCCCCCCCTTTCAGATACTCCATCTATATTTCCAACAATTGGTATCAGAGCCTTTGGTGCTTGCATGAAGGGTTTCAAGGACCTAAGCTAAAGATCAGGATGTCTTAGAAGAGAGAAATTCCAAGGCTTAACAGAGATACATTTTCAGCATGGCAAGGACTCATGAGACTTCATCTAGCTTCCATTGGTGATTTAGGATGCAAATATCTTGATCAAGAATATACAGCTCCTACTGGCACATCAACTGTTGAAGACATTGCAGAGAAAAAGAACCATAACACCATGATGATAGACATTGCATCAGCTCTTAGCTATGAAGAATTTGATGAGATCAAAGACTACACAACTGCTTATGCAATTTGGAACAAGATGAAGAAAATTTATGATGGTGATGAAAATGTGAAGAGAGCCAAAGTAGAAAGCCTAAGAGGACAATTTGATCAGATGAAAATGAGAGAAGATGAAAACATTGCAAAATATGTTGAAAGGATCAAGGCAAGTGTTAGTGCAATTAGAGCTTCTAGAGGAACAATTGATGATGAAACAATTATAAGTAAGGTTATCAGAACATTACTCCCTATATATGCAATAAGAGTATCTGCTATTCAAGAAAGAAGATGTGAAGAAAATCACAATATAACTTTGGATGCCGTAGTTGGAAGATTGATAGCCTTTGAATTGGATAACTATGACAACTATGTTCCAACTTCTAAAAATATTAAATCAGCATTTGAGGCCAAACTTTCACTTAAGAAGGGCAAGAAAATAAAGGACATCCAGTCAGAGAGTGAAGAAGAATCAGAGGAAAGTTCTGATAGTGATCTTGAAGTTATTGAAGCATTACTTGCAAAGAAATATACTAGAGGCAGAGGTAAATACAAAGGTAAAACTCCCTTAATCTATTTTTCATCTGAAGAAATTGGTCATATTGTAGCTAGGTGCCCAAATAAGCAAAGCAAGGATGAGAAGAAAGGTCGCAAGTACAATGACAAGAAGAATTTCAAATTATTCAAGGATAAAGGTAAGAAAACATGTTTTTTGGCTAAGGATTTTGATGATAGTGAAGAAGAAATTGTCTTCATTGCTGTAAAAGATGAATCTGATGATGATGAAGATGAGATGGCACTTATCTCTCATATAAGAAAAAATGATACATGGATCATAGACAGTGGATGTTCACATCATATGACTGGTGATAAAACAAAGTTTGAACATCTTGAAGACTATGATGGTGGTAATGTAAGGTTTGGAAACAATGAACCTTGTTGCATAAAAGGAAGAGGACGAATCTCACTAACCAAAGAACTTATATGTGATAATGCATATTGGGTTGAAGGACTAAAACATAATCTTCTAAGTGTAGCATAGCTAATCAACATTGGATTCAAAGTTGAATTCATGAATGGCAAAGCAAGACTACTGGATGACAAAGGAAAACTGATTGGATCAGGCAAACAAACCAAAGGTAACCTATTTTATCTTGATCTTGGTGAATGCTCATGTTTTGTTGCTCAAATTGAAGAAAGTTGGTTATGGCACAAAAGGTTATGTCTTGTAAATTTTGATAACATGGTGAAAATAAGCAAATTCAAGAAAGTAAGAGGCATTCCTACTTTGAAGAAACCCGATGTTGGTCTATGCAAGAATTGTCAGATTGGAAAAATGGGAAAGACTAGCTTTAAAAGTAAAAACTATCAGTATGAAGATATTTTGGAAATTGTGCATATTGATTTATGTGGAGCTATTAGAATTAAAAGCTATACTAAAGAAAAATTCTTTATTCTCTTTGTTGATGATTACTCTAGAATGATGACTGTTATGTATTTAAGAGAAAAGTCAGAAGCATTTGAGAAGTTCAAATGGTATTTGCCAAGAGTAGAAAAGGAAACAGGGAAAAGAATGAAGTGCTTAAGATTAGACAGAGGTGGTGAATTCATCTCCCATGAATTCAATAATTTTTGCATTGAAAGAGGAATCAAAAGACAAGTATCAAGCCCAGGAACTCCTGAGCAGAATGAAATAGCTGAAAGGAGGAATAGATCTATCATGGATTGTGCAAGGACTTTAATTATTGAAAAGAACATTGCTATGAAATACTGGAAGGAAGCCATCAACACTGCAATTCATACCTTGAACCAAGTACAGTTGAGGAAAGACACATTCAAAACTCCTTATGAGTTATGGTATGACTATAAACCCAATGTAAGTTACCTGAAAGTATTTGGTATTAAATCTTATATCTTAAAAGAATCTAGAAGAGGAAAATTTGATGTAAAAAGTGATGAAGAAATATTTTTGGGATATTCTTGTAAAAGTAAGGCATATAGATGACTAAATTTGTCTACTCACAAAATCATAGAAAGTGCACATGTGAAAGTTGATGAGTTTGTAGAAAAGACTGAAGAAGAAAGAAAAAAGGAACCAGAGGATTACAGAAGATTTGTTTACGTTGAACCTGATACATTGCCAGATGCATCTGTCAATAAGGAAACTACATCTTCTGAGCCCAGTACAGTAACCGAGTCACAAGAAGAAGTTCAAACTGAGTCACAAGGAACCGAGTCTCAGTCTGAGGCTACCGAGTAAATATCTACCAAGCCTAAGCAACCTGAACCTGAAGATGAAATTCAAGAAGATGAAAATGTAACTCATTAAAGAGGTAAGGAACCTGTATTGGCCAAGTATGTCAGGAGGCATCATACACTAGATTAGATTATTAGAAACAAATCAGATGGTACTGTGACAAGAAGTAAACTAAAAGGTACATGTTTACTTGCTAATTTTGAACCTAGAAATGTCAAAGATGCATTGGAAAATGAAAGTTGGATTGAGGCTATGAATGTAGAAATAGAACAAATAGAGAAGAACAAAACATGGACTCTTGTACCTAGGCCTAAAGATAAAAATGTAATTGGAACAAAATGGGTATTCAAAAATAAGTTGAATGAAGATGGTCAAGTATCAAGAAACAAAGCTAGATTGGTATGTAAAGGATATTCTCAAGAAGAAGGTATAGATTATGGAGAGACTTTTGCTCTTGTTGCAAGATTAGAAGGTGTAAGTACTCTACTTGCATATGCAGCACATAAAGGATTTAAGGTATATCAGATGGATGTAAAATCTACATTTCTCAATGGTATTCTTGATGAAGAAGTCTACATTGAGCAACCTGAAGGTTTTGTTATCCAAACAAAAGGAATATGGTCTACAAGTTACAAAAAGCATTGTATGGTCTGAAACAAGCCCCTAGAGCATGGTATGAAAGATTACATAACTATCTTATTCAGATTGATTTCAAAAGAGCTAATGATAATAATAATTTGTACATCAAAAAAGGACCAGATAAAAAAATTGTTTTGGCAGAAATATTTGTGGATGATACTGTGTTTACAGGGAATGATGATCAGTGCAAAGAATTTTTAGAGAAAATGAACAAAGAATTTGAAATGTCTATGTTTGGTCAGATAAAGTTCTTTGTTGGTCATCAAATTCAGCAGAGCAAGAACGATATCTACATTACTCAGTCTAAATACATCAAGGAAATACTTAAGAAGTTTGGTATGGAAGATGCAAAACTAGTTGGTACCCCCATGTGTACTAGACTGAAGCTTACCAAAGATGATGATAAGAAAGAAGTAGATCAGACCTTATATAGATCAATGATTGGAAAATTATAGTATGTAGTTCATACAAGGCCTAATATTGCCTTAGCAGTTGGTATAGTAGCAAGATTCTCAGCAAAACCCAAAAAAAATCATATGATGGCAATCAAAAGAATCTTGAGATACTTGAAAGGAACTGAAGATTATGGCTTGTGGTATAAATTTGGAGGCAATCTGGAGTTAAAAGTGTTTACTGATGCTGATTGGGTAGGAAACATTGATGACAGATGGAGTACAAGTGGTGGAGCATTCTTTCTTGGCAAGAGATTAGTATCTTGGACTAGTAAAAAGAAAAATTGCACATCCCAATCCATAGTAGAAGTAGAATATGTTGCTGCAGTAGTAAACTGCTCTAATATTGTTTGGTTTAAACAGTTATTGGAAGGCATGAAGGTTGAAATCAAAGAACTAGTTGTTATGTTTTGTGATAATACAAATGCAATAAATATTTCAAAGAATCCAGTAATGCATTCCAAAACCAAGCACATTGCTATAAAATATCACTTTGTCAGAGAATTGGTGTAGGACAAGGAAATCAGATTGGAATATGTTCATACAAAAGAATAGATTGCAGATATATTCACCAAGCCACTACCTAAGGATGCATTCTTGTATCTAAGAGGTAAGTTAGGGGTCATTCCCCTATCCGAAGCTCACTAAATAAAGTTTTAGTGATGCATCAACCAGAGCATGTTGAAGATTAGTCAGTTGATGCAGCATAGTCAAGGAATCATTGCATATGAATCAGTACTTAAGGTACATTGGTATTCACCAGAAGTGTGTGTATTGTCTTTGGCATGTGTTGTCAAAGAGGGAGAGTTTGCTGTCATTTCAAGAAATTTCTAAGAAGGAGAATTTGAGAAGTCAAGAGGGAGAGTTTTTAGTCAGAGAGAGAAGTTTGAGGAAGATGAGAATTAGAATGAAGCTAAGGATATGTTCCTTATTCTATGTTTTCTATGAAATTTCATTATGCTATGACATGTTGTGTTGCCATCAATGCCAAAGAGGGAGATTATTGGATACAATTGTCTGAAGGAGATTATTGGATTAATTGTGTGTTGTCTTTGATGTCACAAAAATGTCATATCAATTATCAAGCTCAGTCAGTTAGCAAAGTAGTTCCCAGTGTTTACCGAGCTCAGTCGGTCAGCAGGTGGTTTTTAGTGTCTACCGAGATCTTTCGGGCATCAAAGGAAAGTATGGCTGAAAATAGTGTTAACCAAGCTTCCATGGTTATTGAAGGAAAGTTAGTGTTTGCTGAGTTCACTCGGTCTCCAAAGGATGTTGCAGAATTCACAGTGTTTACCGAGTTCACTCGGTCACCGAAGGAAATATTTTTAGGATTAGTATTTACCAAGCAAGGTCGGCCCAATAAAGGATTTTGTTAATTTGAGAAATAAAGTTTGTTTATTCCAGCCAACTATTGTAATGAGTATTAATGTCTGTAATAATTATTAGTTCCAACTTGACAATCTAAATGGTATATATATAGAAGGTTAAGTGGTGAATTAAAAGGTGTGAAGAATAGAGTGAAAGTGTGGAAGTTTGTGAGCGAACATGAAAATCATTTTGAAGGAAGGTGTGTGTGAATTTTGAAGGATGGTTAGATATCCTTGAGGAGAAGCAAAGATTTATTTGATCAAGAAGGATCTAGTGAAGTAGAATAGAGATCTGTAATCAGCAATTCAGTTGCATCATTATTCAGGTCATTTCATTGTTACTTTCTTACCATTGTAGCAATGATTTTAAAATCTCTTAACCGAGTTGGTTTAGCAGCCATTTTGTAAATCCTCTAACAAGGTGACAGTTCTATTGAATTGTTCAAAGACCTCTTACAAGGCCACTCCTAATAGGGTGATTAAATCCTTTAACATGGTCACAATACACAGTGTGTTTTGTAACCTTTTACCGGGTTGGCTCCTAATGGGGCAGAACTTTAGAAGAGTGAAAAATAGTAACTATTTACATTGGTGATTTTTTCCATATTGGGATTCCACATTAAATCTAGTGTCTCTTGTGTTCATGTTATTTTCTTTATGCATGCATGTTAATCACTGATGAATGCTTAAGAATAGTTATAATTAATACTCACTGCAATAACCAAGTTACAACATTTCTCTGTATGTTTACCGAGTAACAGCAGCAAATGATTTAATAAGACATCTAAGGGATTTGTGGTAATATTTTTGTGGTTAACTGATTCACCCCCCCTCTCAGTTACTCCATCTATAGTTCCAACAAGATGAACTCACTTCATCTAGGAGGAGCATTTTCAAAACCATAAGTGTCTTCTATAAACTTTCAAAAAACTTGATAGTGGAGATCAAATTCAATATGATAATGACAACAAGAAGTTTCAAACACTTTTTTTTTCCTGATATAATATGGCTTCAATCTTTAAAACAATGTTTGCCCAATCTTTATATTAGGATTTAAACTACAAAATGACACATACATTTCATGTTGTGTTGTGTCCAACCAATGTTTCATATGATATTCATATTGATTAGCTAAAATTCTATGTTTGATAACATCTCTAGTGTTTGATGAAGGACGTGTATTATCATTCCAAAATGATGTGACCAAATTTTTTATTCCTTCATCAATCCTATCAGAACAAGGATCTCTACACATGATTTCCCAATTCCCTTCCAAGGTGCTATCATCCAAAAGTATTCTCCTATTAACATATCATGATATTGTTTTCCTATTAAAACTAAACTGAGATGAAATTGAAGATATCTTTCTTTTTTGTCCCATATTGTTACCTACAATGGATGTCAACATAACTTTTCTTGTAATGGACTTATCTATAGTTCGAGATTTCTTTCCTAGCTAGTTCAAACCTTTCTTAAGATTTTCAATCATATCAGTTTGCATGTCAACAACTTTTATCTTCTTTGATGATGTGTCTATACCCAATAGTTTTGAAGCCCCTTCCAAATTTTCATTTATAAGTATAAGTGAAAGGAATTGAGCTTGTTCAAGTGTTTCAAAATTATCAAATTTACCCAATATTTATCTTGCTATCATATTCATTGATCTCTTCTTAGAAAGACTTAAGGGTTGAACATTAGCAAGTGATCTCAAATTCTCCACATACATTGTAAGTAATGATCTAGGTTTCTCTAATTAATATTTCTCTTTACATTTTGAGCTAAATTTAAAATTTCATCCATATTAGTAGGAGCACGTAATGTTTATCCTTCTCCAACATCAACTGTTTGAGCTTTCATAGGGAGTAATCCTGACCCTTCTTCAATGTGAAATTCTTCTACTTGACTTGACCCTCCTACTTCAGCTTGTCTTTCAGCTTCTTTAGTATTATGATAATATGTCAATCTTGCTTCACAATTTCTTTGTTCAGTACCGATTGACCTTTTTCTAGAAGATTTACTTTGTCTTCCCTTCTTGTTCCCCATTTATTCAAGATCCAAAAAATGTCTTCCACAAGATCGTCAACAAAAAAAAATTTCTTCAAAAATTACTTTAATCTAATATTTTTCCTCTCCAAAATTATGCCTTAGAAAAAATAGAAATAACAATCCTCCTTCAAAAAATGCCTTCAATAATAGAAAATGCAAATTTATTAATTGCAATTCGATATAAAATAGAAACAAAATGTTTTACTTTTATACCAATCTAAAAAAATTTTACAAAATAATTTTACTAGCCAACTTTGCTCGAAGTACATACTTTGTGTGAAGTACCCAAGGAAAAATTCCAGCAGATGTCTTTTTTGCCAGGATTTTCACTTGAGAGGCTTTGTGCAAAGGGTCTTCCCATGAAGACCCTCAAGTGTCTTCATGCGAAGGGGGTCTTCGCATGAAGACCCCAAAACTAAAATTTTGCCCCAAAAAAAAAAACTGAATTTCAGAAAAATGGTCTTTGGAGGCCTAAAACAAGGACTAAACAAGATGATTTTTTTCAAACAAATGATGTCAAATGATGCTATTTAGAACAAGATTTCTAATGAATATAATTTGAATACATATTGAGTTAATTATCACTTTTAAATATTACTTTAACTAAACATAGGTTGTTTGGTCATTCAACAACCTGTCTCTTCAAGGCTTCATGAAAAATAGTAAACTATTAAAAAAAATAATAAAAAATATGTAGGAAAAGTGTATTTGTGTTACCTTTCTATGAAAAAAAGAAAAAATAAATTTTGATATACATAGATCAAGTAAGAGCAATCCAAGTGACCTTATGTCTAAATTATAGTTACTGTCACTATAAAACTTAATAAACTATGAAATATTGAATCAAAATGAATAAAACCAATTGCATCCTTTATATATTGAAGTTACAAATATAATCTTGAAAGAATTACATCATTATCATATTTTAAAAAAAAGTTATGCTAATCCAAGTGACGGTAACTCCTTAAAAACATAGGTTTTTCATGCAAACCACTTTTCGAAGGAGAAGGAAAAATGAATTTAAATTATTCTTTTTTTTAAATATATATTTAGAAACTAGAAAGAAAATTCTAAAATAATCTATTTTACATCATCTTCAAATTTCTAATAGTTTTGTGGCAACAGATGTTCGAAAGTGAAGTTTTTTCTCAGAATGTAGAACTCTGTGTCAAAGTTGGCCAAAAAGTGGGACTCACTATTGTGGGACCACCCATAATTGATTTTGAAGCATATTATTATCAAAAAATCAATTACATTTTTATTATTAATTTTGGAAGCATATTAGTTCAAGTGGTTTTTGGAAGCATATTAACTATGATTATGTGGATTTAATTGTATGATTTTTGAGTCATAGTTGTAGTGCCTACCGTGTTCATATCTTGTCCTGTGTTTATTCCTTTTGGTTTGAGCTAAAATCATGGTATGAATGTGATATTTTGAGCTACTGATATATTCTTTTTCCCATATGATATCATTACTGATGTGAGTAGCTGATTATCCAAGTAATTCAGTAAGTTGATCATATAGTCATGTGGCCAACTTGAACTCAACTAGAATTGTCATTCTAACTTTTGGATGACAGTTTTCTCCAATATGTTTATACACCTGTCAATTGTAATAAGGCAACGTATGGATATGTTTAGTATGCATAATTTGGATGTATGCTTGTCTATGTTTGGTATGCATGATTTAGATTTACATGTTTTGAGATATTCTTTTATTGCATTATAATTTTTTCTTTGTATGTATGCCCATGTTGTTCAGTATAACTAGTATGTGAGTTGGGCATAACTATTGTGCCACTGATTTACATAATGTGGAGGAAGAGACCAAAAAAAGTTGGAAGGTTACTCTAGCTAATGAGGAAGTCTTCTATAAACAATGCTCCAGGGTGTTATGGCTCAAAGAGGGAGACTGGAACACTACTTTTTTCCACCAATATGCCTGCAAACATAAGAGATGTAATTCCATCAACACTCTTACTAATAATATGGGGAATGAGATCTCTGACCCTACCCTACTGGGGAATTTGGCAATGGACTACTTCTTCAACTCCTTTATTGAAGTTAATGCAGAGAATTTTGAAATCCTCCAAAATTAGCTAATCTCAATTTTTCTGAAGGTTATCACTGACACTGACTACAACTCCCTCCTCTCCAAGGTCACTAATGAAGAAGTCCACAAAGTAGTGTTCTCTATGGGAGCCTTCAAAACCCCTAGCCCTGATGGCTTCCCCCCTACTTTTTTTCAAGAATTCTAGGATATTGTTGGTTATGATGTGACTCATGTTGCCAAGGACTTCTTCAGAACTAAGAAAACTCTCAAATAGCTCAATGAAACCTATATTGTCCTTGTGCCCAAGTGTGTTGAGCCCAGATTAATGGAGGAGTTCAAACCTATTAGTCTTTGTAATACCCTCTACAAAATCTTCTCCAAGATCATGGTTAATAGAATCAAGCCTTTGCTTAGAAAAATCATTAATCCCAATCAGAAATGTTTTGTCCATGGTAGACAAATCTTGGACACAACCATCACCACTCATGAAATCCTGCACTCTATTAATCATAGTAAGGCTGCTGGGATGGCACTCAACCTTGACATTTCTAAAGCCTATGATAAAGTCAATTGGACCTTCCTCTATAAGGTCCTAACCTCTTTTGGCTTTTCTCAAGACTTTATATCTTTTATCAAAGTTTGTACTATAACTATTTGATTTTTTGTGCTGCTCAATGGAAAATTGAGTACTAAGTTTTCTCTTGGCAAGGGTCTATGCCAAGGGGACCCCCTATCCCCCTATCTCTTTATCCTTTTGGTTGAGGTTTTTGGTTGTAACATGATGCATTTGGCACATTCTAGAGAAATTGAGGGTATCAAACTTGCTTCCAGCCTTCCCCCTGAGGTCCTATAGTAGTTTGTGGATGACACCTTCTTCTTTGGCACCTCATCGGTTAAGGAGGCCAGGATGTGTAAAATTATGTTGGATAGATATGATACTAAGTTGGGCCAACACATCAACTATCACAAAAGCCATATGTTCTTCTTCAATACTGAACCTATTGTTCAAACAAAGACTTTGAAAATTCTTGGCTGCCAGGCTGATTCACTCCCTGCGACTTACTTGGGTCTTCCCCTAACCATCAAAGATGTGAAGTATTAGTTTTGGAGCTCCATCCTCAAATGAACCCAAAGGAAGCTTTCTAGAAGGAAAGGTAAATTACTTAGTAGTGTAGGTAAGCTCCAACTCCTTGCTGCTTCTCTTCAAGGTATTCATGTCAATTTCCTTTCCATATTCAAAATTATAGGCTTCATGGTTGACAAACTGGAAAAGATCTAGTGAACCTTCCTCTGGTCAGGGTCTAAGGAAAAGAGAAGGATCCCTTTGGTCAGCTAGGATAAAGTCTGCCTCCCTAAAAACCTGGGGGGACTAGGGCTAAGAAGAATTAACAATCTCAATAGGGCCCTACTATCAAAGATGGCTTGGACTATGGTCTCAGGTTCTACTGACTGGTGCAAAATCATGGAAGCCAAGTACATTAATGGAGGACATTTCTATAAGCTCTTTATCGAACATGGACACCTGAGAGGATCTAAAAATTTTAACAATATCCTTAAAAAAAGTATACTGGAAAAAGGGACCATTTGGAAATTGGGTAATGGAAGGGACATCAGGTTTTGGGAAGACCCATGGTTACCAGATGGTATGTAATACCCCATCTATACTTAAAGATAAAAGATGAAACCAAAGAAGAAACAACCATAAACATAACCACATAGAACCATAGTAAAAAAATTTTTAAAAAATTACAAACTGAAACATATAATCATAGTAACTGCTTC
This sequence comes from Chamaecyparis obtusa, assembly GCA_027943335.1. Lineage (NCBI taxonomy): Eukaryota > Viridiplantae > Streptophyta > Pinopsida > Cupressales > Cupressaceae > Chamaecyparis > Chamaecyparis obtusa. The sequence goes on along the minus strand of BSBK01008899.1, from coordinate 1,843,637 downwards.
TAAGAGCTTTACAGTTTTCAACTGAATTACATCAAAGTAATAAGAATACTCTTTATTCAAAGACTTAGTTTCAAAAACAAAATTTCCTTCTTAACCAATCCTTTACATTCTATGAATAGTTCTGATAACTAAAAACCAAGAAATGATCTGCTTTCCATAAATCTTAACAACTGCTATCCATTGTCCCATACTCATTGATTTATCCATCTAAAACCTGAAAATCAAAAGTAAACACAAGCGCAATTGCAAACAGGGCTCAGTCACAATGATAAAGATAACGAAACATCTCCAAAATTCTGCAACCATAAAAGTCAGTATAATATAACAATTATGCAGATTAACAAATAGATGTTATTGAAGTCTAATAACATAATTCCATTCTTTTTACACCAAAATCATCAAGCATCGTATCTCTTTCTAACAGAAATAAACTCGCAAAGAAAATGACAAAGTAATGATCCAATAGTTCATGGGTGTCCACATAAGGACCTACGCTATGTATTCGTAAGGAAACCTCGTAGTAATCCATTATGTCTAATGAAACCATAATGTTTTATCTTATTAATTGAAACCCATATCCATTGAATTTATAATTATCACTTAATTAAACAACTAACAGAAATTCTTTCCCATAAGGATATAGACTAGTGTCAGTCACAACTGACAGAAATTCTATCACCACAAGGTACTAGACTAGTGTCAGCCCCCAATCTAAGGATCATACTTGCATTATCTCAAAACACTTAATCTAACAATTAGTGATTGAAATGAAATGAACTACATTACACAATTTCACTAACACTTCATTTCTATTGCATCAATTATAGAATTGAAACAGCAATCAGAAATCCATTTAGAACCATGTTTTCATTTTCCTTAACATACAGTCTTAAACATGATGTTTCTCAAAAGAAGAAAAGATCACAGTTCATTCTCCATCACAAATCCAATCAAATAATAATCTCCACATTAACTTAACATTAAATCTGAAACTGTACAATAAAATGTCCATATTGAATTCATGATTCCATTGAATAGAAAAGAACTAAAATAATCATATATCAACTGAATCAACACAACACCCATCGCTTTTAACAAACATACAAGCTTGCCATAAACCAATTTATTATAAACTAA